>OX638130.1:57876004-58426463 GCA_951804985.1 Dryomyza anilis | reverse complement strand
CCGATTTTTTAGTTGTTTTCACATTTTAAGCCACCATATTTCGTGAACCATAGATATTAGAGGTATACAATTTTGCATATTTCTTAGTTTATTATGAGAGAATACTTATAACAAATCTTATCAAGGATGTTTAAGTTTCTTATTTTTTTTCGAAAAAATCGTGCGACTTTTTCAAAAAAAAATGTATTCTAGATGGGTTTCAATGGATATGGACAATAGATATAACCCTGTCTGAGTGCAAAAATAGCATTAGTGTTTGTTAATTAAAATATGCTGGAAAGTCGTAGAAGACGGAGTCGATGAAGACGGCGTCGATGAAGCCGGCGTTAGAGAAACCCGCGTCGGAGAAAATAGCGATATTAAATGAGAGTACATTGGCAGAAATCATTTTTATGGTCGACGCATTGGTGTATACTTTATTCAATGTTTCGCAAGGTGGATTTACAAGCTCAAGAAATTAATTGAAATAAATGGAGGAATGATAGTGAATTGTCCCAATAACAAGAAAACTTAATAAAATGTTAACAAAATGTAAACAAACATATTGTAATGGGAGTCCAAATGGCAATGTTTGCTCAATGCGCCATTTTCGAATGATAATAATTTGTTTACTTTGCAGGTGCATAACTTTGTTATGGTTAGTGATTTTCTCTTAATTTTGTTGTTAAATAAAGTTATCTAAATAATAGTTTGGCACTACAGTTCTATAAGAACTTAGGACGAGCTCTCTCACCATTTTGAGCTGTGCGTGTTATATTTGTACTCAAAGTGGTGGGACCTACAGTTTATTGCCGAATCCGAACGGCAGGTGAGAGCTTTTCATAGGCAATATTTACTCTCGTAGGTTTGCCATTTACTGCCGAGAGGTAGCGCGGTATAGAAAAATGTTTCTATGAAAAGATGTTGTTAGCCCCAGTCCAGGCTTGAACCGGGGACCTTTCGGCTCGCAGTCCAACGCACTAACCAATGAGTTACCGCGGCTAAGTTATCTAAATACACTTCAAAAAAACATTTAAAATTTACTTTAAAAAAGTTAAAATAATATTTTAATATTCGAATTGAAAATAATAGTTTTAATCAAGGATTGAAACCGATATCCGTTTCAAACCGTTTTATTTTTAAAACTGAAATCGTAACCCTAACCGTTAAATGAAAACCAGAAATAAACCGATATCGAAATAAACGGTTTCGGTTTTATATCGGTTTAAAACGGTTTTTAAAAGAGTACCAAAAGAAACAGAAAAACATATTTTATTTTACATTGAAGATCTTACGTACAAGGCACACCCAAAAAAAATCTTGTACTATTAAAAAAAATTGTATTTAATATAACAATACATATTTTTAATTTACGTACAAAGAGATATCTTGTTAATACAAAAATAATAATATTCTAAAACTTTAAGTTATTTTAAATTGACGTACAACAAAGTGTTGTTAATATCAAGAGATATGCTGTTATATATAAATGAAAATGTATTTATATTAACAAGATTATCATGTCACTTAAAAAACAATTCTTGCCGTAATAATAACGCTATCCTTTCAATTTATTTCATTGAATAAAATGCATAATTTTAATTTTTAGAATTTATTGAAAAATATCGAAAAAATATTTATGTGATGAAACTAGAGCTCTCAATTACCCGAGTTCTCGAGTTTTAAATGTTCGAACTACCCGGGTAGTTCTTATGTTTATTCGTCTGACCACTTTTTCTATGTATGTCCATCCGTTTGCTTAATGTCGGAAAGTGAAAAAAGACCAGACACCGAGAACACGAAATACTCATGGAAAATCAAGAGCCCTGGTTGAAACAGCCGTTTCCTCTGGACAATTTTAATACATGTTGCTGCATTTTGTGAATCTTGTAACTGAATGGCTTGATTTAATGTTCCATGCACATGCAAATATAAAATACATTAGTGGAATCAGATGTTTATTTTTTTTTAATTGTTATCTTTAAATGTTTAATTTATTGTTTGCATTTTATTTAAATTGAGAGCGTCACATGCTTAAAATTTGTTTAAAAATCTATTTTTATTAACAAGATGATCTTAGCATTATAAATGCTGTTGTAATTCAACAAAACTACAAGTGTTTCAGTTAATAAGAATCTTGTTGCAACAACATGAATGTTTTTATAATACAAATATTTTTTAAGAGAACTTTAACCAAGCAGATCTTGTTAATTACAACAATATTTTTTTGGGTGCATGTCAAAATGTCAATTAATAAAGTTTTGAGTTGCCGAAATAAAATTTTTTGTTGTACGAAAATTCACGTGTTGTTTTTGAGATACAATATTTCCAAAACAAAAGAGGTAAATCGAATTAACAACAGAACACCAGCAACTCCAAGCACAATTTTTTTTTGTTAAAAAATGATTCAAATTTTAATGATATTGGTTTTTTAATTATTGTGTTAGTAAAATATATAGGGGAGCCTGGAGGAAAGTGGGATATGTTTTGAAAAGTTTAATTGAATAATTTTTAAATTCTTTTAAAGGTTCTATTCAATAGAATACCATTTAAAAGACTTTTAATTTATTTTTGAGTGAGTTTTCAAAACAGCTCAATTTTGGACATATATACTAAGAAAACAAGAATTATGAAAGTCTTGCTGCAACTATCTGTTTAAATTTACGCCTTGTAGCAAATATTCAAACATCCCTTAAGTTTCAAAAAAGTTTTAGCAAAACTATTAATATTTTTTAAATATGACATATATGCAGATCAAGTAGCGTCAACGCACTTATGGGGGACGGACGTGTCGTCTCTTGTCTTTTTAACGTGTTCCGTCCGTCGTTTAGTATAAATGTGTTTTAAAACTGTGTTCAATGCCCGCCCAACATAAAATAACAACGAAATAAAACAAAATTAAATTAAAACACAAACTAATAATAAATTTATACACAAAACTAAAAATAAACAACAAACAAATAAATACAAACAATATACTGCAACAACAACAACAATATAATAGAACCAGTTTCGCGCTGCCTGCTGAGTTGCCGCACTCGCTGTTTTTGCAATTGCCGACGCAAAGGGCTTTTCTATGCTCTTTGCTGCAATTGCACAGGTTTGTTGACGTATTAACTCCCTCCCCCATCCTACTCCACGCTACTGGCGCGCACGGTTGAGGCTGCACTGAGTGCGTAATCTATGCTGTGGTGAAGGCCTAACACTCACAACGGCTTGACTTAAGTTCTCATTTGTTTGTTTCAACTGCTGCGCCTTGGTAGTATATATGTCTGTTTTGAAGTTGCCCAGTAGAAAAAATATCGCCAAAATTTCGCAAAGATTTTTGCAACATACGTGGGCTGAGAACGAATTTCTTCTCTATATATGCGTATGTGTCCGTTAATAGGCCACAAATTATGGCACTGGGTGAGACCCAGGTTAGTGAGAATGCAGATCCACTGGATGTTCAAATACCTGGGTATCACTTAGTACCATTATTTTCTGCCCATAGGAGTCTCGCTCTATTTATTCGGAGTGACGTTGCGTATATTTATATTTATATTGGAGCAATTTCCAGACAGTGAAATTGTTAATGTGCACAACGCCACTTGGTTGAGCCACTCGGGTCTTCCAACACAGGAGGGTTGTTATGTTGAGCTGTTTGCAGAGTCCAATCAACTCACTCAATTGGTGAAGGAACCGACGTAACTCCCACGCGTCGGTGGGCAAAGCCAAAAAGTCCTAGACCTTTTTCTGACTGCTCATCATGAAAAATATGATGTAAAAGTCCTTGCACCTCTTGGTAACTCCGACCACTGTACTGTTTCCGCTAAGTTTTTGTATTCTAGTTTACGCGCCTCTTCGAGAGGACTGTATGGCTTTACGAAAAAGCAAATTTGGGTTGCGTTAAATGATTTTTTTCGCAACTTTAATTGGAAATTGTGTTTCGCTGACAGAGACATAAATGCCGCGGCTTTAATGGTACAAAATATTATTTTATTAGGTATGCGGTCCTTCATACCTTCGAAGACCAAACCAAAGGACCACTCTTGGTTTAATGAGACTTGCAGGACTGCAGTCAGGTCGAAAGAGGAAGACTTTCATAATTGGCGCTCTAACAAGAATGCTGATACTGAAAGACTCCGCATACAGGCTAAGAATGTAATGCCGTGATAACGCGAGAAAAATTTCTTCACGAACAAAACTCGCGCAAAAAGGTCCTACTCTATCACAGGAGTAGTAAAAAGTTCTGGTCATTTGTAAAAAGGGTGAAGAATCAGACGACATCGTCTACTCCAACTCTTAGTATTAACCTTCACTGACCCGGTTGATAAAGCTAATCTCTTGGCAGATTTATTTGCAAATAATTTAACGCTCCCAGATAGTAATCAACCGATTTTGTTTCTTCTGCAATGCCGGAGATACATTTTCGAACTCGGTCAGTTAAAAAGGTTTTAGCAAACCTCAACATTAACAAAGCCTCTGGGCTTGTCCGTTGCGTAACCTTTTTAACATCTCCTACACGACAGGATTTTTTCCATCTGGTTGGAAGGTTGCCAATGTCCAGCCAGTTCTGAAAAAGGACGAGGCCACGAACCCAGCCAATTACCGACCCATTGCAAATACGCACTCTCCAAGGTAATGGAGAGCGTAATTAACTTCCACCTTGTGAACTATCTTGAGCACAACGAATTGCTTCCACCTTGTGAAATATCTTGAGTTCAACGAATTGCTCAATGACAATACGCTTTCCGTAGGTCCAGATCCACAGGTGACTTGATGGCGGTCCTCTCCGAAAAGCGGAATAATTGTGTTCACCTTTTCGGGGAGAGCAAGGCTGTTGCTCTCGATATTTCCACGGCTTTTGATCGAGTGTGGCATAAAGCCCTCGTTTCAAAACTAATTGCATATGGTGTCGGTGAATCTTTTACTCGATGGATATCGAGTTTTCTCCAAGGTCGTTCAATACGAGTTGCGATGGATGGTGTGTTCTCAGAACAACATTCCATCAATTCTGGAGTTCCGCAGGGTTCCGTCCTATCCCCGTCCATATTTCTGGTATTTATCAATGACCTTCTGTTATTGACCCAGAACCCAATTCATTCCTTTGCAGATGACAGTAACATTTGTCATTCATATTCGTTCAACAAGCGCCCAAACTCTTTGGAGATTGAGAGTAAACGACGCACTATGAATGACACACTCAATAATGACCTTAAATCAATCTCCGAGTAGGGTGTTGCAAATAGAGTAGATTTTAATGCAAGCAAGACCCAATGTTGTCTGTTATCTCACAAAAGAATGGATTCACCCTTCCCTCCCCTCAATATGGGTACAGTTGATATTGCGCAGTCAGCTGCTCTTGACGTTCTGGGCATATCAATTCAATGTGATCTCCGTTGGAATGACCACATATTTAATGTGACGAACGAAGCGGCCAAGTGCCTCGGTTTTTTTAAACGGTGTAAAACATACTTCACTCCTGCCGCACTGTCTACACTACCTATATACGGCCTAAAATGGAATTCAATTCGCACATTTGGGCAGGGGCCTCAAAATCCTCCTTGGAGTTCCTGGACCGAATCCAACAATGTGCGATATATTTAATAGGGGATGAAAATATTTCATCGTTTATTGGTTCTCTTGAGCACCGAAGGACCGTTGGCTGTGTAAGCCTGTTTTATAGGTATTACAATGGTGAGTGTTCGAGGGAAATACATGGCCGGATTCCACAAGGTCGTGTGTTCTCTCGTTCTACTTTGGCGTCGAACCAAGCCCACTCCTTCGTAGTTCACTCGGCTCTCAACAGAACCACGCATTATAGAGAGAATTCGTTCTTCAGTCGCACGATACGTTTGTGGAACAATCTCCCTGCGTCTGTTTTTCCCGACATTTTTGATATTGGCAAGTTCAAAACAAACATTCACCGACACTACTCTATCTTCCCCCCTCCTTTTAACCTATCATCACTTCTTACGATCAACACTGTTCTTTGCATGAATAGGGGGCATCCCCTGAGCGTTGGTTAATTTGAAAAAAAAAAACATCCTGAGTTCTTGGACATTTGCTGCAAAGCTGTTATTTTGACATTTGACTACTATAAAAAAGGAAAATGGCATACTTTTTCCTTACGCTTGTGTCTAACCAACAATTAACCCTTAAATGCCTGACTTTTTTAACTTAAAAATTTTTAAAATCAAGAAATTTTATTATGAAAAATCGTGGAAAATGTAAAAAAAAAGCATAAAAGATGAATATTTGTGGTTTGTTTTGGTGAAACAGTTCTTTTTTATGGATTCACTCCGACCATTGTTGATGTCATATTCACACCATTTATTTCCAAGCACTTATTTTGTTCGAAAATCAGAAATTCTGTAGTTTCTAAACAACAAACTTAAAAAAAACATTAAAAAGCATTTCTATAGAATTTCACATATGTTAAATTTTAAACTCCCGGTGCCTGATGGTTCCGCAAAGAACTAACCAAAAATTCAAAAAAATCTACTAAAATAAAAAATTAATTTATTTCAAACACTTTCAATAGCTTCTAGATACTACAGGGATTACGACAATATTTTTTTCAGCTTCGATTTCGACAAATTCACCACAATAATATTTTTTTGAAAGTACGCAATTTTACAAAAGTTAATTTTCTTGAGGTTTGTGTTGCCCTTACTAGACATGCTGCCGGCAAATGAAGTTTGTTTCAAACGGTGGCGCTTGGATCAATAAATATTTTAAAAGTCGAAGCGGGAAGATTAAACAAAATTCGTTGAACAAAGTTGGGATTTTTATCCGTTGGTTCCTGGCGGAACCAGTGGGCATTTAACTGTGTAAATCCAATGGTGTAAAAAGTGTCATATGAAATATTACATTTTAATGGTAAAAGTGAAATAAAAATTTCCTGGAATTATCAACATGTTATGGAAAACATCTCTTTTCAGAGTTTACTTTAATAACAGGATCGCCGGTCGCACTTGGTTCTTCCGCGAAGATGTCTCAAGTTTTTTTTTACATTCGAAGACGATGGCGATGTATAACCAAGATACTGTTTTAATTGTAAAATAAATAAAAATACATTTGATTCATTTTATTTTAATTCAATAAAAACTACTCCGCGAATTCAAATGGAACACTTTTTCCAAATATTCATAAACAATCTTCTTATTTAATTGATGTTTGCTATAAATAATCGTAAATTTGAAAGATGGTTGCTAGCAATATTTATCTTATTTGACGAATATTTGAAAGATAGTTGTCTTAAAGACGATCTAAATAATTTGTAAATAACTAAATATTTAGGGCTGAGATAATTCTGGTAATCTTCTTTGTTTTCTTAGTGTATATTAAGGATAAAAAAATTATAATAAATAAGGTAATAAAAACAATGATAATGCAATAAAAAAATTTTAAATTACTAACATCTCAGTAACTACTTAAGAAATTCGAAAAATAAAGTGCACACTAAGAAAACATTCCTAATAGGGCCCTAAGTTTTCAAAATTGTTCATTTATGCTAAGAACATTTTTGCTTATAATTTGGGATAGGATCGACCGATCCGCTCCAAAATTTTACAGGAAATAAAGAATCCAAAAATGGAATAACATTAAAAATAGTCTCAAAGGAGTTAGCATTTTTTTGGAATGGAATGGTATATTTTCATGCATTTAAAATTTATAATTTTGTTTTATTTTATTTATATTTTTATACCCTACACCTATGAGATACAGGGTATATTAACTTTGTGCATATATTGTAACGCCCCTTAGGAGGCGTGTCCGATATGGAAAAGTATATATATTTTTGATCAGCATCGCTACCCGAGTCCGTTTAGCCATGTCCGTCTGTCTGTCCGACTTGCTGTCTTGCTGTCCGAATACAGAATAACTTGAGCCAAATCGGTCAACGGACACGCCCACCTCCTATACAAGTCACTTTTATATAACTCTTTCGGAACTAATAACTCGAAAAGTATTCAAGGTATAGTTATAAAGTTTAAAACGTATTGTTAGAATTCACTTTAAAATATGTGGTCCAAAAATGGGCGTGATCCGCCCACTTTTTTTTTCATTATTTCTCAGGTTTTTATAGTGGAATTTGATCCGTAAATTATTAAAATCAAATCAATTTATTTAATTTATGGGGATATAAGGCGTAAATTTCTGATATATGAATAATATTCTGAGGGTGGGGAGGTTCAGCATAATTAAAAACTTTAAAATTAATGTATGCAATTAAATATCTCACATTAATATCCCCACCAAAGGTGTAGGGTATTCCATAATCGGGCCCGACCGACTATAAAAATCCGCCCCATGTGACCGAACTTTCCCAACTCGTTTTATATATAACTTTTATAGAGGGGAAGAAAATTATTGCGCATATTGATCACTTTAAAGTTCAACTAGGATCTGCGTAGTTGTAGTTGGGTTCTGGGAACATTTAAGTCTCATTCTATGAAATTGAGGTTCGAACATAAAGTCAGATCATATAATTTAAAAAAAATAGAGTTAATTGAAAATTAAAAAAAAAAATCTTATTCAGGATTTTGTAAAAAATTGATAGAAGCTGGGATCGCAAAGAATCGGATTTTTGGAACCGGAACCGTTGTTAAAAAATGGTTTGGTTGGAACCGGAATCAGAACGGAAATCGCTATTTTAAAAATCATGGAAACAGATTCGGAACCAATAATCTAAAGGGTTTTAGTCCCTGAATAGATGAATATGTTTTGATATAGTACTGATTTTATTTTTCTTTCATATCTTACAGATTTTTGTCGAGATTAACGATTTTATATTATACTCCTAAAAATATAAATTTAAAATAAATCCCAATGATAGTTAGACAATTCCCAAAGTATGAAATTAGATATATTTCAAAGAAATATTTGTTTTAAATCGAATTTTATTAACAAGAATTTTTAAACTATTATTTATATTTTAGTATAAAGAATACTAAAATTATAAAATTTCACTAATAAAAAAAAAAAATAAAAAAACCCCATGTAGTATTCATTGAAGAAACAAATGTTTTTTAAATATTCTAAGAACTAAGGTTGAACGTTAAAATATGTTTTAAAAAAATTGAATATCTTCAGTTTTCAGATTGTCCTTACAAATAGGGTTCGTTTGAATTATTGGCATACTGTATGACCCAAACAAAACACATTTTAACGAGTAACATGTTTTATATACTTTAACTTGTAAAAATTATTAGTGTTTGTATTACATATTGTTAAATTTATTAACATTTACCTTTTTAAAATTCTGAAAAAAATCACATATTTTGCTTGTATTAATGTAAATGTGCATGCCAAATTTAAAGATGGTATTTTGATCGCATCGTATTTTAAAAATTAATTTTCTAAATTTTTCCATATTTTTTGTATCGAACAAAAAAAAATTTTTTTTTTTTTTCAAAAGTAAAATTTGCAATAATTTTTTAATGTATCTCTTTAATGTAACTCTGAATTCGAAAATAGCGTCAGTTTCACCAAAATGTCTCTAGTTTTTGAGATATATACCATTTTTCGAAAATCGTAAAAACTATATCATAAAATCAATATCTCAAAAACTTGAGTCAATATGATAAAACTGACGCCATTTTAGAAATCAGAGTTAGAAATAGATTCAAGAATTATTGCAACATTTACTGTTGAAAAAAAAATTTTTTTTTTCAATACCAAAAATAAATAAAAATTTTGAATATTATTTTTTAAAATATGATGCCATCAAAATACCATCTTAAAATTTGGCATGAGCATTTATATTCAATCAACCAAATTACACGATTTTTTACAAAATTTCAAAAAGGGTCCTTTTAAGGACATCTATTTTGAAGTGCAAGGATAATGACCACGGGCCACATGTTCACGTTTAGAAGTTACAACTTATTTTTTCTAAAAGCTCGTTCTATTAGCTTTAAAACGAGCCATCAGCATTTCTAGCATTTCTAGTTTAAGATATATTTTAATATGAACCACCATACAAAAGTGATTTTTGGCCCATTTTTTGTAACTTTGAGCCACTGTATCTGTTGACGAAAAAATAAAAAAAATTGGTCAGTACATATCTGGGTACCCTTTATCAGTTGCCTAAATTTTATTGAAATCGAAAAGGTAAAATCTCAAATTTGACTTTTTTTGGTCGATTTGGTGTGGAATGGCCCATATATATTAATTTATATTTTTTTTCCAAAAAATCGCGACTTTTTTTCAAAAAAAAATTTATATTAGTATGGTTGCAATGGATGTAATTTTGTCTCGAGTGCTGTGGCTCTATTTTTAACGCACAAAAAAATGGTTGCATTAGCTATTGCAGGGATTTTTTTTTTGAAAAAATCTAGCTATTGTAGGGATTTACTTGTTTATTATATAATACCAAGCCTTCTTGGCAAAAATAAAAGTATTACAAGAATTTTCTTTTGAGCGAGTAACAGTACTAAATAACTTAAATCTATATTCATATTCATGCAATGCATAGTGTTGATCGTAAGAAAGGATTATAGGTAAGAGGAAGGCGGAAAGATGAAGTAGTGTCGGTGAATGCTTGTTTTGAATTTACAATATGAAAAATGTCGGGAGAAACAGACGCAGAGAAATTGTTCCACAAACGTAACGTGCGACTGAAGAACTAATTCTCTCGGTAATGCTTGGTTCTATTGAGAGCCGAGTGAACTACGATGGGGTGGGCTTGGTTCGATACCCGAGTAGAACGAGAGAACACACGACCTGTGGAATCAGGCCATGTATTTCCCTCGAACACTTACTATTGTAATACCTATAAAACAGGCTTACACACCCAATCGGTGCTCAAGAGAATCAATAGACGATGAAATATTTCCATACCCTATTAAATATATCGCACGTTGTTGAATCCGGTCCAGGAACTTCAAGGAGGATTTTGAGGCCCCTGCCCAAATGTGCGAATTATATTCCATCTTAGGCTATAGGTAGTGTAGACAGTGCGTAATTCAGCAGGTGTGAAGTGTGTCTTACACCTTTTCAGAAAGCCGCTTCTTTCCACACGTTAAATATGTGATCATTCCAACGGAGATCACATTGAATTGATATGCCCAGAACGTCAAGGGAAGCTGGCTCTGCAATATCCACAGCGCCCATATTAAGGGGAGGGAGGGTTGAATCCATTCTTTTGTGAGATAACAGACAACATTGGGTCTTGCTTGCATTAAAATCAACTCTATTTGCAAGACCCCACTCAGAGATTGTTTTAAGGTCATTATTGAGTGTGTCATTCATAGTGCGTATTTTACTCTCAATCTCCAAAGAGTTTGAACGAGTATGCATGACAAATGTTGCTATCATCTGCAAAGGAATGGAATGGGTTCTGGGTCAATGACAGAAGGTCATTGATAAATACCAGTAATAGGGACGGGGATACGACGGAAAAGAAAAATACCAAAAAGTGACTTCAAAATAATAAAAGATTGAAATTAAGAAATATAGAAAATAATAATAAGGAATGGAAAATAGAATATAAATCATGTAAAAGAAGAAAAATGAAATGCAGGTTGTAGATTAAATTTACTCAAAACAGGAACGGAAGTTAAGTATGTTCTGTAGCTCATAATGGGTATATTCTAAGAGGTTCCTCTTGAAGGTAGCGTTATTTTCAGAAAAAGGGCGTAAGTCAATAGGGAAGTGATTCCAACAACATGCCGTGCGAATGACCAATGATCTTTGAAATAAAGATGAGATAATTTTTGGAATAACGAATGTGGATTTTAATGGAACGAGAAAAGTAAATAATTCACGAAGATAGAGCGGAGTTTGTCTTCGAATTGTTTCCGAAAAATCAACAAGATTCTATTTTTTATATAATTTAAGAAAGAAGTTATTATAAACTTTTGTACATAAGGAGATATGTGTTCCCAATAACGTATGCCATATACGAAGTGAACTATGTTATTAAATATTGTTTGGTTTTTTTTTTTAAATTGTATTTTTCTGTCCCAGAAAAAACCTCAATACAGTAACTAATGCTGAACATCAATAATGCACGTGCCAAATTGTATTTAATATGTGGTTGGCAAGTATATTTGAACTCAGTACATTGATATGTGCCGGTCAAAACAAAGACGTTTGTCCAAAACAATTCCTAGACATTTCATATTATCTACAAACTCAATTTGGTAAATAAGTTTTTTAATGTTTAAATTAATTGTTATGTATTTTTTGTAGAAAAATAAATTGTTTTTGTTTTGTACGAATTAATTTCCAGCAAATTCATTGTCATCCATGATGACACATTTGACTACATTTTGCAGTACATCGGTGAATTGGTGTTCTCCTGTAAATAGCAATTGTATGTCATCCGCGTATAATGGTTTCCACCAGGGCTAGGAACCGAAATTCTATTCTTTGCGGTTCCATTTACGGTTCTATAAAAAAAATAAAAAAAATAGTTCCGGTACCGGTACCGGTTCATAAATTATTTTTTATTCCGGTTACAGTTCCGGTTTTATAAAAATAAAATAACGATTCCAGTTCCGGTTCCCACTAATGGTTCCAGTTCCGGTTCCACAAACAAGCAAAAAAACGCAATAAAAATATAAATATTTTTTATTTTTACGTAAAAACATAATGAAATTTATATACATATCGATGTATATAAAAATTAATTTCCGTGCATTAGTCTTGCAAAAACATGAGAACGGATCGACTGATTTGGAGGATTCTTTTTTTTTATTCGTCTCAATACTGGGAATTTGGAAAACTCAAAATTTGTGTTTTGTATGAGAATGCATTAAGGGCACCACCAATGGGAATTGTATTTTAATAATGAGAATTCGTTTATATAGCCACTACGTATAGATTGGACAAAGGGGGTTTTTAAATGCTATTACTCCTGAACTCCTAAGGGCAGATTTTAATAATGTGCCGCGATATGTTTTTCCCTTGAGACTTTTTCACATGTCGAAGATGTAAGTAATGACATTTTAGTTTGTAACATTACAAACTATCTGGATATAAGAAACTGCATATTTCTGCAAAAGTTATTATATTCCAAAACTCCATCATATCTTTCTGAGAAGATACGTCTTTGCGTTTGAAATAAAAGCCTCAATTTAATTTTATCAAAATTTAACTATCTACAATCTCAAAGACTATTTTTCATTAACGCAATTCAACTCTGGAATTCATTACCACTTAATATTTAAAATATAAACAGAACATGTAGATTTATGTATTATATACTAATACATTTTTCAGAACAATGACCTATTAACATCTTAAATCTACTATTTATAAGTAACCACACATCTAATTTCTCTTTAAATATGTTAAATTATAAGTACAATTTTTGCATTATTCTTAATTTTTTAATGTTTACTTTTTTATAAACTGACCTTTTGATTATCTACGTAATTTTAATTTTGTTGAATTAGTAACCCTTAACGAAGGAATTTGGGTGAAATAATTTGTAGAATATTAGGAGATTATGGGGGCGGTTATCACAAGGCAACGTGTCTGAGTGCTTCAACATGGCGAAGCCAGCGCAATCCTTGTCGGTGTCGTCTCAAGTCAACTCACTGGTCACCAGAATTGACAAATTGTCAAATGGTGACACCTCCACTTCGGTGGAAGTCCTCCTCGTGGAAGTCCCTGGAAACGGCGCTCTACACCACCCGGTGTAGAAGTCGGCTAAAGTGAGTGGCGAGCATCTCCCTCAGAGTGAGGGTTCGTGCGTTGGGTTTGGGTCCCACCACGGAAAAAACCTATGCGCCCAATGAAAACAAAAAATAAGCCTCGGATAACGACCGATTACAACGATGACGACCCACGCAAACGTTTTAAGGACCATGATTTACGGATATGCACCTGGAATGTCCGGACCCTTTATAGGGAAGGTGCCTCTATCCAGCTGGCAGATGTCCTCGAAAAATATAAGGCTGACATCACCGCTATCCAGGAGATGCGATGGACGGGACAGGGCTGTTCGAAACAAGCGTCCTGTGATATCTACTACAGCTGCCATGCGGAGAGACACGAATTTGGATGTGGATTTGTCGTCGGCAAGAGACTCCGCCATCTTGTCTCTAGGTTCACGCCCGTGGACGAAAGGCTGGCAACAATCCGCATCAAGGCTAAATATTTCCATATCAGCCTAATTTGTGCACACGCTCCGACGAACGAGAAAGATGACGAGACAAAAGAGCGCTTCTACGAGCGCTGCCCCCGCCACGATATCAAAATCGTGCTAGGCGATTTTAACGCCAAGGTGGGCAGAGAAGCCATCTATTGTCCCACAATCGGAAAATTTAGCCTCCATGCCAATACTTCCGATAACGGAACGAGGCTAATCGACTTCGCCGCAGCACGAAACATGGTAGTTAGTAGCACTAGATTCGAACATTTCGATATCCACAAGGCCACATGGTTGTCGCCCGATCAAAAAACTCGAAATCAAATTGATCACGTTGTGATTGACGGAAGGCACGCTTCAAGCGTGATGGACGTACGCACTATCCGAGGTGCCAATATGGACTCGGATCATTACCTTGTAGCAGCCAAGGTCCGCACACGCTTAAGCGCTGCGAAGAACGTACGGAACCAAACGCAGAGAAAGCTAGACGTCGGAAAGCTGCAATCACAACAGACAACGCAAGCCTTTTTCACTCGACTCTCACACCTGCTTAGACAAAGCACTCCTCCTCTCGATGATATAAGCGCGCAGTGGAATCATATCTCCTGCTCTATGCGTACGGCTGCCGAAGAGGTGCTTGGATTCCAACGCCCCCTGAGGAATCAGTGGTATGACCAAGAATGTCGCGCGGCCACTGCAGAGAAAGACGCTGCGTACAAATCCACCCTGCAGTCAGTAGCTACGCGAGCTGCGAAGGAGCGATACAAAGAGAAGAGGAGGGAAGAGAGACGTCTTTTCAGGCGTAAAAAAAGCGAGGCAGAAAGACGTGAGTGTGAGGAGATTGAGATGCATGGGGACAGGAATGAGGCTCGAAAATTCTTCGAGAAAATAAGACGCCTAGCCGGAGGTTCAAAATCCGGAGCCTCTTCCTGTAAAGATGAGAACGGAAATCTAGTGACAGATATCCAGAGCACACTGAAAATATGGAGGGATCACTTCTCTAAACTGCTGATCGGTGATGATGACCTCAATTCCACCGATAGAGAAGCAAACCCGGCAACCCCAGTACTCGATGACGACGTTGAGATTCCGCCACCCGACCATGACGAGGTCAGAACAGCCATTGCTCGGCTGAAAAACAACAAAGCCGCAGGTGCTGATGGCCTGCCTGCTGAATTGTTTAAGGCCGGAGGCGAAGAGCTAATAGAGAGAATGCACGAGCTCGTAAGCAGAATATGGTCGGATGAAAGCATGCCAAGTGACTGGAACCTCAGTGTACTCTGCCCAATCCTTAAGAAAGGGGATCCCACTATCTGCGCCAACTACCGTGGAATCAGCCTACTCAATATCGCATACAAGGTTCTATCGAGCGTATTATGTGAAAGACTGAAGCCCATCGTCAACAGGCTGATTGGACCTTAGCAGTGCGGCTTCAGACCTGGAAAGTCCACCATAGACCAGATTTTCACATTGCGCCTAATCCAGGAAAAGACCCTAGAAAAACAGATCGACACCTACCACCTATTAGTCGACTATAAAGCCGCCTTCGACACTCCGATAAGGGAACGATTATACGCCGCAATGTCTGAGTTCGGTATACCTGCGAAACTTATAAGGCTTTGCAGGATGACCCTGAGCAACACACGTTGCTCACTGAGAATAGGAAAAGACCTCTCCGAACCATTTCATACCGAACGAGGTTTCAGACAGGGTGACTCCCTATCGTGCGACTTTTTTAACTTATTGATGGAGAAAATAGTTCGAGCTGCCGAACTCCGTCAAAGCGGCACTATCCTCAACAAAAGTGTCATGCTGCTCGCATATGCCGACGATATTGATATCATTGGCAGGAGCACACGAGCAGTCAGCGCAGCATTCTCCAGATTGGAGAAAGAGTCGCGTCGAATGGGTCTAGCGGTGAACGAGGACAAGACGAAGTTCCTTGTGTCAACAAGCAAAAAAGAGTCCGTGCGTCTTGGACAAAAAGCTGATTTTGACACCCACAAGTTCGACATTGTGAAGGACTTCGTCTATCTGGGATCCAGCGTAAACAGCAACAACGACGTCAGCCTGGAGATCAAACGGAGAATAACTCTTGCCAACAGGTGCTACTTTGGGCTCAGTAGGCAATTGAGAAGCAGAGCCCTCTCTCGCCGGACAAAAATAACGCTCTACAAGTCAATCATCATGCCCGTCCTACTTTATGGTGCAGAAACATGGACGCTGGCCACCACCGATGAGAGAGTACTGGGAGCGTTCGAGAGAAAGATTCTCCGTAAAATCTTTGGCCCTATCTGCTTTGCTAACGAGTATCGAATCAGGATGAACCACGAGCTGTATGAGTTATTCGACGACATTGACATAGTCAAGCGCATCAAGATCCAGCGGCTTCGCTGGCTAGGTCATGTCGAACGAATGGATGAAAACACTCCAGCCAAGAAGGTGCTTGAATCGAAACTCGAAGGTGGACAGCGTAGAAGAGGGCGTCCAAATATGCGTTGGAAAGACCAAGTTGAGGACAACCTGGCAACGCTTGGTATTTCTAACTGGCGTCAGCGCGCGCAAAGAAGATCCGACTGGCGCGGCTTCATCTCAGCGGCCAAAACCGATCCACGGTTGTAAGGGCCATTTAAGTAAGTAAGTAATATTAGGAGATAGTTTCAAAGGGCAGCCATTAAGCTCGAACGGTTGATAATTTATTATATTAACCCCCCTGCTCATTTATTTCCCGGTAAGAACGATATTGGCTACAATTTGTTTCAAAATCCGTTGAATAACGTGTGACTACAATTTTTAATTCATGTATCAACCGAAACGTTGAGAATGTTTGTTTTGAGAGTTGTTTTATATAAATCATACGCGAAGGTAAAAAACAAAATTTTGTATATCAAAAAAATAGTTGGCAAAACAAAATTATTGAACAAACGTTCGAATCAAAGAGCCTTTGATTCCTTTTAAATACGTTACACCAATTTTAGACGAAGAGGACTGAAAACGAGACGATTATAAAAAGATACATGATCAGGGGCAAAATAAACTTTTATAGAAAATAGAAAATAATTTTTGTTTGTATTCAAATGTCGTGGGTCTCATTTCTGATCTAATTAATTTAGTAATTGTTCCAGTTCCGGTTCTGGTTTTCAGTTCCAGTTCCGGTTCTATAAAAAATAAAATAACGATTCCGGTTCCATAAAAAATAAAAAAACGGTTCCAGTTCTATAAAAATGAAATGGTTCCGGTCCGGTTCCAGTTCCACCCGAGCCCTGGTTTGCACAAATCGCTATCGAAAATGTTTACGAAGTCATTTAAATACAACATGAACAGTAATGGACTAAGGATGGAACCTTGAGGAACTCCCGAAGTAATTTCAAGCAAGTCAGATTTCAATCCATTGTGGAACACAAATTGCTGGCGATTGCATAAATATGAACGTATCAGTTTGCATGATGACTCAGAAATTTTCACAAATGAATTTTACGTCAAAAACCTCCCAAAAATTGGGGTGAGTCTTAAATTGAGATGTTTTTGAATTCTGGCGAAAAGTTGAGCGGCTTGAAAGGTCACAACCATGATTAAAGTATATACAGATTAGTTCATCTAGACTAATAGTTGGCATACAGAATGTTGAGAATGTCAAGAACATATATTGAAAAAAAAAAAACAAGTAATTGTCATTTTAAAATTTATTTAAAGGTTATGTTTTTTGCACTTAATTTTCACTATTTTATTAAAATTTCACTGCACAAATTAACTATTTCATATTTTAAATACACGATGGTTCATTTGGAAGTCCTGGTGATCTTAAAACTTTTTTAAATGTTGAGATTTGTTGATGTTAAAATTTTGAGTTTTCATTAATTTTGTGAACTTGTAAACAAAGCATTGATGTTCTGTTTTAAATTTTTCGTAAACAAATGTTGAGAATTTCAAACAGTTTTAAAAAAAAAGTAAATGGCTTCTGAATTCGGAAAGATGACCTAACCTGTATATTAGACTGATTCAAAAACAAAAAATCTTAAAATGTTTCGCTCCGCGTCGACTTTCTGAAACTAGGACCTTTAAAACTGAGAAGAAGCTTTTAAAACCTAAAAATAAGTGATCCTGTGATATTGAGCAAAGAGCTTAAAGGACATTTTTGAGCTTTTAATGACTATTTTCAATTAAATTATTGGTACACCAAGTATAAAAAGATATCACTCAATTTTATTTTTTTATTTAATTTAAAATCACTTACTGAAATTATATTTTTTAAACCATAAATTTTTAGTTAACCGTTAAAATTTCATGACTTGCCAAACACGAAAAATGTCGTCTTTTTTTTACTATAGTAATTTTAACGGTCGAAATTTTTCTAATTTTATTTTATCGAGTTTGGGATAGCATTTTTGTACTATTGCACATACAATTATCTTTAAAATGATATGTCTGTCTTAAATTTTTAGATATCTTTATATTAGTACATAGTAAAATTCTGCACTCCTACCTAAAACATTCTCAACCAAAAAGTTGATGCACACCCCAAATTATTCAAAAAAAAGTTTCGGATATCCCTCCCGAGTATTTTAAGATCAAAAGAACTAAAAAGCCATTGGTTCATTTTATTAGATATCACGGTTTAATAATTTTTTGGGTTTTTTTTTTTTTGATTTTTTTTTAATAATAAGTTTAATGTAATTTTAAAGGTTTACATAATTTGTCCACCGTTATGGTTCATAATATATAGTAACAAAAGCGGTAAAAGTGTTTATTCAAAAATAGTCCTTTAATGAGCATTATATCCTTAAGTTTTTCTTACATAGAATAACATGTATACAAATATTTACCAAACATAAAAAAATCAATCAGCTTACTTCTAAGGTTGAAGAGATATTACAATTCAAAATCCAATTTTCGTGAAAATTTAGTCTACAAAATTTTAAGATTTTAGTAAACCATATATAATGAAGTTTAAACTCATCAATATTCTTATTGACACTCTAAAAGTAGAGTTTATTAGCTACATTCTTGAAAAAAATTTAACTGCTGTCGTGGGTCGTGGAAATTAACCCAATTCAATCAAAATATATTATTTTTTAGGCTAGCGCATACTTTTAGTATTTACTAATAATGCGATACCTAAAAATATAAGAGTTACATAACATTTTAAAGATAATTGTATGTGCAATAATACAAAAATGTTATCTTAAACTCATTAGAATAAAATTAGAAAAATATCGACCGTTAAAATTACTATAGTAAAAAAAAGTCGACATTTTTCGTGTTTGGCAAGTCATAAAATTTTAACGGTTAACTAAAAATTTATAATTTAAAAAATCATAATTTCAGTAAGTGATTTTAAATTAAATAAAAAAATAAAATTGAGTGATATCTTTTTATACTTGGAATAACAATAAAGTTATTGAAAATAGTCGTTAAAAGCTCAAAAATGACCTTTAAGCTCTTTGCACAATATCACAGGATCAAATTTTTTGGGGTTTTAAAAGCTTCTTCTTAGTTTTAGAGATCTTAGTTTCAGAAAGTCGACGCGGAGCGAAAGAAAAAATAGTTCTAGATTTCTCATACACATTTGAATCAGTCTACTGTATATACTTCAACCATGGTCCATGGTTTGAAATGTTGTGATGCGAAATAGCAGATCGCAACCTATAAACAACATCAACATTTCTTATTTTTGTCATATAAAATAATTTAGCTATTAATTAAGTAAGGAATGTTTTGCGGATAACACATTATTACACAAACTGTCCACAAATAACACAAACTAGAATTAAAAATTAGAGACAGTGCACCTCGATGAGAAAAGGGTTCATTCACACAGAAAACACATCAAAAACATAGCAATTCACTTAAAATCACATTAAACGAACTTGAAGAATATTTGAACACCATTGAAATTAATTTTTAAATGTGTATCCTTCTTTAAAACTGCAAACACAATAAAATTCTAATGTGTTAATTTGTTTTGTTTACATTTGTTTACAAATAATTCAAATAAAAAAAAACTTCAAATATGACGTGGAACTCTCTTCCCCACAGTGCACTGTGGGACAGAAGTCAATTCTAGCTCGCCGTAAATACAGTTTTGCTCCAATCTTAACGAAACTACACTACGCATATATGTTTTATGAATATATTTCAATTTAAAAACTATCAAGATTGGTCCATTTCCACGCCCACCTGTCATATAATTAAATGGTAAAACGACTATAACTTTTGTTTGGAATGAAATAGTTTGTTTATAAGGACTGCGTCGAATAAAATTGTCCGCTACAAAAATGAAAAAATCTAGAAATCTAGTAATCGAATTTTTATAGAATAAAATATTTTATTTTGCAAATTATTTTTAGATTTAAAAAAAAAATAAGAAAAACTAGAAATTAATATTTTTTAATAAAAAGTTTTAATTTTTCCAGAACCCCTTCCATTAATGTTGTAATGGTAGTGTCCGACGCCCTCACAGCTGCTGAAGACCACTTTCTTTTACAGTCTTGAAGGTCTTTGGACACTTTTTTGTTCTCTTCATCTCCCTTTTTACTAAAGCCCAGTATCTCTCAATCGGCCTGAGTTCTGGACAGTTTGGTGGATTGGCTTCTCTAGGCACCAAAATCACTGCATTTTGTTGGATCCACTCTAAGGCCGTTTTGCTGTAGTGACATGAAGCGAGGTCAGGCCAAAAAAATGTGGACACTTCATGTTGGCGTAAAAATGGAAGCAATCTCTTTTGCAAGCATTCCTTCACATATATTTCGCTATTAATTGTACCCGATGTCACGAATAAGCTGCTCCTTTTGCTCCTTAACAAGGAATTTCTTTGGGAATTTTGTCATTTTTTTTTATTTGAATTTTTCAGCGACATTTCCTCGAGAATCGGCTGTATAAGTTTCGTCGTCCATTATGCAGCAATCGAATTTTTTAAAAAAAAATCTTGGTTCAGCTTTTTAGCTCGTTGTTTTGCGGTTTCATTCTTGACGGCATTTCTATCCGGAACTTTTTGGACCTTGTACGTCTTCAGCCCAGCTTCTTTCTTAGTCCTGCGCACGAAAGATTCTGAGCAATTCGCCTTTCTCGCCAATTTCCTTCCGGATATGCTTGGATCTTTCTTTAAAATATTCACAACCTTCTTCGACTTTTCACGCCTTTTTTTTACCAGAACCTTTCTTCCGATCAATAGTAAGGTCTTCTTTAAAGCGGTTGATAACGCGAGAAATGGTCTTAGGTTTAGCCCCTACCTCCTTGGCAATTTTTTTAAAAGACCAACTAGGTTGTTTTTGAAAAATTTTAATTATATTTTCTCGCACTTCCACTTCGTTTGCCATTTTCGCGTTAAATAAATTTTGAATTGACTATGACACAAATTATTTTCTGCCATTTAATTCAGAGCTACTATGATCAAATTTTTTTAATTTGAATCTTTCAATAGCACATTATGGGAAGATATGTAACGGACAATTTTATTCGTCGCAGTCCTTAATTAGTACTTAGATACATACTGTAATTGCACATGACCATTCTTAATATGGACATGACACAGAAAAAAAATGTACATAATATTGATGAATTCCGTTCTTCAAACCATGATTCATTGTATTGAATAACCATTCATAATATTAATGACTAACGCCATTATTGTAATGAATGCTTTCCTAAATATGAAGAACGCTTGGTAATTGTCGAAAAAGTGTTCTTCAATATGATGAACTATATGTGAAGAATACGTTTCATCATATTAATGAACCAAAATATAAAATACAACACATATGTTCATCATGCTGTTCATTAAACCAAATTTCTATCAAAATATTTTTTTTTTGTCGCACGTCTGTCTGTCTGTTGAAATCACGATTACAGAAAAAATAGAAGAGCTAGAGCAATGAAACTTTAGATTTAGATTACTTATATATCTAAGCTGTCTGAACAAATTGGCATGATCGGTCTATTGTGACCTGAGAACCGACCACTTATGTTCAAATACATCGTATAAAGTTTATATCTACAGATCAATTTTACTGTATACGTGCTAAGGAAAACTTTTTTTTGGTCAAATTGACTTATGCTCAAATACATGAAAATAATGGTTTCCGGTGAAACGACTTGTGGTTCCAAAAAAAAGTGAAATTCGGTACACCTACCCATTTGTAAATATGGGTATCAAATGAATTCTTCAGCGATTGAAAGTTTGTAGTTATTTTCAGGATTCGTTTACCCTGGTGACCTATATACCACTTTTAATGGTAACCACACATATGTTTAGGATGTTTATAGTCGGCTTAGACCGACTATAATTTTGATAATCCTAACAATCATACTAAAACCTACTTTAAAATTTCCCATGTGATCTAACCTTCCCAACTGGTTTTTGTTTTATGTTTTTGACAGATAATCAGGAAAAACACGAATAGCCATTTGAAATTTTGGATACACAAGATGATAGTTCTCTCAATTTCCAATAATATAAAACTAACACTCTGCATGTGGAGTATATATTGAAAGAGTTAAAGAGACAGTTTTAATGTTACCCATTTTTATTTCTTGAAAAGCACTTGTTTAATTTTTTCACTTTAAGCAAGCCTACAGAAGGATTTTTTCACTATGGTGTATCATTTTTTGTTTGTTCCCTAGGTTCTCATAAATTATTAATAAAATGTCATATTTTTAAACTTTCTGCAACAAACTTTAATTTCTGATTTTCGGCGTGCTAGACTAAGCTTCTGTCACATAGTGCAGTGTAGAATTTTTTCGTTAAATATTGTCCAGAATACGAATTTGAGATTTTGATCACAATTATTCCAACAAGAAAAACGCCTCTCATTGAGATGTGACTTGCGAGTGCTCACAATGCCACACACAGAGAACTGATTTGTTGCGGCAACCAACTTTTAAAGTAGTTGCAACAACCTCTTAACTCGGTTGTGCCAACCTCCTAGGTGATGAGAATGAGATTGTAACAACCTCTAAACCGGTGATCATGAGGTTGTGACAACCTCATTATCGGTGAACATGAGGTTGTGGTAACATCCAAATCGGTGATCATGAGGTTGCGACAACCTCCGAATTGGTGAGCATGAGGTTGTCGCAACCTTCTAGTCGGTAAGCATGAGGTTTTTTAAACCTCCAACTGAAATTTTATTAAACATAGTTATTTATGTATATAAAACTTATGTATTATATATGTATTATAATTGAGTAAAATTGTCGCGCACACAATTTAGAAGTATATCTACTAATTCCTGCTCCCTGAAAAGATACATGTATCTGCATGCATTTATTTTTTATTTCCTCATAACCACTAAAAAAAAAAAAAAAAACTATTTCCATTGGTCACACATTTTTTATTTATATTATATTTCACTAGCTAATGAGCAATTTGTATTGAATAAATATATTATTTTATTAATATTTGTATATTTATGTAACTTAATTAATAAATTTCATTTGTTTTCGACATGTACAAAATTTTTGACGTTTATTTATTTCTGCATGTATCCAGAATTGTTGGCAATAAACTGGCAACCGAACTGCTAATAGACATGAGGTTGCCGTTTGTCATTTATTTGGTTGATACAATAACTTATTCAATCGCCGTAACAAATGCACGAATGTCAATTTTGGCAGAATGAAAAATGCAACATTTCGGTTGTAGAAAAATAAGATACGTTCATTTTAATGACACGAAGTTACAACAAATGTATTTCGGTTGCAACACTGAAACGTTGGTTCAATTAACCTCATGCCAAAAGATGATTTTTCTGTGTGCAGAATAGTTTTTGTACGAGATTCGAATGATTAATAGAGTCGAACGCTTTAGAGAGGTCCAAAGACACAAGCACGCGTTAATTATTGTTATTAATATTTGTCCGAATGGAATCTGTGAGACCAAGAAGAAGTAATGTTGTGCTACAGCCTTCCTGGAATCCTGATTGGCAGTCATGCAACAACATTTTATCATTGGTATAAAGAATAATTTTTTTAATAATATTTTCGACAATTTTAGATAGCGAGGGAAGTATACTAATAGGTCTGATATCCATCGAGTTTGAATTACCAGATTTTGGAATTGGCACGTCTCGAGCCACTTTCCATGAACTCGGAAAACTGGAAGTGGTCAAAATACAGTTGTAAAATGAAGTAAGGAGTGCGCACGAAAAAATTATAACATAGTGTTTTACTTCCTACTTTTGTTAGAAGGGTCCGATAAAACAATTAACATATCATCCTCTTTCGTTTTAATGACAGATGAATCCAAAATAAATTATTTTTATTTTCACGGACGTGTTTTCTAAAAATGAGGACTTAAGCAGAAATTCGAAAAATCATTGTTACATTTTTTCAATAAAATCCAAAATGGAGTCACTTAAAAATTGGCAAAACTGTTGAAGTGTTCCGTCGAAATGTTAGCCGGGTTTTTAAAAACATTAATGACAGTCTTAGCATTGATCAAAATGTGGTATCTGGCGGAAATGTGGATCGGGAAATGTGGATCGCAGAGATAAACGACTCAAGCACATTTTTCATAAAAAATCAAAATGCTTTGGGTAGAAAAGTAGCTGAAAATTGCAGTTGCTTCGAATCATCTGTCCGCAAGGTGAAAAAGAAGTTGGTCTTAAATCGTACAAAGTTCAGAAAGTCCTAGATCGGAATACCACGAAAATCATTGACGCAATAAATAAAAGAAAAACCAGTTGGGAAGGTTAGATCACATGGGCAATTTTAAAGTAGGTGTAATTATGATAGTTAGGATTATCAAAATTATAGTCGGTCTAAGTCGACTATAAATACCCTACACATATGTGTGGTTACCATTCAAAGTGATATATAGGTCACCAGGGTATACGAATCCTGAAAATAACTACAAACATTCAATCGCTGAAGAATTTCCATTCATTTGATACCCATATTTACAAATGGGTAGGTGTACCGAATTTCGATTTTTTTTTTGTGAACCACAAGTCTTTTCGCCGGAAAACATTATTATCATGTATTTGAGCATGATATCAATATATATTTTACCAAAAAAGTTTACCTAAGCACGTATACATAAAAATTGATCTTTATATGTACATTTTATATGAGGTATTTGAACATAAGTGGTCGGATCATAGGTCACAATGGACCGATCTCGCACATACAGCGTAGGTATATTAGTAATCTAAGTTATAAGTTTAATTTATCTAGCTCTTCAATTTTAAAAGTAGTAGGGATTTCAACAGACAGACAGACAGACAGACAGACAGACAGACGGACAGACAGACGGACAGACAGACGGACAGACGGACATCGCTAAATCGACTCAGGAGGTCATGCTGATCAAGAATATATATACTTTTCCATACCGGAGATGCTTCCTTCTGGGTGTTACAAACGGCGTACCAAACTGAATATACCCTTTCACTCTTAGTGTAGGGTATAAAAATTCAGACATACTTTGTAATAACATATCAGTGTTGCAGTGTGGCTGACTAAAAAATACGTATTGGCAGACTTTTCGCAGCTTCCAGTAACGACTTTTTCAAAGCGCTTCAACGGGGAAATTAAGGAACGGAAATTATTTTCGCCTCATCTAGAATTATGCCACTATGGAAAATAAAGCGAAAGAGTGGTACACCAGAAATATTATGAATATTGTACCTAGAGATGGGTTCAGAATGGTGTAGTGCATGCGCAAGCTAGTAACCGACTTCTGTTAGTTACCATAACCTCTCCTACTCAATTCCTAGTCTCACCTTCGCGTTGATGACACCGCCATATAAAAAAGCTATTCAACGAAAACAGATAACATGCCTCGGATACAGACCCGAAAACACGATGACAACCTATGCAAATGTAAAAAAGAACAATGATTTACGGATATGCACCCGGAATGTCCGAACCCTTTATAGGGAAGGTGGTTCATGTCCTCGAAAATACAAGACCGCAATCCAGGAAATGCGATGGACAGGACAGCGCTGCTCTAAACAGGCATTCTGTGATATTTACTACAGCTGCCATGCGGGGAGGCATGAATTTGGTTGTGGATTTGTAGTGGACTCCGCCACCTTGTCTCTAGGTTCACACCCGTGAACGAACGACTGGTAATAATTCGCATCAAGGATAAATACTTCAACATCAGCCTTATTTGTGCGCACGCTCCGACGAATGAGAAGGACGATGAAACCAAAGAGACCTTCTATGAGCGCCTCGACGAAGCCTATGAGCGCTGCCCCCGGTACGACATCAAAATTGTGCTTGGCGACTTTAATGCCAAGGTGGGCCATGAGGGTATCTTTGGTTCAACGGTTGGACAATTCAGCCTCCACGACAACACCTCCGACAATGGAATGAGGCTGATCGATTTCGCCGCAGCACGAAACATGGTAATTAGTGGTACTAGAATCAAGCATCTCAATATTCACAAGGCCATGTGGCGGTCACCCGAGCAGAACACGCGAACCAAATTGGTCATGTTGTGGTTGACGTAAGGCACGCTTCTAGTGTGATGGACGTACGCTCGATCCGAAATGCCAACATCGACTCGGATCACTTCCTTGTAGCAGCCAAGGTTCGCAATCGCTTATGAGTCGCGAAAAATGCACGAACACCCACACAAAGAAAGCTAGACGTCAGTTAGCTGCACACACAACAGACCGAACAATCCTATGCCGCTCGACTCTCACACCTTGCCCAATGCGCTCGCCCTCTCGATGATATATGCGCGCATTGGACACACGTATTATGACAAAGAGTGTCGCGCAGCCACTGCAGAGAACGACGCTGCATACAGAGCCACCCTGCAGTCGGTAGTTACGCAAGCCGCGAAGGAGCGATACAGAGAGAAAAGGAAGAAGGAGAGACATCTTTTCAGGCGCAAGAAAAGAGAATTAGAAAGACGCGAGTGTGAAGATATTGAGATGCATGGCGACAGGAACGAGGCTCGAAAATTCTTTCAGAAGATAACACGCCTGACCGGACGTTTAATGACTGGACTCTCTTCCTGTCAGAACGATTACGGGAATCTGAGATTATGGAGAGAGCACCTCTCTGATCTTCTATGAGGCGATAACGACAAGTATTCCGCCGATAGAGAAGACAGCTTAACAAACCCAATTGCTGACGACGTCGTTGACATACCGCCGCCTGACCGTCATGAGGTCTGCACAGCCATCAACAGGCTGAAAAACAACACAGCAGCAGGATCGAATGGTCTGCATGCTGAGTTGTTTAAGACCGGAGGCTCATAACGAGCATGCTCCAGCTCATCAGCAGAATATGGTCAGAAGAAAGCATGCCCAGCGAATAGAATCTCAGTATGCTCTGCCCAATTCTTAAGAAGGGGGATCCCACGATACGCGCCAACTACCGTGGGATAAGTCTCCTCAATATCACGTATAAGATTCTAACGAGCGTATTATGTGATACACTGTAGCCCATCATCAACAGACTAATTGGACCTTATCACTGCGGCTTCAGACCTGGCAAGTCCACCATAGAACCGATTTTCACATTGCGCCAAATCCTGGAAAAGACCAAAGAGAGGCAGATCGACACCCACTATCTTTTCGTCGACCACAAAGCTACCTTCGACAGTCCGATAAGGAGTCGCCTATATGCCACCATGTCTGAGTTCGGTATACCAGCGAAACTAATAAGGCTTTGCAGGATTACCCTAAGCGACACACGTTGCTCAGTGAGAATTGGGAACAACCTCACCGATACGTTTAATACCCAACGAGGTTTCAGACAAGGCGATTCCCTATCGTGTAACTTCTTCAACCTAATAATGGAGAAAATTGTAAGAGCTGCACAACTCCATCACAATGGTACTATCTTCAATAAGAGTTCCATGCTGCTCGGGTACGCTGATGATATCAAAATCATTGGGCAGAGCGTACGAGCAATCAGTGCAGCATTCTCCAGTTTAGAGAGGGAATCGCGTTGAATAGGTCTTACGGTGAACGAGCACAATATTAAGTACCTGGTGTCAACAAACAAAGACTCCCGGCACCTTGGACAACACGTCACTATTGACAACCACAACTTCGAAGTTGTGAAGGACTTCGTCTACCTAGGTACCAGTATCAACAAGGAAATCAATAACATCCTGGAGATTAGCCGAAGAATAACTCTTGCCAACAGTTGCTACTTTGGGCTCAGTAGGCAATAGTGGAGCAGAGCCCTCTCTCGACGGACAAAAACTACGCTCTATAAGTCGCTCATCATGCCAGTCCTCCCTTATGGCGCTGAGGCATGGACCCTTGCCAACACCGATGAGCCAGCTTTAGGAGCGTTTCAGAGAAAGATGCTTCGGAAAATCTATGGCCCGATATGCGTTGAAAACGAGTACAGAATCAGATGGAACGACGAGCTGTATGAGCTCTACGCCACCATTGACATAGTCAGGCGCATTAAGATCCAGCGTCTACGCTGGCTTGGACATGTCGAGCGTATGATTGAAAGCGCTCCAGCAAAAAAGGTGTTTAATTCTGTACCCACTGGTGGTCAACGTAGAAGAGGGCGTCCGAATCTCTGGTGGAGCGACCAAGTGCGAGACAACCTAACAACACTTGGAGTGCAAAACTGGCGCCAGCGCGCTCAATGCAGAAGCGACTGGCGAGGGGTAATTGCTACAGCCGAAACCCATCATGGGTTGTAATGGACAAAATAAGCAAGTACATAGAGAGGCTAGTGCGCCAAACTGCCCAGAACAGAGGGAAGTGGTACGTTATTGGGTTCTAATTTAGTGGAAATTAAAGGAGACGAAAGGTGTATCGAAGGACTTAAATGAATTTAAGATTAAGTGGACTGAAAATTCCAAAAATAAGAATGAAATCACTAAAAAAAGGTTTGAGGGAGGATATTCCTGAAAAGGCTCAAAACTTTCTTATAAACCAATTATAATTAATTTTTTGGTAAAGAATTTACATAGATTAAGGTATAATACAAACAAAATTCTCATAGTTTGGATTCACGGCTTACTTGATAATATAAGGCATAATAAGGCATGCTTGTCAATATAAGGCATAATTATTTTTATAAATTTTAAAGGTATTTTCTCGTACCCAGTATAGGGTTGCAAACACAACATCAATGTTTTCGATGTCAGATTTTGCCGATGACGTCATTATCTTATTCAAAACCAGTTCGAACTATCCATACCAATCGGTTGCATTTTTTGTAAACAGGTTTTTGGGCTACAATATTTTTCAAAACCCAGCTAACGCCAGAGTTCAAGTTAGACTTAGGCTCCAGTATCTTGAATCTAACTTGAATGTTTTGATTTTATACCGCAAGTATTTTAGTACTTTTATTTTATTAAATCGAGTAACACTCTTTTGTCGTTAAAAAATGAAATCGTACATAAACAAACTTGATTGACATTTTTTTGAAATTAAAAAAAAAGTGTGGCACGGCACTAATTGATATGGTGAGTGAGTTAACATAGAATTTACTTTAACTTTAGCACGCTTTCTCCAGCAGACACATGCAGATCCAAGCAGAACAATGTTTAAGGCGCACTGCAGATTATTGTGGAAGCCTGCTCAATGCTGACCGTGTTCACGTGCAGTCAAATAGCTGCCGATATGTTGCGCGTTATTGTATTGCTGGGTCAAATGCTCGGCTGCAGAAGAAAAATTGTCGCAGGTTGGAAATCGCGAAATGCCTCGATCAGCGAAATTCGATCCCGCACACGATATTTTAGTTTATTTCTGCTGTTCATTTAAAATATTTTTAACATATATGAAACTCTTTGGTTTTTCTTATTGCACAAAATTGCAGATAATTTACAGCTACATAAAGTGTCATTTTTGGTTTACATTGGTAGCCCCTTTTTTGCGATATAAAATGAATCTTCTTAGATTCAGTTATTTTTAGGTTCCCTGCTAGATTATTTTTAGGCTCCGACATAATACTTCTAAAAGAGCCTTCTAACTATGCTCAGGTCTGAATGACGCATTTTTATCAGAATATATATATTTCAAGACTCTTTTCTGAATGAAATATGAGCGCTCAGTCTAAAGCTAAAGATTGTGAAAACAATCTTTTCGGAGTTCTTGCGTTCGCTGGAAATTTACACAACAAATCAAAAGTGTGACCTTTGAAATCACGAAAACAATAGAAACTTGGAATTAACAGTAGTATATAAATCATAAATTCAATTCTTAACTCCATGAACTCAAAAATGGCGTACCTGAGGTGTCAATATCTTCAGATGATTTAATAATAATAAAAATAAATGTATTTTTTTAGCTGATTATGAAATATTAAAAAATCGGAGTGTAAAAAAGTAAGAAGTTAAAAGTTAAATCGTTATCTGAAATTTTTTTAAGCATACACCATTGAGCCGTTTTGAGAAAAATGTTATGATGTGCCTAAATGCAAACTAGAAACTAAGTAAGTGTGAAAAATGTTAAAGTGTTTAAAAAATTGATTGTGAAAAACTATAACATTAAAATAATTTTACAGATTTAATAAAATTTAACCCTGAAGATGTTGAAATAAAACCAACAAAACGTCGGGAAAGAAAATGAAATAAAGTTTTTTATTTACATTTAAAAATATTAGACCAAAAGAGCCTACAAACACAAAATTTTACAATTTAAATTTGTCAAAATCTTAACAATTCAATATATAATATGATTTTTTTTTTTTTTAATTTTTAGATTTTTCTTATAAATATTTTTTGAATTTTCCTAAAATGTTAAATTTTCATTTAAAACATAGTAAATGCACATATATGTGCTCATTTTAATTTTTTTTGGTAGTATCATTAAAAAAAGACTAACATCGGAAAACATCGAGGTTTTTTTCCGATGTTTTTTTAGCATCGATGTTTATTTTTGAAACATCTAAAAAAATAAACATCCATGTTTTTTCTGGCGATGTTGCAACCCTAACACAGTAGCATTAAATTTTATATTACATATTGCTTCATATATCGTCAACGTTAATATTTTTGAAAGCAAAACTATTTGACACATCTTGCTACCTCAAAGCTATTTGAATGATGGACGTTATTGTTTTGGTGGTTTAAAAATTGTCTGTTTACTAAATTTACACCAATTTCTTCAGTTGTCCCATCCGAGCGCAGATAAACCTTATTCCTCAGAGTATTCCACATTTCTTTGCTATTTAAACCATCAAATATTCTGCTATGAGCGAGTTGCTTAGCTTTACAAATTTTAGATTTCGCACGATTGCGTAATTTGCAAAATATCTGCCATCTAGTCGAAGTTTTCTCTTCGCAATATGCTTTTAGGCATGGAAATGCGCCGTGAACATTTTTTAAATATTTTTTATTACCCTGCCCACTTTGTTATAACTCAAAAACCACATTTGTCCGCTGTCGGTTGAAGGGGCCGAGCGGGAACAAACATTTCTTTTCGCCATATAAATGGTCGTGACCATTTTTTTTTTTTTTTTTTTTGAGAATTTCGACTTGCCCTATAATGTAGAGTTCAGCCGATTCTTCAATTGCTTGCGACCAACATTTGGTAACGACGGAATTTATTGAGCGCCCTAATTTGTTATTATTAGTAAAATGTAATGATAATATTATTGAATAGTTACATTTTTAATAAAAAAAAATTAATTAACAATACCAATGTATATATGTATTTTCATTTAAACAATATCAGATATTCATCGAACAAAAACAACCCAAAAATAAAAATGTCCATGGTCATCCTAGATATGCCCGTGAGAACCTCAACCTCCAGTGGCCATGTCCACTGTCCAGTGGACATGTCCAAAATGATTTTTATAACATTTCAAAAAATAATGAATTAACTTTTTTTTTTTGTCCAAGGTCATCCTAGACATGTCCTGAAGCACCTATCCTCCAGTGGACATGTCCAGAATCACTTTTATAACATTTCAAAATATAATTTAAAAAAAAAATTGTTTGTCCAAGGTCATCATGGACATGTCCAGGAGCACCTCATCCTCCAGTGGACATGTCCAAATTATTTTTATAACATTTCAAAAAATAATGAATAAAAAAAAAATGTTGTCCAAGGTCATCCTGGACGTGTCCAGGAGCACCTCATCCTCCAGTGGACATATCCAAAATCATTTTTTTTAACATTTCAAAAAAAAAAAGAAAAAAAATTGTGCAAGGTCATCATGGACGTGTCCAGGAGCACCTCATCCTCCAGTGGACATATCCAAAATCATGTTTATAACATTTCAAAAAATAATGAAAAAAAAATTGTCCAAGCTCATCATGGACATGTCCAGGAGTACCTCATCCTCCAGAGGACATGTCCAAAATCATTTTTTTAACATTTCAAAAAATAATGAAAAAAAAAAATTTTTTTTCTCCAAGGTCATCATGGACATGTCCAGAAGCACCTCATCCTACAGTGGACATGTCAAAAATCATTTTTTTAACATTTCAAAAAATAATGAAAAAAAAAATTGTTTGTTCCAGGTCATACTGGACATGTCCAGGAGCACCTCATCTTTTAATGGACATGTCAAAACCATTCCTTACAAATCATTCAGCAGCAATCGGATGTGTCCATTCTCTCATTTGTCCTCATATTTTTCTAATTATTTTATCATCATTTTTCTCATCATTTTGCTCATCATTTTTTTCATCTTTTTTCTCATCAAATATCGCTCATGATGGACATTTTTTTTTCATCAATTTATAAAATTGTTTGTCCCAGGTCATCCTGGACATGTCCAGGAGCACCTCATCTTTTAATAGACATGTCAAAACCATTCCTTACATATCATTCGGCAGCAATCGGATGTGTCCATTCTCTCATTTGTCCTCATATTTTTCTAATTATTTTATCATCATTTTTCTCATCATTTTGCTCATCATTTTTTTCATCTTTTTTCTCATCAAATATCGCTCATGATGGACATTTTTTTTTCATCAATTTATATCTCTAATTTTGTGAGGGATATCAATAATCTTATTGTCCCTTTTGCACCTCTTGCTATTTTTATGTCACATTGAAAGACCAAAAAAATATTTTACAGAAAAATTAAAATATTGCCAAAAAATTTAACAATTGTTAAAAAAAAAAAGTAATTAAATTAATAAAAGTTATAAGTTAAAGGTCCATTCATATCAGACAGCACGTTGCGTATCATGCACGACAAATATTCTTTAGTACATTTTATATGAGAGTGTTCATATCATGCGTTTTGGGTCCGTTCCTGCACGTAGCGTATCAAGCAAAATATTTTTGCCAGAGCGTGCCGCATGCATTGTTGTAGAAATATAAAATTTTTACTGCTTTTTCTGGTTTTTGTTACAAAATTTTGAGATTGTAGTGATATTGTAGTATTTTTTAATTATATATTTTAACAAGACTACCCATTTTTTTAACGTCAAAAATTTAAATCAAATTAAAATTTTTAGCTTTAAAAATTGTGGCCTTATTCTTTAATAGCTTGTGTAGGGATGCTGCATAAGAAATACCAGTAGCATGATATGTTGCATATTTATTTCTACTAGAAACAATAAACTTCGAGTTGCTGCGACTTCTGACATTTGAAACGAGACGCTAATACGTAATAAATCGTTGTTTATTAAGATTTTCGAGCTTTTTGTGCTTCTTGTGCAGTGCTGCTCCACTTGTGGGCATGCCCAACACTTTCTGCTGGCTCACAGGAAATCTTTGCGAAGTTCAACTTTTTCTTATGAAACGAAATGAGTCAACAATAGATTATCCAAAATTCCAGTCGCTTTAATTAATTTGTTTTGCAATATTTTACAGTTCAATAATACCCACTAATTATAAATAGACAAGTGCAAATTAAAGTATTTTACAAAGTTTCGAATATTTAAGGAGTGTGCGCCTTGCAGAGCGGACTCTTCAGTAGTCTATTTTGTCACTGTCTGCGCCGCCAACCAGCTACCCACTTTGTCCTTGTTCTGCGCCAGTCACTCGACATGACGGTCTCTCACGCCGGCTTGCGTGCAGCGGTACCGATGACCGCATCTGGTTACTTGGCGAAGAACGCCTACATCTCCTCGAGTGTGGTCTGCGACGCAAAACGCACAGTGATTGGCGAAATCAATCGTACCAAGTAGCGTTCGTTGATACCGAAGCGTTCGACTAGTCGCGCATATAGTCCCAGATCAAGTTCTGGCCGACGCGGTTCTGTGCAATGTACTGCAGGTCAGATTGATATAGCGCTGCAGGTTCCATGGCTCCTGGACGACAGCCAGGCATCAGCTTGATCTTATCCGCGTAGACGTTGGCACGTATATCGAGATCTGGGGGAGTTTCTGGCTTTGTTATCCAAACGTTAAAACGCTGCTTTCTGGAAAGCTGCCTGGTGATCATTACCGATGTTAAATCGCGCGAGAAACTATTCGTCAACACGATTTGAATACGTTATTATTTTAATTAATGAATTATTTATTTATTAACAATTGTTATTCTAAATTATGTTTATATTTAATTATTTTGACAATACATGAAAGAGTTGTCGGTTTATAATAAAAGTATAAAAAGGACTGTATATTTTACAACCCTAATTGTTTTGCATGATGCTGATATGAACGCCTTTGCATGAACGTGCATGATACGCTACGTGCTGTCTGATATGAATGGACCTTAATGTCCACATCGTCGATGAAGACGCCTTTCTGATCCTTGTTGTTAATTTATTCACGAATTTCCTGTTGTGTCGCCGGAGATCAGCAACAGGAAGTCTAGTGTGCGACCTTCGCAGCTCATATTCGGGGCACTGTACGAAAAGTGTATGAGAGCCGGTGGCATCATAATCACGTGCACACGTGAAGCTGCGTCCCAACTTTTATTCTTTTCTGTATATTTTTCTTTGACTTTTGAAAACAACCTACTATGTTTTGATGGATCAAACCTATAGCGCTCAAACCTATCGCCGATGTGGACATTATGTTATAACTTTTATTAATTTAATTACTTTTTTTTAACAATTGTTAAATTTATTGGCAACTTTTTAATTTTTCTGTAAAATATTTTTTTGGTCTGTCAATGTGACATAAAAATAGCAAGAGGTGCAAAAGGGACAACAAGATTATTGATATCCCTCTCAAAATGAGGGATATAAATTGATGAAAAAAAAAATGTCCATCATGAGCGATATTTGATGAGAAAAAAGATGAAAAAAATGATGAGCAAAATGATGAGAAAAATGATGATAAAATAATTAGAAAAATATGAGGACAAATGAGAGAATGGACACATCCGATTGCTGCTGAATGATAAGTAAGGAATGGTTTTGACATGTCCATTAAAAGATAAGGTGCTCCTGGACATGTCCAGGATGACCTTGGAGACATTTTTTTTTTTCATTATTTTTTGAAATGTTAAAAAAATGATTATGGACATGTCCTCTGGAGGATGAGGTGCTCCTGGACATGTCCATGATGACATTGGACAATTTTTTTTTTTCATTATTTTTTGAAATGTTATAAAAAAGATTTTGGACATGTCCACTGTAGGATGAGATGCTTCTGGACATGTCCATGATGACCTTGGAGTTTTTTTTTTTTTTTTTCATTATTTTTTGAAATGTTAAAAAAATGATTTTGGACATGTCCTCTGGAGGATGAGGTGCTCCTGGACATGTCCATGATGACATTGGACAATTTCTTTTTTTCATTATTTTTTGAAATGTTATAAAAATGATTTTGGACATGTCCACTGGAAGATGAGGTGCTCCTGGACATGTCCATGATGACCTTGGACAAAACATTTTTTTTTTTATTATTTTTTGAAATGTTAAAAAAAATGATTTTGGACATGTCCTCTGGAGGATGAGGTGCTCCTGGACATGTCCGTGATGACCTTGGACAAATTTTTTTTTTCATATAGGTTTGAGCGCTTACCTATGAAACCGGTTTCGGATTTTATACCCTACACTAAGAGTGAAAGGGTATATTCAGTTTGGTACGCCGTTTGTAACACTCAGAAGGAAGCATCTCCGGTATGGAAAAGTATATATATTTTTGATCAGCATGACCTCCTGAGTCGATTTAGCGATGTCTGTCTGTCTGTCTGTTTGTTGAAATCCCCACTACTTAAAAAATTAAAGATTTAGATGAATGAAACTCATAATATAGATTACTTATACACCGACGCTGTATTTGACGCTTATGTTCAAATACCTCATATAAAACATACATCTACTGGTGAATTTTACTGTATACGTGCTTAGGTAAACTTTTTTGGTCAAATATATATTGAAATCATGCTCAAATACATGAAAATAATGTTTTTCGCCGATACGACTTGTGGTTCCAAAAAAAAAAATAGAATTTCGATACACCTACCCATTTGTAAATATGGGTATTAAATGAATGGAAATTCTTCAGCAATTGAAACTTTGTGGTTATTTTCAGGATTCGTATACCCTGGTGACCTATATACCACTTTGAATGGTAACCACACATAAGTGTAGGGTATTTATAGTCGGCTTAAATCGACTATAATTTTGATATTCCTAACTATCATAATAACATTTACTTTAAAATTCCCCATGTGTTCTAACCTTCCCAACTGGTTAATATTTAAACCGGTTTTAACCGGTTTTTCAATATTTTTTGTACATATTAACCAACGCTCAGGGGAGGCCCCCTATTCATGCAATGCACAGTGTTGATCGAAGAAAGGATAATAGGTTATTGGGAGGGAGGGAAGATGAAGTATTGTCGGTGGATGTTTGTTTTGAACTTGCCAATATCAAAAATGTCGGGAAAAACAGACGCAGGGAGATTGTTCCACAAACGTATCGTGCGGCTGAAGAACGAATTATCTCTGTAATGCGTAGTTCTGTTGAAAACCGAGTGGACTACGAAGGGGTGGGCTTGGTTCGATGCCCGAGTAGAACGAGAGAATACACGACCTGGTGGAATCAGGCCATGTATTTCCCTCGAACACTTACCATTGTAATACCTATAAAACAGGCTTACACACCCTACGGTCCTTCGGTGCTCAAGAGAACCAATAGAGGATGAAATATTTTCATCCCCTATTAAATATATTGCATGTTGTTGGATTCGATCCAGTAACTCCAAAGAAGATTTTGAAGCCCCTGCCCATATGTGCAAATTGTATTTCATCTTAGGCCGAATATAGGTTGTGTAGACAATGCGCAAGTCAGCGGGAGTGAAGTATGTCTTACACCGTTTCAGAAAACCGAGGCACATGGCCGCTTCTTTCGACACATCAAATATGTGATCATTCCAACGGAGGTCACATTGAATTGATATGTCCAGAACGTCAAGAGCAGCTGACTGCGCAATATCCACAGCACACATATTGAGGGGAGGGAGGGGTGAATCCATTCTTTTGTGAGATAACAGACAACATTGGGTCTTGCTTGCATTAAAATCAACTCTATTTGCAAGACCCCACTCGGAGATTATTTTAAGGTCATTATTGAGTGTGAACACAATTTTTCCACTTTTCGGAGAGGACCGCCATCAAGTCAACTGTGGATCTGGTCCTACGGAAACCATATTGTAGGTCACTAAGTAATTCGTTTCGCTCTAGATAGTTCACAAAGTGGAAGTTAATTACGCTTTCCATTACCTTGGAGAGCGCAGAGCATATTGCAATGGGTCGGTAATTGACAGGGTTTGTAGCCTCGCCCTTTTTCGGAACTGGCTGGACATTGGCAACCTTCCAACAAGATGGAAAAACTCCTGTCGTGTAGGAGATGTTGAAAAGGTTACGCAGCGGACAGGCCAGCGTTGACGCGCACTTCTTCAACACATGGGCAGATATGCCATCTGACCCAGAGGCTTTGTTAATGTTGAGGTTTGCTAAAACCTTTTTAACTGCCCGAGTTCGAAAATGAATCTCCGGCATTGCAGAAGAAACAAAATCGACATCGGGCAATGGTTGATTGGTATCTGGGAGCGTTGAATTATTTGCAAATAATTCTGCCAAGAGATTAGCTTTATCAACCGGGTCAGTAAAGGTCTGGCCATTCATAATAAGAGTTGGAGTAGACGATGTCGTCTGATTCTTCACACTTTTTACGAATGACCAGATATTTTGACTACCTCTGTGGTAGAGTAGGACCTTTTTGCTCGCGTTTTGTTCGTGAAGAAACTTTTCGCGCGAGATCACGGCATTACAGCGATTCCTAGCCTGTATGCGGAGTCTTTCAGTATCATCATTCTTGTTAGAGCGCCAATTATGAAAGGCTTCCTGTTTCGACCAGACTGCAGTCCTGCAAGTCTCATTAAACCAAGAGTGGTCCTTTGGTTTAACGCTAATTTTTTTTAGAAGGTATGAAGGACCGCATACCTAATAAAATAATATTTTGTACCATTAAAGCTGCAGCATTTATGTCTCTGTCAGCGAAAAACAATTTCCAATTAAAGTTGCGAAAAAAATCATTTAACGCATCCCAATGTGATTTTTCGTAAAGCCAAACAGTCCTCTTCGGGGCTTAGTCGAAGAGGCGCGTAAACTAGAATACGAAAACTCAGCGGAAACAGTACAGTGGTCGGAGTTACCAAGAGGTGCAAGGACTTGAACATCATATTTTTCATGATGAGAAGTCAGAAAAAGGTCTATGATTTTTTGGCTCTGCCCGCCGACGCGTCGGCTCCTTCACCATTTGAGTGAGTTGATTATACTCGACAAACATCTCAACATAACAACCCTCCTGTGTTGATAGACCCGAGTGGCTCAACCAGGTGGCGTTGTGCACATTAAAATCGCCGGCAACAACAATTTCACTGCCCGGAAATTGCTCCAATATATTTGAGATCGAATCAGATAAGGCATCTAGCTTATTACAGGTAGAAACCTTATCTAGATTCGGACTCCTATAAAGAAAGCACAAGTACATGATGTGTGATAGGATTTTGAATTTAACCCAGATAATATTAAATTTGCTATGCGACACACTATGTTGCTGCTGCAGTTGATACCCAACGTCACTCAGAATAAAAAGAGCGAGACCCCTATGGGCAGAAAATAATGGCAGTAGATGATAACCGGGCACATAAAAATCCAGTGGATCTGCACCCTCATTCACCTGGGTCTCACCTAATGCCATTATTTGTGACCTATGGACGGAAACATGCGCATATACAGGAAAAAAATCGACCTCAGCTCACGAATGTTGCAAAAATCTATGCGAAATTTTTGCGACATTTCCTTATGGGCAAGCTCAAAACATACAAACATACTACTAACGTGCAGTGATTGACACAAACAAATGAGAGCGCAAAACAACCCGTGGTCAGTGTTATGCCTTTACCACGGCCTGGATTACGCACTCAGTGCAGCATCAACTGTGCACGCTAGTAGCGGGAAGTAAGAAGAGGAAGGATAGGAGAACGAAAAACAAAATGTGCAATTGCTGCAGAGGGCATAGATGAGCCCCTTGCGTTGGCAATTGTAATAGACGAAGCTGCGTGTGGCGATGGTCAACTCTGCAGGCAGTGCACGAAACCGGTTTTGATTGTTGTTGTTGGTATTTATATTGTTTGTTGCTTTTTAAGGTTTTTGTTTTTAATGTAATTTTTGCGCGTGTTTTGCTTTAAGTTTTTCTTTTGATTGTAATTTCTATTGTTTTAATTGTTTGAATTTATTGTTTTTTTTTTTTTTTGAAGACTACACTAGACGACACGACTTTTAACAAATAAATAAACTACGACAATGGACAGAACGACGGAAAAGTATTTAAAAGTGGAAGGTCGGCGCGACACGTCCGTCCCCCATTGCTCTAGCGACGCTACTCTGTTTTTATTTATTATTTAAATGTTTTTTATTACCCTGCCCACTTCGTTATAACTCAAAAACCACATATGTCCGCGGTCGGTTGAAGGGGCCGAGCGGGAACAAATATTTTTTTTCGCCATATAAATGGTCGTCACCATTTTTTTTTTTTTTTTTGAGAATTTCGACTTTCCCTATAATGTAGAGTTAAGCCGATTCTTCAATTGCTTGCGACCAACATTTGTTAACGACGGAATTTATTGAGCGCCCTAATTTGGCATGCAAACATCCATATGCTGTTTTTTCATTCTATTTGCATTAAGCGCATCCGATTAAACACTAAAACACTAAACGACTTCTTCAATGATATTAACGAAAAAATAAAATTAACATGGTCAGTTGTTCATTGTGCAGCACATACACTTCAGTTAGCTTCGTGGGATGTTTTGAAGCAAATAGTAACGCCTGTTGATGATTGCAGAAAAATTGTAAAATCATTGAGAAAGGTTTTTCGATATGAAGAAGGTTTGCCCATGCCGATATTACACAACAACACAAGATGGAGCTCTACATATATGATTCGATCGCTAAGAGAAATCAAAGCCATACAGGATAATACTTTCTATAATTTTGAAAATAATTGGTTGTTTGTGGAAAATTTCTGCGTATCATTTAAACCTGTCTCAGATTTAACCAAAATGTTGCAAACAGAGCAGTTGGTGATGGGAGATTTCTACCGTGAATGGCTTGTTTGTGAAACAGACTTTGGAGGAACTTCGCCTTAACAATATTTATGCGAAAAAGTTTTTAGACGCGATGAAAATAAGAAAACGGATACTGCTAGATGCATTTCTAGCTGCTATTTACATAGATCCAAGATTTTGCTATAGAGGTTCAACATATTTAACTGAATCTCAAAAGCGCATAGCAGTTGTAAGCATAATTTACATGCAAAAAATGACGTATTCCTTAATTTCATGATCATTTGATGACCTTTTTTAAATTAATAATAATACAGTTCTATAAGAACTTAGGCCGAGCTCTCTCACCATTTTTAGCTGTGCGTGTTATATTTGTAGTCAAAGTGGTGGGACCTACAGTTTATTGCCGAATCCGAACGGCGGGTGAGAGCTTTTCATAGGCAATGTTTTTACTCTCGGAGGTTTGCCATTTACTGCCGAGAGGTAGAGCGGTATAGAAAAATGTTTCTATGAAAAGATGTTTTTAGCCCCAGTCCAGGCTTGAACCGGGGACATTTCGGCTCGCAGTCCAACGCACTAACCACTGAGCTACCGCGGCTACTTTTTTTTTAAATTAATAAATGAATTTAATCCAAGTTTAGTGAGTAAACAAATATTACCAGAACCCTCCCAATCGACATCAAAGCCAGAAGGCAGATATAGCAAACTAGAAAAGAAACAGCTGAAACACCATCAACGTGCGAAAACGAGAATATAAGACAAAAATTAGAAAACCGTCAATACGTCGATAGACTGTCAATTCAAAGTGACGTACTACTATACTGGAAAGCTATATATTACAAAAAAATCTTTAATAGATATAGCTGAAATTGCATTATCTGTTATAGCTACGCAAGTTTCCGTTGAACAGGCTTTTAGTGCATTACCTATAATACATACTAGATTAAGAAATAAATTAGTAGGGATAATTTAGAAAAGAATGTAATGATAATATTATTGAATAGTTACATTTTTAATAAAAAAATTAATTAACAATACCAATGTATATATGTATTTTCATTTAAACAATATCAGATATTCATCGAACAAAAACAACCCTAAAATAAAAATGTCCATTGTCATCCTAGACATGCCCGTGAGCACCTCATCCATTCTCCAGTGGACATGTCCAAAATCATTTTTATAACATTTCAAAAAATAATAAAAAAAAAAATGTTTGTCCAAGGTCATCATGGACATGTCCAGGAGCACCTCATCATCCAGTGGACATGTCCAAAATCATTTTTATATTATTTCAAAAAATAATGAAAAAAAAATGTTGTCCAAGGTCATCCTGGATATGTCCAGGAGCACCTCATCCTCCACTGGACATTTCCAGTGAACATTTCAAAAAATAATGAAAAAAAAATTGTCCAAGGTCCAGTGGACATGTCCACTGTCCAGTGGACATGTCCAAAATCATTTTTATAACTTTTAAAAAAATAATGAATAAACATTTTTTTTTTGACCAAGGTCATCCTGGATATGTCCTGGAGCACCTATACTCCAGTGGACATGCCCAGAATCACTTTTATAATAATTCAAAAAATAATTTAAAAAAAATTGTTTGTCCAAGGTCATCCTGGACATGTCCAGGAGCACCTCATCCTCCACTGGACATTTCATTTTTTTATCATTTCAAAAAATAATGAAAAAAAAATGTTTTGTCCAAGGTCATCATGGACATGTCCAGGAGCACCTCATCTTCCAGTGGACATGTCCAAAATCATTTATATAACATTTCAAAAAATAATGAAAAAAAATTGTTTGTCCCAAGTCATCCTGGACATGTCCAGGAGCACCTCATCTTTTAATGGACATGTCAAAATTCTCTCATTTGTCCTCATATTTTTCTAATTATTTTATCATCATTTTTCTCATCATTTTGCTCATAATTTTTTTCATCTTTTTTCTCATCAAATCGCTCATTATGGACATTTTTTTTTTCATCAATTTATATCCCTCATTTTGTGAGGGATATCAATAATCTTGTTGTCCCTTTTGCACCTCTTGCTATTTTTATGTCACATTGACAGAACAAAAAAATATTTTACAGAAAAATTAAAAAGTTGCCAATAAATTTAACAATTGTTAAAAAAAAAGTAATTAAATTAATAAAAGTTATAACTTAATGTCCAAATATATATTGAAATCATGCCCAAATACATGAAAATAATGTTTTTCGCCGATACGACTTGTGGTTCCAAAAAAAAATCGAATTTCGGTACACTTACCCATTTGTAAATATGGGTATCAAATGAATGGAAATTCTTCAGCAATTGAAACTTTGTGGTTATTTTCAGGATTCGTATACCCTGGTGACCTATATACCACTTTGAATGGTAACCACACATAAGTGTAGGGTATTTATAGTCGACTTAAATCGACTATAATTTTGATATTCCTAACTATCATAATAACATTTACTTTAAAATTCCCCATGTGTTCTAACCTTCCCAACTGGTTAATATTTAAACCGGTTTTAACCGGTTTTTCAATATTTTTTGTACATATTAACCAACGCTCAGGGGAGGCCCCCTATTCATGCAATGCACAGTGTTGATCGAAGAAAGGATAATAGGTTATTGGGAGGGAGGGAAGATGAAGTATTGTCGGTGGATGTTTGTTTTGAACTTGCCAATATCAAAAATGTCGGGAAAAACAGACGCAGGGAGATTGTTCCACAAACGTATCGTGCGGCTGAAGAACGAATTATCTCTGTAATGCGTAGTTCTGTTGAAAACCGAGTGGACTACGAAGGGGTGGGCTTGGTTCGATGCCCGAGTAGAACGAGAGAATACACGACCTGGTGGAATCAGGCCATGTATTTCCCTCGAACACTTACCATTGTAATACCTATAAAACAGGCTTACACACCCTACGGTCCTTCGGTGCTCAAGAGAACCAATAGAGGATGAAATATTTTCATCCCCTATTTAATATATTGCATGTTGTTGGATTCGATCCAGGAACTCCAAAGAAGATTTTGAAGCCCCTGTCCATATGTGCAAATTGTATTTCATCTTAGGCCGAATATAGGTTGTGTAGACAATGCGCAAGTCAGCGGGAGTGAAGTATGTCTTACACCGTTTCAGAAAACCGAGGCACTTGCCCGCTTCTTTCGACACATCAAATATGTGATCATTCCAACGGAGGTCACATTGAATTGATATGAACAGAACGTCAAGAGCAGCTGACTGCGCAATATCCACAGCACCCATATTGAGGGGAGGGAGGGGTGAATCCATTCTTTTGTGAGATAACAGACAACATTGGGTCTTGCTTGCATTAAAATCAACTTTATTTGCAAGACCCCACTCGGAGATTATTTTAAGGTCATTATTGAGTGTGTCATTCATAGTGCGTCTTTTACTCTCAATCTCCATAGAGTTTGGGAGCTTGTTGAACAAATATGAATGACAAATGTTATCATCTGCAAAGGAATGAATTGGGTTCTGGGTCAATGACAGAAGGTCATTGATAAAAAACAGAAATAGGGACGGGGATAGGATGGAACCCTGCGGAACTCCAGAATTGATGTTCTGAGAACACACCATCCATCGCAACTCGTATTAAACGACCCTGGAGAAAACTCGATATCCATCGAGTAAAAGAATTACCGACACCATATGCAATTAGTTTTGATACGAGGGCTTTATGTCACACTCGATCAAAAGCCTTGGAAATATCCAGAGCAACAACCTTGCTTTCCCGGAAAAGGTGAACACAATTATTCCACTTTTCGGAGAGGACCGCCATCAAGTCACCTAGATAGTTCACAAAGTGGAAGTTAATTACGCTTTCCATTACCTTGGAGAGCGCAGAGCATATTGCAATGGGTCGGTAATTGACAGGGTTTGTAGCCTCGCCCTTTTTCGGAACTGGCTGGACATTGGCAACCTTCCAACAAGATGGAAAAACTCCTGTCGTGTAGGAGATGTTGAAAAGGTTACGCAGAGGACAGGCCAGCGTTGACGCGCACTTCTTCAGCACATGGGCAGATATGCCATCTGGCCCGGAGGCTTTGTTAATATTGAGATTTGCTAAAACCTATTTAACTGCCAGAGTTCGAAAATGAATCTCCGGCATTGCAGAAGAAACAAAATCGACATCGGGCAATGGTTGATTGGTATCTGGGAGCGTTGAATTATTTGCAAATAATTCTGCCAAGAGATTAGCTTTATCAACCGGGTCAGTAAAGGTCTGGCCATTCATAATAAGAGTTGGAGTAGACGATGTCGTCTGATTCTTCACACTTTTTACGAATGACCAGAAATTTTGACTACCTCTGTGGTAGAGTAGGACTTTTTTGCGCGCCTTTTGTTCGTGAAGAAACTTTTCGCGCGAGATCACGGCATTACAGCGATTCCTAGCCTGTATGCGGAGTCTTTCAGTATCAACATTCTTGTTAGAGCGTCAATTATGTAAGTCTTCCTCTATCGACCTGACTGCAGTCCTGCAAGTCTCATTAAACCAAGAGTGGTCCTTTGGTTTAATGATAATTTTCTTAGAAGGTATGAAGGACCGCATACCTAATAAAATAATATTTTATACCATTAAAGCTGCAGCATTTATGTCTCTGTCAGTGAAAAACAATTTCCAATTAAAGTTGCGAAAAAAATCATTTTACGCATCCCAATTTGATTTTTCGTAAAGCCATACAGTCCTCTTCGGGGCTTTAGTCGAAGAGGCGCGTAAACTAGAATACGAAAACTCAGTGGAAACAGTACAGTGGTCGAAGTTACCAAGAGGTGCAAGGACTTGAACATTTTATTTTTCATGATGAGAAGTCAGAAAAAGGTCTATGATTTTTTGGCTCTGCCCGCCGACGCGTGGGATATACGTCGGCTCCTTCACCATTTGAGTGAGTTGATTTCACTCGGCAAACATTTCAACATAACAACCCTCCTGTGTTGATAGACCCGAGTGGCTCAACCAGGTGGCGTTGTGCACATTAAAATCGCCGGCAACAACAATTTCACTGCCCGGAAATTGCTCCAATATATTTGAGATCGAATCAGATAAGGCATCTAGCTTATTACAGGTAGAAACCTTATCTAGATTCGGACTCCTATAAAGAAAGCACAAGTGCATGATGTGTGATAGGATTTTGAATTTAACCCAGATAATATTAAATTTGCTATGCGACACACTATGTTGCTGCTGCAGTTGATACGCAACGTCACTCAGAATAAAAAGAGCGAGACCCCTATGGGCAGAAAATAATGGCAGTAGGTGATAACCGGGCACATAAAAATCCAGTGGATCTGCACCCTCATTCACCTGGGTCTCACCTAATGCCATTATTTGTGACCTATGGACGGAAACATGCGCATATACAGAAAAAAAATTCGCCCTCAGCTCACGAATGTTGCAAAAATCTATGCGAAATTTTTGCGACATTTCCTAATGGGCAAGCTCAAAACATACAAACATACTACTAACGTGCAGTGATTGACACAAACAAATGAGAGCGCAAAACAACCCGTGGTCAGTGTTATGCCTTTACCACGGCCTGGATTACGCACTCAGTGCAGCATCAACTGTGCACGCTAGTAGCGGGAAGTAAGAAGAGGAAGGATAGGAGAACGAAAAACAAAATGTGCAATTGCTGCAGAGGGCATAGATGAGCCCCTTGCGTTGGCAATTGTAATAGACGAAGCTGCGTGTGGCGATGGTCAACTCTGCAGGCAGTGCACGAAACCGGTTTTGATTGTTGTTGTTGGTATTTATATTGTTTGTTGCTTTTTAAGGTTTTTGTTTTTAATGTAATTTTTGCGCGTGTTTTGCTTTAAGTTTTTCTTTTGATTGTAATTTCTATTGTTTTAATTGTTTGAATTTATTGTTTTTTTTTTTTTTTTGAAGACTACACTAGACGACACGACTTTTAACAAATAAATAAACTACGACAATGGACAGAACGACGGAAAAGTATTTAAAAGTGGAAGGTCGGCGCGACACGTCCGTCCCCCATTGCTCTAGCGACGCTACTCTGTTTTTATTTATTATTTAAATGTTTTTTATTACCCTGCCCACTTCGTTATAACTCAAAAACCACATATGTCCGCGGTCGGTTGAAGGGGCCGAGCGGGAACAAATATTTTTTTTCGCCATATAAATGGTCGTCACCATTTTTTTTTTTTTTTTTGAGAATTTCGACTTTCCCTATAATGTAGAGTTAAGCCGATTCTTCAATTGCTTGCGACCAACATTTGTTAACGACGGAATTTATTGAGCGCCCTAATTTGGCATGCAAACATCCATATGCTGTTTTTTCATTCTATTTGCATTAAGCGCATCCGATTAAACACTAAAACACTAAACGACTTCTTCAATGATATTAACGAAAAAATAAAATTAACATGGTCAGTTGTTCATTGTGCAGCACATACACTTCAGTTAGCTTCGTGGGATGTTTTGAAGCAAATAGTAACGCCTGTTGATGATTGCAGAAAAATTGTAAAATCATTGAGAAAGGTTTTTCGATATGAAGAAGGTTTGCCCATGCCGATATTACACAACAACACAAGATGGAGCTCTACATATATGATTCGATCGCTAAGAGAAATCAAAGCCATACAGGATAATACTTTCTATAATTTTGAAAATAATTGGTTGTTTGTGGAAAATTTCTGCGTATCATTTAAACCTGTCTCAGATTTAACCAAAATGTTGCAAACAGAGCAGTTGGTGATGGGAGATTTCTACCGTGAATGGCTTGTTTGTGAAACAGACTTTGGAGGAACTTCGCCTTAACAATATTTATGCGAAAAAGTTTTTAGACGCGATGAAAATAAGAAAACGGATACTGCTAGATGCATTTCTAGCTGCTATTTACATAGATCCAAGATTTTGCTATAGAGGTTCAACATATTTAACTGAATCTCAAAAGCGCATAGCAGTTGTAAGCATAATTTACATGCAAAAAATGACGTATTCCTTAATTTCATGATCATTTGATGACCTTTTTTAAATTAATAATAATACAGTTCTATAAGAACTTAGGCCGAGCTCTCTCACCATTTTTAGCTGTGCGTGTTATATTTGTAGTCAAAGTGGTGGGACCTACAGTTTATTGCCGAATCCGAACGGCGGGTGAGAGCTTTTCATAGGCAATGTTTTTACTCTCGGAGGTTTGCCATTTACTGCCGAGAGGTATAGCGGTATAGAAAAATGTTTCTATGAAAAGATGTTTTTAGCCCCAGTCCAGGCTTGAACCGGGGACATTTCGGCTCGCAGTCCAACGCACTAACCACTGAGCTACCGCGGCTACTTTTTTTTTAAATTAATAAATGAATTTAATCCAAGTTTAGTGAGTAAACAAATATTACCAGAACCCTCCCAATCGACATCAAAGCCAGAAGGCAGATATAGCAAACTAGAAAAGAAACAGCTGAAACACCATCAACGTGCGAAAACGAGAATATAAGACAAAAATTAGAAAACCGTCAATACGTCGATAGACTGTCAATTCAAAGTGACGTACTACTATACTGGAAAGCTATATATTACAAAAAAATCTTTAATAGATATAGCTGAAATTGCATTATCTGTTATAGCTACGCAAGTTTCCGTTGAACAGGCTTTTAGTGCATTACCTATAATACATACTAGATTAAGAAATAAATTAGTAGGAATAATTTAGAAAAGAATGTAATGATAATATTATTGAATAGTTACATTTTTAATAAAAAAATTAATTAACAATACCAATGTATATATGTATTTTCATTTAAACAATATCAGATATTCATCGAACAAAAACAACCCAAAAATAAAAATGTCCATTGTCATCCTAGACATGCCCGTGAGCACCTCATCCATTCTCCAGTGGACATGTCCAAAATCATTTTTATAACATTTCAAAAAATAATAAAAAAAAAAATGTTTGTCCAAGGTCATCATGGACATGTCCAGGAGCACCTCATCATCCAGTGGACATGTCCAAAATCATTTTTATATTATTTCAAAAAATAATGAAAAAAAAATGTTGTCCAAGGTCATCCTGGATATGTCCAGGAGCACCTCATCCTTCATTGGACATGTCCACTGTCCAGTCGACATGTCCAAAATCATTTTTTTAACATTTCAAAAAATAATGAAAAAAAAATGTTTTGTCCAAGGTCATCATGGACATGTCCAGGAGCACCTCATCATCCAGTGGACATGTCCAAAATCATTTTTATATCATTTCAAAAAATAATGAAAAAAAAATGTTGTCCAAGGTCATCCTGGATATGTCCAGGAGCACCTCATCCTTCATTGGACATGTCCACTGTCCAGTCGACATGTCCAAAATCATTTTTTTAACATTTCAAAAAATAATGAAAAAAAAATGTTTTGTCCAAGGTCATCATGGACATGTCCAGGAGCACCTCATCTTCCAGTGGACATGTCCAACATCATTTTTATAACATTTCAAAAAATAATGAAAAAAAAATTGTCCAAGGTCATCATGGACATGTCCAGGAGTATCTCATCCTCCAGAGGACATGTCCAAAATCATTTTTTTAACATTTCAAAAAATAATGAAAAAAAAAATTTTTTCTCCAAGGTCATCATGGACATGTCCAGGAGCACCTCACCCAGGAGTACCTCATCCTCCAGAGGACATGTCCAAAATCATTTTTATAACATTCTAAAAAATAATGAAAACAAAAATTTGTTCAAGGTCATCATGGACATGTCCAGGAGCACCTCATCCTCCAGAGGACATGTCCAAAATCATTTTTTTTAACATTTCAAAAAAAAATGAAAAAAAATTGTGCAAGGTCATCATGGACGTGTCCAGGAGCACCTCATCCTCCAGTGGACATATCCAAAATCATGTTTATAACATTTCAAAAAATAATGAAAAAAAAATTGTCCAAGGTCATCATGGACATGTCCAGGAGTACCTCATCCTCCAGAGGACATGTCCAAAATCATTTTTTTAACATTTCAAAAAATAATGAAAAAAAAAAAATTTTTCTCCAAGGTCATCATGGACATGTCCAGAAGCACCTCATCCTACAGTGGACATGTCAAAATCATTTTTATTACATTTCAAAAAATAATGAAAAAAAAAATTGTTTGTTCCAGGTCATACTGGACATGTCCAGGAGCACCTCATCTGTTAATGGACATGTCAAAACCATTCCTTACATATCATTCAGCAGCAATCGGATGTGTCCATTCTCTAATTTGTCCTCATATTTTTCTAATTATTTTATCATCATTTTTCTCATCATTTTGCTCATCATTTTTTTCATCTTTTTTCTCATCAAATATCGCTCATGATGGACATTTTTTTTTCATCAATTTACAAAATTGTTTGTCCCAGGTCATCCTGGACATGTCCAGGAGCACCTCATCTTTTAATAGACATGTCAAAACCATTCCTTACATATCATTCAGCAGCAATCGGATGTGTCCATTCTCTCATTTGTCCTCATATTTTTCTAATTATTTTATCATCATTTTTCTCATCATTTTGCTCATCATTTTTTCATCTTTTTTCTCATCAAATATCGCTCATGATGGACATTTTTTTTTCATCAATTTATATCTCTAATTTTGTGAGGGATATCAATAATCTTATTGTCCCTTTTGCACCTCTTGCTATTTTTATGTCACATTGAAAGACCAAAAAATATTTTACAGAAAAATTAAAATATTGCCAATAAATTTAACAATTGTTAAAAAAAAGTAATTAAATTAATAAAAGTTATAAGTTAAAGGTCCATTCATATCAGACAGCACGTTGCGTATCATGCACGACAAATATTCTTTAGTACATTTTATATGAGAGTGTTCATATCATGCGTTTTGGGTCCGTTCCTGCACGTAGCGTATCAAGCAAAATATTTTTGCCAGAGCGTGCCGCATGCATTGTTGTAGAAATATAAAATTGTTACTGCTTTTTCTGGTTTTTGTTACAAAATTTTGAGATTGTAGTGATATTGTAGTATTTTTTAATTATATATTTTAACAAGACTACCCATTTTTTTTAACGTCAAAAATTTAAATCAAATTAAAATTTTTAGCTTTAAAAATTGTGGCCTTATTCTTTAATAGCTTGTGTAGGGATGCTGCATAAGAAATACCAGTGATATGTTGCATATTAATTTCTACTAGAAACAATAAACTCCGAGTTGCTGCGACTTCTGACATTTGAAACGAGACGCTAATACGTAATAAATCGTTGTTTATTAAGATTTTCAAGCTTTTTGTGCTTCTTGTGCAGTGCTGCTCCACTTGTGGGCATGCCCAACACTTTCTGCTGGCTCACAGGAAATCTTTGCGAAGTTCAACTTTTTCTTATGAAACGAAATGAGTCAACAATAGATTATCCAAAATTCCAGTCGCTTTAATTAATTTGTTTTGCAATATTTTACAGTTCAATAATACCCACTAATTATAAATAGACAAGTGCAAATTAAAGTATTTTACAAAGTTTCGAATATTTAAGGAGTGTGCGCCTTGCAGAGCGGACTCTTCAGTAGTCTATTTTGTCACTGTCTGCGCCGCCAACCAGCTACCCACTTTGTCCTTGTTCTGCGCCAGTCACTCGACATGACGGTCTCTCACGCCGGCTTGCGTGCAGCGGTGCCGATGACCGCATCTGGTTACTTGGCGAAGAACGCCTACATCTCCTCGAGTGTGGTCTGCGACGCAAAACGCACAGTGATTGCGAAATCAATCGTACCAAGTAGCGTTCGTTGATACCGAAGCGTTCGACTAGTCGCTCATATAGTCCCAGATCAAGTTCTGGCCGACGCGGTTCTGTGCAATGTACTGCAGAGAAGTAGTATTGGCCACGCACGTAGCTCTCGTTCCAGGTCAGATTGATATAGCGCTGCAGGTTCCATGGCTCCTGGACGACAGCCAGGCATCAGCTTGATCTTATCCGCGTAGACGTTGGCACGTATATCGAGATCTGGGGGAGTTTCTGGCTTTGTTATCCAAACGTTAAAACGCTGCTTTCTGGAAAGCTGCCTGGTGCCCATTACCGATGTTAAATCGCGCGAGAAACTATTCGTCAACACGATTTGAATACGTTATTATTTTAATTAATGAATTATTTATTTATTAACAATTGTTATTCTAAATTATGTTTATATTTAATTATATTGACAATACATGAAAGAGTTGTCGGTTTATAATAAAAGTATAAAAAGGACTGTATATTTTACAACCCTAATTGTTTTGCATGATGCTGATATGAACGCCTTTGCATGAACGTGCATGATACGCTACATGCTGTCTGATATGAATGGACCTTAATGTCCACATCGTCGATAAAGACGCCTTTCTGATCCTTGTTGTTAATTTATTCACGAATTTCCTGTTGTGTCGCCGGAGATCAGCAACAGGAAGTCACATCTACTGGTGAATTTTACTGTATACGTGCTTAGGTAAACTTGTTTGGTCAAATATATATTGAAATCATGATCAAATACATGAAAATAATGTTTTTCGCCGATTTCGGTACACCTACCTATTTGTAAATATGGGTATTAAATGAATGGAAATTCTTCAGCAATTGAAATTTTGTGGTTATTTTCAGGATTCGTATACCCTGGTAACCTATATACCACTTTGAATGGTAACCACACATAAGTGTAGGATATTTATAGTCGGCTTAGATCGATTATAATTTTGATATTCCTAACTATCATAATAACATCTACTTTAAAATTCCCCATGTGTTCTAACCTTCCCAACTGGTTAATATTTAAACCGGTTTTAATCGGTTTTTCAATAATAATTTTATTGATGAATGTTCGATGTTAATCACAAAAATACATTAAGTATTAAACAAAAAATCAGGGGTACTGAACCAAACGAAAAAAAACAAAAACAATTCCTTTTGTGAACAAAACGAAGTTATATTATATTGTTTCAAATTCAAAAGTAAAGTTTTTGATCAGAACTTTATTTCTGAAAGTTTAAAATAATGTTCGGACACAAATAAATATATACAATCTTATATACAATTTTTAGACACCCATTTATATAGTGTTGTGGTCGTTACAAAATAATTATGCAATTTTCTATCCCGTAGCATCGGCAGCTCAGGGATCAGTGCGTTGGACTGCGAGCCGAACGGTCCCATGTTCAAATCAGGGTTGGGGCTAATACAATCTTTTCATAGAAAGTATTTGTCTCTACCGCGCTCTTACCCCCGTCGTTCGGATTCGGCATTAACAGTAGGTCCCACCACTTTGAATACAAATACGCACAGCTCTAATAGTGAGCGAGATAGCACCAAACTATTATAATAGCAACAACCAATTTCCAATTCTCCTGGGCATCGCGACAGGATATCAAACATATATGGGTCTAATTTTTATAAAACGTAAAACATGAAATAGGTTTCTAATCTAGGATATATGGAAGATTGTGATAGGACAAATCCCTAAAGATAAATAAAAGTTGCCGAGTGGTCGTTATAGGAATTTAAAGGGTTTGGATTTTAAGTGTAAGAAGCAAGCTAAAACATAGGCTCGACAGAGAACATTATTTGAGTACTTTTGTCGCGAAATAAAACTGCGACATCATGATGCGCCTGATGAGTAATGGGTAAAGTTAATCTAAATCTGCAGTTTAGAGAGAAATCGCCGGGAATGTCCTTGTGCAAGCTGGCTGTAGTAACAATGACGTCGAGCCAGCCAATGCGACATATATAATTGCGTGCGGCGGGCTTCTTCATTACGTTTGTGCAATTGGCATAGTGCGTGCGCGGCAATGAGACGTTGGTCATGTGCTGTCGCGCTTAAAATTGGCTCCAATTGCATTCAATACATTCTCATGTTGTTTAAGTAGGTTTGGTTTTGCGCTTAAAGCTTGCAACAGCTGATCGATGAAGTGTAACGCTAAGATGTGTCTTGAGATGCGGCAGCAGCGCTTTGCAGCGTTTGAACGGCAGCGTCTTTACGAGCAGCATGAATAGACTTTTTGTCTGTGCTGTCTGTTGTTTCATATGCTTTTCTTCTGGTACTGCTGCTTCTCTTAAAGTCAGCAAGGGTTTCGTTAAATGCGCCTGCAGCATCTTTTGAAGCGACTGCACCTCAAGTTGAGTCGCCAGATGCGGCAAAAATGTGCAAACATTTTAAAGAAAATTAGTTTACAAACATTTTAATATAATTTTTTTTTTTTGAAGTTTAATTTTTAGGTTTAAACGAAAACCAAAATATTTTGTTCATTTGGAGAACTTTATATTTACAGAACGATTCAAACGTTCTTTAAAAATAACGTTTCCTTTAGAACTTTATATTAGAAACTTTGTTTTTTTGTTCAGATTGAAACGTTTTTTTTCTGAACTTGCAAAAAATTAAAATAAATTTGTAATTTATACTTTAAAATTCAGGTTGTATAAATTATATTTAGAATTATAATTGAAACATAAATAAATAAAATATATGTTTTTTTAGAGGGATCCGTACGATATGTCGAAAAAAATGTCGAAACCTAAAAATGTCGAAATTTTAATAGCCTTAAAATGCCGAAACCGTTTTTGGCCGAAACAAAAAATGTCGAAAAATATTTTAAAATTAGAAATATCGAAAAAAAAAATTGAAAATAAATATGCACACATTTTTTATAGGAGCAAAAAAATGTCGAAATATCAAAATGTTGAAATACAAATTTCAAATATTATTTGAGCAACACCAAATCGATAGGGGTTGCAACTCAACTTCTGCGATATGAATGGAATTTTTGGTTTCGCGATATGCATTATTTCCAGAGATATTATTACTGTATATATTGATGCTAGTGACTCCGTTAAGGTGGCTAATGATCATTATCCCTGCACTTCAGATTTCAAGTACTTAATTCAAAATTTTTGTTGATTTATTATAAATGTTCGTGCCAAAGTTTAACATGGTATTTTGATGGCATAATATTTAAAAATTACAGCTTCAAATTAAATTAATAATTTTATAAGTTTTTATAATTTTAAATTAATATTTGCAGCTTATGGTATGTTCTCACCCCACCTGAGTCCCATCGTAGCGGAAATATGAATGTCCGTACGAATACATATTTTTAGCAACTCTATGATCCATGCGGAATGGAACATATTCGGACATATTCACCCTGGATTCCATTACGCACGGATCCTAATGTATCTGAAAATTTGAGTTCGTAGCGAAGATATGGATTTTCGCTACGACCGTACTCAGAATTTTGGTGTCTGTGTTACGAATATGTTATTTTTTAAAATCTTTATCTTCGTATTTTATTATATTTATTTAAATTAGTTGCTTACTAAAATATTTTCTTACACAAGAAACACTATTATTGTTACTATGCATTTATTTCGAATTTTTTTCGGTTAAAAATGATTTCGGCATTTTAAATTTCGACATTTTTAGTTTTCTACATTTTATTTTTCAACATTTTAGTTTTCAACATTTTTGTTTTCGACATTTTTGTTTTCGACATTTTTAGGTTTCGGCATTCCAATGAAGTAAATCAAATGGTGTAAAAAAGTGTCATCTCAAATATTACATTTTAATGGTAAAAGTGAAAATAAAATATTCCGTGATTTAAATTATCAACACGTGATGGGAAATATTTTTTTCAGAGTTTACTTTTTTACAGCATCGCCGGACGGACATGGTTCTTCTGCGAAGAAATCTCAAGCCGTTGTACAATTTTACTTTCAAAGGATTTATAATGACGATGTATAAACAGTATACTGTTTTAATTCTATAATATTTAAAAATAATTTTGATTAATTTTCTCTCAATTCAAAAATATTACTCTGCGAATTGTTATGGAGTATCTTTTCCAAATATTCATCAACTATCTTCCTATTTGTAATATGTTTAATTGATGGTTGCTATACATAATCATAAATTTGAAAGATGGTTGCTAGCAATATTTATCGTATTCTCGGATGTTTGAGAGATGGTTGTCTCAAATACGATCTAAATAATTTGTAAATAATTTGATACTTAGGGCTGTAATATTTCTGGTAATCATCTTTGTTTTCTTAGTGTAAGCTAAAAAAATAAAATACGCGGGTATCCCAGTTATTCTGGATCAATTCTTTAAAGGGTTTAATTAAAAACTATGTACACTCAAATTCTTAGAATGATCCCTAGTTTCATGTACTGGCCTATTTTTTGATGTGTTCAAAAAAATGTCGGACGGTGTTATAGTTCAAAACTTTGTGTATTCAAAATTTATTTTTAAAATAATACTTAAGAAAACGAACACCGTCTAATATGTTTAACCTATTTTTATTTTTAGTTTTAATTAAAGTTGAAACAAAAAACATTTTTACATATTTTCACATGATTGTTTATCAGTTAATTTAATTAAATTATTTGTCAATTCTCAATTTTGTTCGGTATAGAACTGATATATGTATGTATTTCGAAATGGATGCTAAACTGGACGGTATTTGATATTTTCCTAATTGAAGATAATACTTTGCAATCTTTGACTGATGAATTGCTTGTACCGAAATACCGTATTCAGCAACACATCGTGCCAAAATATTCCCAATTATTTTACTGGACTTCATATATTTAATGATCTGGTCTTAAAAGATTCGGAAATTAAATGTAATAATAAAATAAAAAAAAGTACATACATTTTCAATAAAGCATCAGAATAAACTTATGTGCACACAACATTGCCGAAAATTTAAAAAAGTGTTAAACAGAGTGAAAAAAATGATTTTTGGTAGTGCAAAGAACCAGTTTGACAATTTCGGTTTCTGGAAAAAAAAATCGAACCGCTGGTTTGTGAAACCGGTTTTTGACTTCCCTATTGCACTGCCTAAAAATGTTCAACGGAAAAGAATATCGCGTAAATTGACACATTTTTTGGTCTTATTGATGTGCAAATTATTGTTTTGTTTTGTAGAAATTTAATACCGAAGAATAAAACACGTGCTGCTCGTTTGAGATCAAAGCATAGAAGAAGGTATTTATTGTAATTCATTTTGACATATCGTCGTTGTAGATCTTTAAAGTTCAAATACCAATTGATAGATTCACATTTTCTGATCATTAGGTACAAATACCCAGTCGGCACCTGCACACATTTTTTATGATTATCGTAAATTACGATCGTTTGGCGATTCAAAATAATCATAAATTTCGATCATTTTGCTCGTAAAAAACGATGATAAATGTCAACGAAAAAAACAATCATATTTTGCTCGTATATAACGATAACTCGCATTTTTCGAGTGTTTAAATCGTAAAAAAAGATTGTCAAAATTTATTATTGTTTTCCTAATCAAAAGTTCATTTAATAAAATGCATAATATTTTCAATATTTTTAACAAGATTAAATAAATTGTTTTGCTGAAAACTTTAAATCATTTGCTGTAATTAAGAAGTAAGTAAATGCATTTGGGAGCTTAATATAAAATTTAAATGCATTTACTTCATTTTTTTTGTATCGTTAAAAAAAGAAGGAAAAAGCTCATAAAAGAGTTAAAAATGATTATCATTTACGATTAAAATTTAATCGTAAAAAATATTAAAAACGAGTTCGTTTACGAACCAAACACATCGTTTATAACGAGTATATAATCGTATTTTACGATCATAAACAATCGAAAATTTATCATATATGAGTGTTTTTAGTTCGTTTATGATACCTCGTTACGATGGACAAATTAAGAACGAAACTGTATGCGTTTTCGAATCATTTACGATTCTCGTATCCGATTGTTTTATTCATTATTTACGAATATTTGCTATCATTTACGATGTCGTTTATGATAGTTTGGCCGGCTGGGTATTGAGCTCTTCGATCAGAATTTGTAAGATATATAAAGATTTTTGTAAATGAATAATTGGCATTTTGAAAATGTAGTTGGTGACTTTTAATTCTACAACGACGATAAAATATAAGTAGAAAAAAGGGTTGCCATGTAGTTTTAATATAATGCTTTAATTCAACATCCTCACTAAATTTAAATTAACTAGCAAACCCCGATTGATTTAATAAATGTATTTATGTCAGCAATCATTTCGTTCGATCGTGTAGTTTTTAAATTGATTTTATTGTTGACAATAGTGTCCCGAATAAAGTGATGCCGCACATCTATGTGTTTCGTTCGGTGATAATATGATTCGTTCAACGTCAATTGTACTGCACCATGGTTTTCGCAAAACAGCTCTGTCGCTGTGAACTGAACATTGAAAATGTCTTCTTCCAAGCTCCTAATTCATAGCGCTTCCTGCACGGCAGTACCAATCGTAATATATTCCGCTTCGCACGTAGATAGAGCAATAGTAGTCTGCTTTTTCCAACCCCATGAGAAAGCTGCACCTTGTTTCAAAAACACATAACCATGGTTTTCGTTCATCTTGATCATTTGCGAAATTAGCATCGAAGAAACCATTTAATTTGGCATCTGCGCTGTGCTGAAGGACATTGATCTTTGCCAAACTTAGCGTTGCTATCAAACGGTACTGATACAGAGTTGCATGTATTCCACATCCTGGAAGATTGTTTAAGACCATAATGAGTCCAATTGAGTTTTAAAACTTTGTCGTGTGAATTTTAATTCTATCTGGTGCTTTTAAATATATCTCTTCTTTGAGATCACCTTGTAAAAACGCGGTGACTGCATCTAAATAGTTTATGAGCAAAACAAACTCTAGAGACAATGATAACAAATTACGCAATGAACTATATCGCATAACTGGTGAGTATGTTTCGTCATAGACTACACCACTACGCTGGGCACAACCTCGCGCAACTAACCTTGCTTTATGCCTGAATATTTCTCCCTTTGCATCATATTTAGTTTTAAAAACCCATTTTATTGTTAAAGTTTTCTTACCTTCAGACAAAGCTGCTATAGTCCACGTTTTGTTATTCATCAATGATCTATATTCCTCGATTATAGCTTCGATCCATTGTTCTTTTTCAGCACCGCTCGTTGCATCAGCTTAGTCTTGAGGTTCGCTAATATCTTCATTTACCGCGTATGTAACATAGTCACTCATATCAGGAGGGCGACGCCTTCTTGTAGATTGCCGTATGGCTTGATTGTTGTTGTTGTTTGTGTCCTCACTTATAATGCTATCTGCTGACTCAAAATTAGTAAAATCACTTGATGTATCAATATTAATTTGATCAGTTCCCGGCTCTACTAATGTTACGTCGCTTAAATCATTATCAACAACTGTCTCCTGTTGGCTACCGGTTGGACAGCTATGATAAAGATTTTCTTCTAAATATGTCCTCACTAAATCCGCTGGACAATCAATTATTTTATCATTATTAAAGTGCATGATGCATGTTTCTTAAAATTGGATTATACATTTTTTTGACTTTTGAGTCCCACTTTTTCTTTGGTTGCCAACACCATAGCCAAGCATCCGAAAACACGCAAATCAGATAAATTTGTCGTTAATCTACTCCACAACTATTCTGATAATTTGTTATCTAACTCTTTACATAGAGTTCGGTTTAAAAGATATGCCGCTGTATTGGTAGCTTCTGACCAATATTTATTTTAGATTCGCATCGGCCAGCAACGGGCGCACTGTTTCAACCAGACTTCATTCAATCTTTTCTGTTTTGGCGCGGACTATAAGGTGCTGATGTCTGATGAATTATGCCAATATTTTAATATTTTTATCATTTCCGCGTTGCTAAATTCTAAACCATTGTCTGATCTAATTTTTTCAATCTTCTGATCGGTTTGCGTCTCAACCATAACTTTAAATTCTTTAAACAATTGCGAAACTTCAGATTTATGCTTTATCATATATACAAAGACTTTATTTGAAAAATCATCCAAAAATAAAACGTAATATAACGCACCACCTAACGAAGGCTGTTTCATCGGGCCGCATACATCAGTGTGCACTAATTCAAGCAATTCTCTTTTCGCACTCGATGGTATAGGAAATGACGGCCTTGCTTGTTTAACTTGTATGCATGAAATGCATTTCTTTAAACCCGAGCTTTCTTCAATTTCAACGCCATACTCTTTGTCAGCACACACTGTTTTAACATTTGAATATGTTGTAGGCTAAAGTTAACTTTACCGGCCCAAGAGAAATTTAAAGAAAAAAATTGTCACGCGTTTTATTTTCGCAAAAAAAAAAATAGGAAGAAAAAATAAAAAAAAGGCAGATCTGTCGACCCTAGCGCCCACTGGACTAATTTATGTTGTTTCAATAATATGTGTATGTTTAAGGAGTCTCGTGTTTGTAATAATTGCAGTATATATGCATGTATTACCTTAAGATTTTTATGTTTATTATTATTAATTTTTTTTTTTTGTTGTTTTTTTTATTTTTTTTTTCCTATTTGATCCATTTGGACCACAACTTAAAAAGTTGTTTCAAATGGCGTAAAAAAACACACATTTGGACAACAACTTAAATGAGATGAAATTTTGTATAGAATAGTGCTTAGAAGAAAAGTTGTTTCAAATGGCGTAAAAAAACAAAATATATTTTTTTATATATTTATTACGAAATTAAACATTTTTATTTATTTTAATCTCTTTTTCTATTAAAATTTTTGTAAAAAAAAATCCACAAAACAAAAATAATAATAATATTAAACATAAAAATCTTAAGGTTTAAATATACAAGTGGTCATGAAATATAAAGGTTTTTTTTTTTATATAGCTACAAAAGTTTTTTTTAAATAAAACAAAAACGGCAATGAAATTCTTTATTCCTGTAAAAATACGTTCGATGCCATTATGTATGGAACTCGATTTCTTTTGCATGGCCACCACGGACACGCTTGCAGAAGTCCAGACGCTGAACCCAATTTTCGACAGTTTTCAAGCATAAATCGGCCGATACTGCTTCAATTTCACGTTCGATATTCGTATGAAGTTCAACAATCGTCGCCGGCTTGTTGGCATTGACCATAGACTTGACGTAGCCCCACAGGAAATAGTCTAACGGCGTCAAATCGCACGACCGAGGCGGCCAATCGACTGGACCATTTCGTGAGATAACACGTTCTTCAAAATTGGTTTCCAGTGAAGTGATTGTGGCATTCGCTGTGTGGCTTGTGGCGCCGTCCTGTTGGAACCACATGTCCTCCAAGTCCATATCCAATTGGGGCCAAAAATATTCGGTTATCATTGAACGGTAGCGATTCCCATTCACAGTAACGTGCCGGTCTTGATCATCACGGAAGAAGTACGGCCCAATGACGCCGCCGGCCCATAAACCGCATCAAACCGTAATTTTTTCGGGATGCAATGATGACTCATGGAGTACGTGTGGATTCCTGTCTGACCAATAACGCATATTTTGTTTATTGACGAAGCCATTCAGCCAGAAATGAGCTTCGACCATAAATTGGACGTAGCGCTCTTAACGTTGAGGCCACTGACACCGAATTTCGATAGTAAATTTTAATAATTCGATAATTCGATGGCAAACCTTACTGAAGAAAAACCCTTTATTCATATTTTTGAAATAACATAAATTGGTCTAGTGTCAGCTAGAATTGATAGATCTGAAAAATAATTTCAGATTTATAATCGTGAGGAAATTACCTTTCATTTGATTACCTATTATGTTAATTAATTCCTCTCGAATAAAAAAGTCTCGTTAAAAGAAATAAACTAAATTTATTACAACCGTTTTATACAAAGATTTAATTGAAGTGAAGAAAAAATATATTTTTTTTTTTCTTCAAACATAAAAAAACAGATTGCTATGATCCCCCTCTCAATCGTGCAATCCTAAATTGAAATATAATGTTTTACAACGATTTACATCTAGTGCTTTAGTAAAAATATCTGCGAGTTGATTTTCAGTTCCAATAGATTCCACTTTGATGAAACCATTTCCAATATAATCACGTATAAAATGGTGTTTGATATCGATGTGCTTTGCTCTTTTACTTTCTAAATTATTGGCCATTCCGATACATCCGCGATTGTCTTCAAAAATTTGTACTGGTTCATTACAATTTTGATACAAATCTTGTAGTAAACCACGAAACCATACTGGCTCTGCCGTTGCTGCACTTAAGGCAACATACTCAGCTTCGCTTGAGGAGGTTACTACAGTGATTTGTTTTTTTACTCTGCCAAGATACAGTACAGCCGAAAACTTTAAAAATAAACCCGCTTACAGATTCCCTGTCAATTGTGTCACTTTCCCAGTCTGCATCTGCGAATCCAACAATAGGCTTACATTTTTGATCACGAACAAAATTTAATGTTTTATTTTTAGTTCCTTTCAAGTACCATACTATTCTTTTTAAGGCTTGCCAGTGTTCTTCAGATGGCTTTTGTTGATAGGGCACCATGTAACCAACTGGAAAGCATATATCTGGTCTAACGCATAACATGACATACATAAGACTACACAATAATTCTCTATAAGGTTTTTACAAAGAGTTTCCCACAGTTTTTGGTTGAAGCTGCAATCCCTATTTCATTGGACTTCTAACTGAATTACAATTCGCCATTCCAAATTTGTCCAGTATTTTTTGTACATTTGCTTCTTGACAATTTCAAGCAGCCATCACCATATTCAAATTTCATTCCAAGAAAGTGTTTTAAAATACCATAATCTGACATTTCAAATTTCTCCGCCAATCTCTCCTTGAGTTTTTCTATTGAAAAAAGTCTTTTTCCGGCTATCAGTATCATCCACGTATAGTATTATAATTAATATATCATCGCGGTTCTCATCCGATTTTGTATACAGACAATAATCATGTTTTGAACGAGTGAACCCAAGGTGTAGAAGACACAAATTAAATTTTTCATTCCAACATCTGGGTGCCTGTTTTAGACCATAGAGCGATTTAAGAAATTTGTAAACTTTTCCATTTGAAAATTGTAGTGAACTCCAAGTGCAATTACTACTCTTATAGTAGTAAGTTTTACCACAGGTGTATACGTTTCTGTATAATCAACACCATATGTTTGCAAAAAACCTTTTACAACCAGCCTGGCTTTGTATCTGGTCGGTATTCCATTTTCATTCTCCTTAACACAAAATACCCATTTGGATTTTAAGAGCTAGCATTCTTTGGTGGTTGTATATACGTCCATTCTTTATTCTTCATTGAATTTTATTCATCGTCCACTGCAGCCAGCCACTTCTGTGCATCACTTCGAACCACAATTTCAGCAAATGTCTCGGGAGCATCACTATAAAACACATCGGCAGAAGTTGCTCTATAACCAATGAAACAGTCAAGAAACATACTTGGAGGACGGCGCTCCCGATCGCTACGCCTCACAGAAACCTCGCCAAGAAGATTGCTATTTTCATTATGCGATGGACAGTTTCACTCCACATGATTTTTGGAAATAGCGATTCAATAAGCATTGTTCTTATTTTCTCCACCAAAGTCCTATTGAATCGTTCAGCAACTCTATTCTGCTGCGGGGAATATTCTACTGTGGTCTCATCTTGGATGCCCTTCTGTTTGTACCATTGCACTTGATCGTTGGAACAATATTCTCGAACTGATCGACCGACAACGAAGAAATTGACGTATCAAACATAGCTGTCACCATTGCTTCATACTCTTTCATGACAGAAAATACATCCGATTTCTTCTTAATGTTGTATATTATTGCAAAATGGGAAAAGTCGTCAATGAAAGAAACAAAGTATTTACATCTATTCCACGCTACTGGATATATTGGACCACAGACATCTGAGTGTATTCTTTAAATCAACCTCTTCGCTTTCTCGCGTGTACCATTAAATGGGTCTCGTGTTTGCTTTCCCTCAACACACACGTCACAGAATCCAATACTAGCCGTCTTTTCATTTAAACCAGGTAATATGTCCTTTTTTATTAATTCGCTGAACGCTCGTTGGCCGATATGCCCAAGACGTTTATGCCATAATTGTACTACGTCAGCATTTCACAAATTCGCAGATGATTGTTCGATATCTATTTCCACTTCATATAGGCCACCACGTTAGTATGCTGTTGCAATCAATTCTCCATTCTTAATCATTTTTGCTTGCTTTTTACTTGCGTGAACTACTATCTGCCATGAAACATACACACCGCGAGTTTTTGTTGCTCGGGCTCCTAGCTTCCCTCGGCGACAGTCCTTGACTCTATGACCAAACTTATTACATTTGAAACACTTGCCTTGAAATTTGTAAACTTTCTTTTGATACTTCTTTCCAGAGAACGCGGTCTTTTCTTGAGGCTCTTCCTCAAAAGAAGTCGGTCTGTATCCATATTGAAAGTGAGTTTACCATCTTCCAAATTTTGTAAAGCAGTAACTAGTGGATCGAATTTGTCTGGTAGTCAGAAACAATTGTGCAATTGTGTACAAAATTGTGTACAATTGTGTACAAAATCGCTTTCCTCGATCGTTGCTCCAGTTATCTTTAACTGTCGAACCAAGCTCTCGAACTCCATTAGGTGAGCACTCACTGAATCGGTCTCTTTCATGCGAAGCTTTGTTAGCTGCTTCCGCACGATGAGCTGACTAACAATCGACTTTTTAGCAAAGGCAGACTGAAGACTACACCACATTTCTTTCGCCGTTTCCTTATCACGTATGTAGCTTAAGCAGTCGTTGTTCACAAACGTAAAAATTCGATACATCTCCTTTTTGTCCTTTTTGATGAAATCTGCCCTCAATGCTGCATCAGTTGGTATATCTTTAGTTAAGACTTCGGCTATATTCAGGGAATCCAAATGGACGCGTACCCTGAATTGCCAGTTATCGAAACCGCGACCGTTAAATTGCCGAATACCATTCGCGGAACCTTTAGAGTCGCCCATAACCTATTATGTTAATTAATTCCTCTCGACTAAAAAAATCTCGTTAAAAGAAATAAACTAAATTTATTACAACCGTTTGATACAAAGATTTAATTGAAGTGAAGAAAAAATATAAATTATTTTTTTTTTCTTCGAACATAAATAAAATACAGATTGCTATGATTTCTAATAGTACCCATATGTACTTGTAAGCATGATACAAATATTTACAGGTACGATCACTCTGACACTAGGCAAGTTTTTTTGACACATTTTGGAATATTTTGTTTTGATTCAAATTCAAATTTTCAAATTTTGAAATTTATGTTCAAAGAAAAAATTAAAAATATTTTTCAGATTTTGTTTTGATTATAAAAATTTTTGAGAACATTTTTAAGTTATCTCAAAGCATGCCTTGATAATTATTTTTCATTTCTATAGAATTTTATATGAGATTTTTTTTAATTGTCGATTTTGTTTTGCTTTTAAATTTAAACTTCAAAAAACTTGCCTAGTGTCAGCTAAAGTAAACATTGGAAAAAAATGAGAGAGTGATCGTACCTGTATATATTTGTATCATGCTTGTAAGTAAATGTACCAGTTTTTGATTTTTCAAGGTCACCAGGGGTCCGAGCGGACTTTTTTTGTTGTTGTAATTTTTTGTAAGAATAAAAGGGGTTTACTTTTTTTTCGCTTGGGCCGGTAAAGTGAACTTCTCCCCTTTTGTGTGCCCCATGCGTTTGTGCCAAAGCTCCTTGCCGGTGACTTGAAAATGTGTGAGGTTCGTACAAACATTCAGTATAAACATACTGTCTACGCCATTTGCTTCGGCAATTATATTTTTATTTTCAAATATTTGACATTTCTGTTTCTGTCTGAAACGCAGCATACAACTCACAACGGAATTGCACTTTCGTGGGCACTGCCTACACTCAGCACGAGGCCGGCAATGTAGCAATTGCCACCTACGTCACTAAACTTCCCCACAGTCTATACAACGGCCTGCACGCAAAATACCAGGCACGAACCCTACGGGGGCACACTCGCTCAACAGATGCCGCCTTTCGTTGGCATGGCAGCAGCTGAACGACCACCGGATGGACGGACATGGGAGCAACCAGCAACGCAGGACATTCGCACGGCGATGAATCACACAAGCGCAACCGCGGCACAGGCGACCGCTATGGACCGCATCAGTAAGTGGCCAGTTTGATTCGACGGTACCAGCGACCCATTGGCTTTCATCGAGCGCGTCGAAGGGCTAACGCAGAACTACGGGATCAATCGCGACTGGCTAGCAGACGCGATATCACATATGTTGGTAGACAAGACACGGACATGGTATCGCACTAGTCGCACGCAATGACCAAGGTGGTGTGACTACAAAGATGACTTGCTGAAATTTTTTCTGCCGCCTTGGTTTTATGAAAACTTGGAGGATGCCCTCCGTAGCAGGAAGCAGCGGCCACGTGAATCCGTGACATTCGCACGGCGATGAATCACACAAGCGCAACCGCGGCACAGGCGACCGCTATGGACCGCATCAGTAAGTGGCTAGTTTGATTCGACGGTACCAGCGACCCGTTGGCTTTCATCGAGCGCGTCGAAGGGCTAGCGCAAAACTACGGGATCAATCGCGACTGGCTAGCAGGCGCGATATCACATATGTTGGTAGACAAGGCACTGACATGTTATCGTACTAGTCGCACGCAATGGCAAAGGTGGTGTGACTTCAAGGGTGACTTGCTGACATTTTTCCTGCGCCTTGGTTTCATGAAGATTCGGAGGATGCCCTCAGTAGCAGGTAGCAGCGGGTTCGTGAATCCTTTAGGGATTACGTCTTTGCTATGCGGGATATGATGCGGCACGCACATTATACTGAGCAGCAGGAGCTGCAGCGCATACTACGGAATTGTCGCCAAGAATATCAATTGTTCATTAAGCGCCGCGATTTTACGACGCTGGTTGAGCTAGTAGGGGACTGGCGGATGAACTCGACGTCATCCAAGGCATGGGACATGCGCAACCACCTCATGCGCAGTCACTTCGACGCTTCGACGACGACGCTGGCGGTAACATTAATCCACGAACCGCATGCAGGCGTGACGGCCACTATCAGGCAGATTGCAGAAATGCTGCAGTTATGTTTTGCTGGGAGTGCGGTAGAAGGGGCGTGCGTACCTTGGACTGCTGTAGACGACGCTCGGGAAACTACAGGGGAAACCGCCAGTAGCGAGGGCTGGCGCCCCCGAAGAACTGATCCCGTATCCAGCAGTAGTATTGAAGCAGGAGGCGACACGCATTGTCGCGACAATCGCCATAGATGCCGAGTTGGCGATTGCAACGGTGGACACAGGCGCGACACGCAGTTTCGTTAGCGAATTTTGCGCGCAGATTCGAACTCCAACCAACTGCAGGAGTACAGACGTTCCGGTGAAAATGGCTGACGGCGTCGCCAGGCGCGTCAGCCAAGAAATTCAAGCGATTGTCAGACTAGGGTCTTTTGGTGCTACCAGACGTCATGGATTTCTTGCAGCAGATGGGAGCCACCTTCAGTTGCTGCGGGCAGAGCGTCACGCTACAAAAATGGGAGCAGCAACCAGATCGGTCACAAGTGTGCGCGGTGGTGCGGCCTGATCAACGCAGCGAAGAGGAAGTCATCGATGATTTTTTAGAGGACGAGCTAGGCAAATTTGTAGGTGGTGGAGGCACGAGTGACATCACCACGCACAAAATAATCATTAAGGACAATCGGCCCATTAAGCAGCGCTATTTTCCCAAAAATCCAGCGATGCAGGCGATCATCAATGAGGAAGTCGACGCGCTTATCGCGAAAGGGTGTATTGAGTTGTGTTGGTTAAAAAGAAGACAGGGCAGTGGCGGCTGTGCATTGATTACAGGCAACTGAATGCGCATTCAGTACCTGACGCCTACCCCCTGCCACGCATCCACCATATTCTTGACCGCCTGCGTAATGCAAAGTATATAAGCAGCCTGGACTTGAAAAATGGTTATTGGCAGATCCCCATGGACGAGGGCAGCAAGGAGTTCACTGTGTTTACGGTGCCAGGTCGCGGGCTGTATCAGTGGCGGGTTATGCCATTCGTATTGCACCCGGATCGTGTCATAGGGCCCGACATGGAGCCGCACGCGTTTGCCTACTTAGACGATATTGAACTTAGTCGAATTTGAAATAAAATAATTTGATTAAATGTGGATGCAAAACTGCATGTATTCTTACTTCAATTTAGGAATACATTCCATTTTTACGTGAACTAAGCTTACAAAAAATTTAAATGGTCATCTGAACTGCACTTTTCCGTGCGGGGCAATTACATAAAATTTGAAGTGGTGCCTTTATATGCCGTGCCGTTGGTGGGAAATTTTACAATTTTATTTCGATACTCACTCCTTTTCCATTTCACTCGTGGTCTTTTATAAATTTAAATTTCAAAAATTTGCATTAAATTACAGAATAATAAAGATGCGCGAATTTGAAACAATAAAATCTCTTGGGCATATAAGGTCGAACTCCCTCAGATATGAAAATCATGGATGCCCCCAAGTTAGGCAAGTCTATGTTGGTGTTCCAGTCAGAACGGAGCTTGGATATCCGCGGAATTGATAATACGGCTGCAATAATATGTACATATATGTTTTATGAACCATTTGTATGTAATAATTGAAGTATATAAGAGTGTAAAGCATTAAGAGTTTTAGATTTCTAGAGTATAAATATATGTGCTGTTGAAAAAATGAAAAACATTCGTATTAATATTATTAATTACAATTTAAATCACCAAATTTCATTTCAACCAATCCGCATCAAGCATAAATTAATCGAAAGAGAAAGTGCTTTTATTGCGATAGAACCATGATGAACCGGATGGCAAGAAAACTATAATATTGCATTGTCATCCAGTTCGAGGAAATATTTAAAATCTCAAGTCTGTAGCTCATCGCGAAGGTAGTCTAAAATCAATTACAAAATTTGTACCGAACAGACAGAGAAGAGAGCAACCTAATAAAAACGTTTTAAAATTAGAAAAAAGCAATAAAAAAAATAAAAAAAATTGATTAAGATTTTTTTTATAAAAAAAAAAATTATAAGTTTCAAAATCTTAATGTTATACATTCTTATATACTTCAATTATTACATACAAGTGGCTCATAAAACATATACACCCGAGTGCAAAAAAAATAGTATTAAGTTATAGCTTTTTTGATCGCCTTGTGGTTTAAGAACAACATAGTATTTTTATTATTTACATATATTGCAGGCCCGTAGCCAGGATTTTGGTTCGGGGGGGTTTTGAAAAAATATATTAATTTTTAAAAGATAGATCCAGAAAATATAATCGTGCATATACATTGTTTTTTTTTTTTTCATTTTTATTCATTCGGATTGCGTAAACTCATATCAATTCGATTAGAAGACTGTGAATCAATGACGGATTACGTGAATCAGATTTTCGGCTCGTCCAATAAATTGGCCAACATAACATTTCCTATTTCCCCTGAAAGTAGTGGCACCGATATTACTGGAGAAGCAATCAAAGCAAAATTGCTTGATTGTGATTATGGCAAACCGAAAACTGAAAATGCTTTCTTTGTGACGGCACAATAATCGGACATAAAACGCCGTAAGCAGTAAACGACGTGCGACGGCACATTAAACACATCTACAGCGAACTCAAGTACAACGCAGCCAACTTCGCTGCACATTCTTCCAACCACAACGCAACGAACTTCGCCTCTCACTTTCCAGTGAGCTACGATATGGAAAAAGAAGACGTAACTATAGAAGCGATTGCACAACACAAATCGCTCTCTTTTGCTGTTGACCGACTGACGAACAACAACTGTAGCGTGGTCTGTGTAAATACGACAGATGCAGTATAGCCAACGAACGCCTGTTGGAACGTTTGACTTTTTGAGACTAGTTTGAACAGAGGTGGGAGTGGTTGAAGTGACGCGTCTTCGTTGCATGGAAACCACTGGGGTGATCACGTGTTATTGCGTAGCTTTAGCACCCTGGACATGGGCATGACTGCATCAACGCCGTGAAGGAACTACACGAGTAAGAATTCGTTCCATATATAATGTTAATTATATTTGCTTGAAGCAATAAATTTTGAAGCGATAAAAATTGAATGAATTTAAATAATAAAGAAAACATTGAATTCTAAAAAATATATAAATTTAACCACGTCGCATTTTATTTAAAACATCGGGGACCTCTGCGAAATATAAATTCTGTAGCCGCGGTAGCTCAGTGGTTAGTGCGTTGGACTGCGAGCCGAAAGGTCCCCGGTTCAAGCCTGGACTGGGGCTAACAACATCTTTTCATAGAAACATTTTTCTATACCGCGCTTCCTCTCGGCAGTAAATGGCAAACCTACGAGAGTAAAACCTTGCCTATGAAAAGCTCTCACCCGCCGTTCGGATTCGGCAATAAACTGTAGGTCCCACCACTTTGAGTACAAATATAACACGCACAGCTCAAAATGGTGAGAGAGCTCGGCCGAAGTTCTTATAGGACTGTAGTGCCAAACTATTATTATTATTAACGCACAAGAATACCTGGAGCCCGGCATACTCCGGCTATAGACCGGGAATCCGGATTCGTTACATGGCGCCCGAGCAGGGACCCTGAAGTGCGCGAAAAAAAAAATAAAATAAAAATTGCACAATAAAAAAAAAATTATTTGCGCTCGGTTAATTAATAAATAAATTAAACCGCCGTCGCACGACCGCATGAAAATAAAAAAAAGAGAGAGCATTGAATCGCTACGTAAAACACGAAAAGAAAGCAAAATGAACCCCAGTGAGAACAAGAAATAAGTCCAAGTGAAAAAAAAAACCCGCAGAGAAAAAAAGAGAAAAGAAAAGACGGCAGCGAGCGTCGCTAATACGAGCCGCAGAGGGATAGAAAAGGTAAAAAAAGAGAGATGAAAAGTGAAAAGAAAAGACGGCAGCGAGCGTCGCTAAAACGAGCCGCAGAAAAAAAAGAGAAAAGAACAGCGAGAGAAACAATTTAAAAAGTGGAAAAAATATATATATTAAATCGCCGACTGCACCAACATTGAAACAGTGATATAGACAGTGAAAAAAAATAAACATTGAACAAAGACTAAAGTGAAAAAAAATAGAAAAAAAAACGCGGCGCTATAGTGGAAAATAAGGGGAAAAGTCCCAAAAACAAAGTTAAAATCATAGCAAAAAAAAAAAATATGGTAAAATTGACGTGGGTGTACGGTCTCCGCAAGGAAGACCTCACGGCGTACGTGGCGGAGTTTGGTTTCAACGGTACCGGGACGGCCAGTTTTCCAGCGACGTGCTAAAAAACTTGAGAAGCTAGAGCTGAGGCACACGAAAAGTGCGTCACCATTAGCGTCGGCTGTAGCCAGCGAACCGCAGGAGCAACAAAAACTCTCATTCGTCCCGTACACCACAAACCCCACGCTGACCACCAACTTGTTCCCCTTCGAAACGCAGCATACAACCCACAACGCAGGTGCACTTTCGTGGGCGCTGCCTACACTCAGCACGATGCCGGCAATGTCGCAATTGCCACCTACGTCACTAAACTTCCCCACAGTCTATACAACGGCCTGCACGCAAAATACCAGGCACGAACCCTACGGGGGCACACACGCTCAACAGATGCCGACGACCACCGGACGGATGGACATGGGAGTAACCAGCAACGCAGGACATTCGCACGGCGATGAATCACACAAGCGCAACCGCGGCACAGGCGACCACTATGGACCGCATCAGTAAGTGGCCAGAGCGCGTCGAAGAGCTAACGCAGAACTACGGGATCAATCGCGACTGAATAGCAGGCGCGATATCACATCTGTTGGTAGACAAGGCCCTGACATGGTATCGCACTAGTCGCACGCAATGGCAAAGGTGGTGTGACTACAAAGATGACTTGCTGAAATTTTTTCTGCCGCCTTGGTTTTATGAAAACTTGGAGGATGCCCTCCGTAGCAGGAAGCAGCGGCCACGTGAATCCGTGACATTCGCACGGCGATGAATCACACAAGCGCAACCGCGGCACAAGCGACCGCTATGGACCGCATCAGTAAGTGGCCAGTTTGATTCGACGGTACCAGCGACCCGTTGGCTTTCATCGAGCGCGTCGAAGGGCTACCGCAGAACTACGGGATCAATCGCGACTGGCTAGCAGGCGCGATATCACATATGTTGGTCGACAAGGCCCTGACATGGTATCGCACTAGTCGCACGCAATGGCAAAGGTGGTGTAACTTCAAAGATGACTTGCTGAAATTTTTTCTGCCGCCTTGGTTTTATGAAAACTTGGAGGATGCCCTCCGTAGCAGGAAGCAGCGGTCACGTGAATCCTTTAGGGATTACGTCTTTGCTATGCGGAGTATGATGCAGCACTCACATTATACTGAGCAGCAGGAGTTGCAGCGCATACTACGGAATTGCCGCCAAGAATATCAATTGTTCATTAAGCGCCGCGATTTTACGACGTTGGTTGAGCTAGTAGGGGACTGGCGGATGAACTGGACGTCATCCAAGGCATGGGACATGCGAAACCATCTCATGCGCAGTCACATCATGCACCACGTCCACGGGAGGAGCACAACCGTCGCTTCGACGACGACGCTGGCGGTAACATTAATCCACGGACCGCATGCAGGCGTGACTGCCACTATCAGGCAGAATGCAGAAATGCTGCAGTTATGTTTTGCTGGGAGTGCGGTAGAAGGGGCGTGCGTACCTTGGACTGCTGTAGACGACGCTCGGGAAACTACAGGGGAAACCGCCAGTAGCGAGGGCTGGCGCCCCCGAAGAACTGATCCCGTATCCAGCAGTAGTATTGAAGCAGGAGGCGACACGCATTGTCGCGACAACCGCCATAGATGCCGAGTTGGCGATTGCAACGGTGGACACAGGCGCGACACGCAGTTTCGTTAGCGAATTTTGCGCGCAGATTCGAACTCCAACCAACCGTAGGAGTACAGACGTTCCGGTGACGGCGTCGCCAGGCGCGTCAGCCAAGAAATTCAAGCGATTGTCAGACTAGGGTCTTTTGGTGCTACCAGACGTCGTTTACGAGATAATCTTAGGGATGGATTTCTTGCAGCAGATGGGAGCCACCTTCAGTTGCGGCGGGCAGAGCGTCACGCTACAAAAATGGGTGCAGCAACCAGATCGGTCACAAGTGTGCGCGGTGGTGCGGCCTGATCAACGCAGCGAAGAGAAAGTCATCGATGATTTTTTAGAGGACGAGCTAGGCTAATTTGTAGGTGGTGGAGGCACGAGTGACATCACCACGCACAAAATAATCATGAAGGACGATCGGCCCATTAAGCAGCGCTATTTTCCCAAAAATCCAGCAATGCAGGCGATCATCAATGAGGAAGACGACGCGCTACAAGCAACTGAATGCGCATTCAGTACCTGACGCCCCCCTGCTGCGCATTCACCATATTCTTGACCGCCTGCGTAATGCAAAGTATATAAGCAGCCTGGACTTGAAAAATGGTTATTGGCAGATCCCCATGGACGAGGGCAGCAAGGAGTTCACTGCGTTTACGGTGTCAGGTCGCGGGCTGTATCAGTGGCGGGTTATGCCATTCGTATTGCACTCAGCCCCGGCGACATTTCAACGGACGTTAGATCGAGTCATAGGGCCCGACATGGAGCCCCACGCGTTTGCCTACTTAGACGATATTGTCGTCACAGGATCTACGCTGGAGGAGCACATCTCAAACTTGCGTGAAGTTTTCAGGCGTCTGAGGCAGGATAAAATTGCTGCCATCCAGGAGCTACGTCCACCAACAAACGTGCGCGAGCTGCGCCGGTGTTTAGCCATCGCCTCGTGGTACCGACGGTTTGTACCCGAGTTATCGGACCTAGTTCACCCCCTTACAATATTGCTGAAAAATGGGAAGCATTTCCGCTGGACAGAGGAGCAGCAGCAGGCGTTTGACCAATTGAAAGTGATGCTAACAGAGGCACCAGTGCTAGATTGCCCGGACTTCACTCAGAAATTCACGTTGCAGACGTCACGTTGCGTACGCTAGTCGCAGGCTATACAAAGCAGAAGAAAACTACTCCCCCTGGCCATCGTTTGGGGAATAAGGAAAATACGGCCATACCTGGAAGGCTACCGATTCCTGGAAATCACGGACCACCTGTCTCTCAAGTGGCTGAACTTCATTGAGAGCCCTTCAGGGCGGATCGCGCGTTGGGCGCTTGAATTGCAGCAGCACACATTCGACATTCAGTACCGCAAGGGAAAGCTGAATGTTGTAGCCGACGCGCTATTGAGGCAGCCAATGGAGACTCTGAGGAAAACAGGTGAGGATGCCGCTGTTGAGGAACACTGTACGTGGACAGACAGACGCATGTTGGAGGTACGCAAGCAACCGGAAAATTTTCCCGATTACGCCATCGAGGAGGGTAACTTGTATCGCCATATTCTTCAACACACTGATGACCGCGACTGTATAGCTTGGAAGCTGTGCGTCCCGAAGATGCTCCATGCGAAAGTTATGCGTGAAAATCACGATGACGCGACCGCAGGCCACATGGGCGTCCGCAAGACAATCGCTAGAGTATCAAATCGATACTACTGGCCCGGCGTGTTTAGGACAATTCGTCGATATGTTCGTAACTGCGAGTCGTGTCAAAAATACAAGGCGCCGCAGCAGAAACCAGCGGGTAAGACGTTGACAAAAATTGCGCAGGAGCCGTGGTCCTGGCTGTGTTCAGATTTTGTAGGTCCCTTACCACGCTCGAAGCATGGCAACACCATGCTGGTTGTCTTCTTCGACAAATTTTCTAAATGGACAGAAATGGTACCATTGCGTAAGGCGACGAGCGAAAGTCTGCAGCGAACGTTTCGAGAATGCATTTTGGCGCGATACGGCGTCCCCAAGGTGCTCATTACGGATAATGGAGCACAGTTCACGAGCAGATCATTTCGCCGGTTTCTTGAGGAAATGGGTGTTAGACAGCAATTTACCGCCACGTATACACCCCAGGAGAACCCAAGGGAAAGGGCCAACCGGACTTTAAAAACTATAATCGCGCAGCTATCTGGTCACCAGCAAAATCGATGGGATGAGCAACTGCCGGAAATTTCACTGGCAATAAATTCCAGCGTGTCGGAGACTACCGGCTACAGCCCGGCGTACTTGACCCAAGGACGGGAGCCGCGCCTACCCAAGGCGTTGTACGATGAGGTCACCATAGGAACAGGCGTGGTGACGCAGACACCTGATGAAGGAGCAGACGGGCTACAGGAAATATTTGGCATGGTGAAGCGGCAGTTGGCGCGGTCGGCGCAAGATCAAGCGCGCCACTACAATTTGAGACGCAGAACATGGAAACCGGAAGTGGGTGAGCTAGTGCTCACCCACTTCCAGATCGCGCAGCTATCTGGTCACCAGCAAAATCGATGGGATGAGCAACTGCCGGAAATTTCACTGGCAATAAATTCCAGCGTGTCGGAGACTACCGGCTACAGCCCGGCGTACTTGACCCAAGGACGGGAGCCGCGCCTACCCAAGGCGTTGTACGATGAGGTCACCATAGGAACAGGCGTGGTGACGCAGACACCTGATGAAGGAGCAGACGGGCTACAGGAAATATTTGGCATGGTGAAGCGGCAGTTGGCGCAAGATCAAGCGCGCCACTACAATTTGAGACGCAGAACATGGAAACCGGAAGTGGGTGAGCTAGTGCTCGTAAAGCAACACCACTTTAAAAACTATAATCGCGCAGCTATCTGGTCACCAGCAAAATCGATGGGATGAGCAACTGCCGGAAATTTCACTGGCAATAAATTCCAGCGTGTCGGAGACTACCGGCTACAGCCCGGCGTACTTGACCCAAGGACGGGAGCCGCGCCTAACCAAGGCGTTGTACGATGAGGTCACCATAGGAACAGGCGTGGTGACGCAGACACCTGATGAAGGAGCAGACGGGCTACAGGAAATATTTGGCATGGTGAAGCGGCAGTTGGCGCGGTCGGCGCAAGATCAAGCGCGCCACTACAATTTGAGACGCAGAACATGGAAACCGGAAGTGGGTGAGCTAGTGCTCGTAAAGCAACACCACTTGTCAAAGGCGGTAGAGGGATTTGCGGCGAAATTGGCGCCAAAATATGATGGCCCTTGTAGTCACGTTGTGTAAAATAAAACAATTATATTTTAAACCAGTTGGGAAGGTTAGATCACATGGGAAATTTTAAAGTAGGTGTAATTATGATAGTTAGGATTATCAAAATTATAGTCGGTCTAAGCCGACTATAAATACCCTACACATATGTGTGGTTACCATTCAAAGTGATATATAGGTCACCAGGGTATACGAATCCTGAAAATAACTACAAACATTCAATCGCTGAAGAATTTCTATTCATTTGATACCCATATTTACAAATGGGTAGGTGTACCGAATTTCGATTTTTTTTTTTGTGAACCACAAGTCTTTTCGCCGGAAAACATTATTATCATGTATTTGAGCATGATGTCAATATATATTTGACCAACAAAGTTTACCTAAGCACGTATACATAAAAATTGATCTTTATATGTACATTTTATATGTGGTATTTGAACATAAGTGGTCGGATCATAGGTCACCATGGACCGATCTCGCCAATTTTTTCGCACACACAGCGTAGGTATATTAGTAATCTAAGTTATAAGTTTCATTTATCTAGCTCTTCAATTTTAAAAGTCTTAGGGATTTCAACAGACAGACAGACAGACGGACAGACAGACGGACAGACAGACAGGCGGACAGACAGACGGACAGACGGACATCGCTAAATCGACTCAGGAGGTCATGCTGATCAAGAATATATATACTTTTCCATACCGGAGATGCTTTCTTCTGGGTGTTACAAACGGCGTACCAAACTGAATATACCCTTTCACTCTTAGTGTAGGGTATAAAAACGTTATAAGCAAAACGTGATAAAACAGATCAAGTTAAAATTTATTTTTTGAATGAAAAATTATTTGTACATTTTGAAAACTATTGAAAATGAAAAAAATACATGACTTTAAAAGGTCCTTCAAATTGAAATGCTAATCCAGAAGAACGATTCACTTTAACAAATACAAACTCGCATGAAGCCAAATCTTTAGGAACAAAAATATTTTCATTATTTGAATGATGAATAATTTTATTTCGGACTAAAGAAAAATGTTCTTTTAATTTTTGTAGCATATCAACAGTAGAGAAATCATTGGGTTTTGAAATTAATAATTCTCCCGGAAGTCGTAATGTTTGTCCGTAGACTAATTCTGCTGGACAACACTTTAAATCTTCTTTGATAGCGCAACGTAATCCGAGAAGAACGAGAGATAGTTGTTCGGACCAATGAATTGAATCGCGAGTTGCTATTAAAGATGTTTTTAATTGCCGATGGAATCTTTCAATCATCCCATTGGCTTGTGGATGATAAGGACTTGTATGAATCTTATGACACCCAAGAGCTTTAGTAAGTTCAGAAAACATCTTTGAGCGAAATTGTGTCCCTTGGTCAACTGTAATTTTTAAAGGAACACCAAAACGCGGTATATAGTTATCAATGAAAGTTTTCGCAACGGTTGATGCAGATATGTCTTTAATGGGGTATGCTTCAGGCCATCTTGTGTTTCGGTCGATGATAGTAAATATGTATCGATATCCATTCGATACAGGAAGGGGTCCCACCAGATCCATATGTATGTGCTCAAATTCGGTTTTTGCTATTTTATGCTTTAAGGGATCTAATCTACGTGGTTTTGAATAAAGCAATACTCCTTGTGTTTCGATTCTGTGAACTGTATTGTGTTTGACTGGTTTCGTATAATCAGGCTCTGTTGTAATAGAGGGAAACTCTTTAAGAAGATCTGAATATTGATTTTCAGGACATGTTATTTTAAGTGAGGATATCTCACAGAAACCAGATATACCATGAACAAATAATTTTGTAAAAGAATCAATAATTTGGTAATTTTTAATATCGACTATGATGCCAAATTTTTCAAGAAAATTTGCACCAATAATGGGTGTAGAAACGTCTGCCAAAATGAAAGGAAATTCAAAATCTCTGCGTAACCCTAGGTCAATTTTAAATAATTTAGAGCCAAATGTTTCGATGCATGTTCCATTTGCAGCAGTTAAAGAAAGATCAGGTTTGCGTTTTAGACTTTTAAATTTAGAAGCAGGGATAACTGAAACAACCGCTCCTGTATCAATGAGGAATTTAGGTCGATTAATCTTATCGAAAATAAATAGGCGACGAACTGAACAAAAATTGGTCTCATTATTCGTCACCGTCATAATGAGACTTTTTAATTTAAATTTTCTGAAGTGTTATTGTTATTATTAAAATTACATGGCGGTGTACATTTTTTAGCATTTGTTCCAAATTTAAAATGATACCAGCAAAAACGATGTTGCGAATTGCGGAGTTGCGAATTTTGACTCCTGGAAGAGTTCCTTAGGGATCTAAATTGTGTTCTTTCTCTGGATCTAGATCTCACTTCCGCAACTTCCAGTGATAACTTATTCAAGTTTTGACACATCATTGAGGTCAGTTGTACAAGGTTCTGCATTGCATGTTCAAGAGAATGATGTTCAGATGATGAAGATGAACTTACAGCAGCTACTTGTTGTCGATTTGCAACTTCGTAGATTCTATCAGCAAGCACTAACTTTTCCTCAATATTATTTAAATTTGAAGAGGTTAGATGAATTTGGATTTGTTGGGGCAATTTCCTCAACCATAATTTGTATAGCAACTCGCGACCAATTATTGATACCGAACCGGCTAAACAACTCATATCGCGATAGAAATCAGATGGTTTTCTATCGCCAATCTGTTTATCTGAGAATAGTTGTTCGAAGCGACTTTCCTCGCTCAGTGAAAAACGTTCGAAAAGAGTTTTCTTAATTTGATTGTATTTGTTGGATGTAGGTGGATTTTGTATAACATCAACCACTTTAGTGACAATTTCTTTTGGAAGTGCAATTATAACGTTTTGAAATTTGACAGTATCGTCATTAACTTTTTTCAACGCGAATTGCACTTCCGCTTGTAAGAACCATGCTTCTGGAGACGAATCCCAAAATTGCGGTAACTTGACAAAAGTCGAATCTACATTTATGGAGGGATCGATAGGTAAGTCGCTTTGCTGCATGTTCGATGTTTGTATATGTTGTTGGACAGGTGATGTTTGTGTTGATGATTGTGGTAAGTTATCAGAGTTCGTTTCAGTGAATGAACGTGTGAGAACCATAATGTACTTTTATAAAATTAATAAAATAAAAAAAATTAATTACGAAATAAATTATGAGAATAAGAAAAAAATAAGGTAACTGGAGGGAGGGATTTACAATAGTGAATAATATTTACAAGGAATAATAGTAATTGTGTAATTTAATAACTAATAACTAATTAAATAACTTAGCTGGATATCCTTAAATGACGTAGATATAAATCGTGGATGCAAATGTTATCTAATAGCTGACTTGACCAGAATGTTGGATGCTTGGGAAATCAGTGACTGCGGCTCCAATTAGTGAGTTTCCTTATATCAGGATTTTTCTATGTTTAATAATTTGTTGTAGCAGGACCAATATAAAATTGATTGGTGGTAGCAGCAAAACAGTTCCCAGGAAAGTAGTCAAGAGCTTTAGTTGATGTGCAAGACGACGTACGTGATGTGCGCTGTTGCGTAATGCGCTCGCAATAATATATTGCGTAATGTTGTAAATTAACATAAGTTTTTAATTTAAAGAAATAAAATCGTCGCGATCTTAATATTTATAATTTTATATTAAAGCTCCTGGCAGGATCGCCAATTTGGGGAGAAGTTCACTTTACCGGCCGAAGCGAAAAAAAAAAAAAAAAATTGCTACCCCCTGTATTTTCGTGGTGACCTTGAAAAATCAAAAACCGGTGCACCCACTTACAAGTACATATGGGTACTCAAATGAAAGGTATTTTCCTCACGATTCTAAATCTGTAATAAATTCCAGCGTGTCGGAGACTACCGGCTACAGCCCGGCGTACTTGACCCAAGGACGGGAGCCGCGCCTACCCAAGGCGTTGTACGATGAGGTCACCATAGGAACAGGCGTGGTGACGCAGACACCTGATGAAGGAGCAGACGGTCTACAGGAAATATTTGGCATGGTGAAGCGGCAGTTGGCGCGGTCGGCGCAAGATCAAGCGCGCCACTACAATTTGAGACGCAGAACATGGAAACCGGAAGTGGGTGAGCTAGTGCTCGTAAAGCAACACCACTTTAAAAACTATAATCGCGCAGCTATCTGGTCACCAGCAAAATCGATGGGATGAGCAACTGCCGGAAATTTCATTGGCAATAAATTCCAGCGTGTCGGAGACAACCGGCTACAGCCCGGCGTACTTGACCCAAGGACGGGAGCCGCGCCTACCCAAGGCGTTGTACGATGAGGTCACCATAGGAACAGGCGTGGTGACGCAGACACCTGATGAAGGAGCAGACGGGCTACAGGAAATATTTGGCATGGTGAAGCGGCAGTTGGCGCGGTCGGCGCAAGATCAAGCGCGCCACTACAATTTGAGACGCAGAACATGGAAACCGGAAGTGGGTGAGCTAGTGCTCGTAAAGCAACACCACTTGTCAAAGGCGGTAGAGGGATTTGCGGCGAAATTGGCGCCAAAATATGATGGCCCTTGTAGTCACGTTGTGTAAAATAAAACAATTATATTTTAAAAAACGTTATAAGCAAAACGTGATAAAACAGATCAAGTTAAAATTTATTTTTTGAATGAAAAATTATTTGTACATTTTGAAAACTATTGAAAATGAAAAAAATACAAAACTATTTTTGAAAACCAAATACAAAGTTGTTAAAGTTGCAAAGTAGATAAACTGTGATACTACATCACTCCCCCTCCAGTGAAACGAAAATATTAAAAGAAGTATATATATGAGAAAATAAAATAAATTATTAATTAATATTAAAAGTAACATTTTTCTTTTTTGATGGTACTGTATTGGTGTTATGTGTGTCATGTATATTATCGATGTGTGCGGGTTTGAGTAAGTCAATAGATACCTTTCGTAAAATATTTCCATATTGTATTTGAAAAACCTTATCATTTCTAGACATGACTTTAAAAGGTCCTTCAAATTGAAATGCTAATCCAGAAGAACGATTCACTTTAACAAATACAAACTCGCATGAAGCCAAATCTTTAGGAAAAAAATATTTTCATTATTTGAATGATGAATAATTTTATTTCGGACTAAAGAAAAATGTTCTTTTAATTTTTGTAGCATATCAACAGTAGAGAAATCATTGGGTTTTGAAATTAATAATTCTCCCGGAAGTCGTAATGTTTGTCCGTAGACTAATTCTGCTGGACAACACTTTAAATCTTCTTTGATAGCGCAACGTAATCCGAGAAGAACGAGAGATAGTTGTTCGGACCAATGAATTGAATCGCGAGTTGCTATTAAAGATGTTTTTAATTGCCGATGGAATCTTTCAATCATCCCATTGGCTTGTGGATGATAAGGACTTGTATGAATCTTATGACACCCAAGAGCTTTAGTAAGTTCAGAAAACATCTTTGAGCGAAATTGTGTCCCTTGGTCAACTGTAATTTTTAAAGGAACACCAAAACGCGGTATATAGTTATCAATGAAAGTTTTCGCAACGGTTGATGCAGATATGTCTTTAATGGGGTATGCTTCAGGCCATCTTGTGTTTCGGTCGATGATAGTTAATATGTATCGATATCCATTCGATACAGGAAGGGGTCCCACCAGATCCATATGTATGTGCTCAAATTCGGTTTTTGCTATTTTATGCTTTAAGGGATCTAATCTACGTGGTTTTGAATAAAGCAATACTCCTTGTGTTTCGATTCTGTGAACTGTATTGTGTTTGACTGGTTTCGTATAATCAGGCTCTGTTGTAATAGAGGGAAACTCTTTAAGAAGATCTGAATATTGATTTTCAGGACATGTTATTTTAAGTGAGGATATCTCACAGAAACCAGATATACCATGAACAACTAATTTTGTAAAAGAATCAATAATTTGGTAATTTTTAATATCGACTATGCCAAATTTTTCAAGAAAATTTGCACCAATAATGGGTGTAGAAACGTCTGCCAAAATGAAAGGAAATTCAAAATCTCTGCGTAACCCTAGGTCAATTTTAAATAATTTAGAGCCAAATGTTTCGATGCATGTTCCATTTGCAGCAGTTAAAGAAAGATCAGAAATGCGTTTTAGACTTTTAAATTTAGAAGCAGGGATAACTGAAACAACCGCTCCTGTATCAATGAGGAATTTAAGTCGATTAATCTTATCGAAAATAAATAGGCGACGAACTGAACAAAAATTGGTCTCATTATTCGTCACCGTCATAATGAGACTTTTTAATTTAAATTTTCTGAAGTGTTATTGTTATTATTAAAATTACATGGCGGTGTACATTTTTTAGCATTTGTTCCAAATTTAAAATGATACCAGCAAAAACGATGTTGCGAATTGCGGAGTTGCGAATTTTGACTCCTGGAAGAGTTCCTTAGGGATCTAAATTGTGTTCTTTCTCTGGATCTAGATCTCACTTCCGCAACTTCCAGTGATAACTTATTCAAGTTTTGACACATCATTGAGGTCAGTTGTACAAGGTTCTGCATTGCATGTTCAAGAGAATGATGTTCAGATGATGAAGATGAACTTACAGCAGCTACTTGTTGTCGATTTGCAACTTCGTAGATTCTATCAGCAAGCACTAACTTTTCCTCAATATTATTTAAATTTGAAGAGGTTAGATGAATTTGGATTTGTTGGGGCAATTTCCTCAACCATAATTTGTATAGCAACTCGCGACCAATTATTGATACCGAACCGGCTAAACAACTCATATCGCGATAGAAATCAGATGGTTTTCTATCGCCAATCTGTTTATCTGAGAATAGTTGTTCGAAGCGACTTTCCTCGCTCAATGAAAAACGTTCGAAAAGAGTTTTCTTAATGTGATTGTATTTGTTGGATGTAGGTGGATTTTGTATAACATCAACCACTTTAGTGACAATTTCTTTTGGAAGTGCAATTATAACGTTTTGAAATTTGACAGTATCGTCATTAACTTTTTTCAACGCGAATTGCACTTCCGCTTGTAAGAACCATGCTTCTGGAGACGAATCCCAAAATTGCGGTAACTTGACAAAAGTCGAATCTACATTTATGGAGGGATCGATAGGTAAGTCGCTTTGCTGCATGTTCGATGTTTGTATATGTTGTTGGACAGGTGATGTTTGTGTTGATGATTGTGGTAAGTTATCAGAGTTCGTTTCAGTGAATGAACGTGTGAGAACCATAATGTACTTTTATAAAATTAATAAAATAAAAAAAAATAATTACGAAATGAATTATGAGAATAAGAAAAAAAAAATAAGGTAACTGGAGGGAGGGATTTACAATAGTGAATAATATTTACAAGGAATAATAGTAATTGTGTAATTTAATAACTAATAACTAATTAAATAACTTAGCTGGATGTCCTTAAATGACGTAGATATAAATCGTGGATGTAAATGTTATCAAATAGCTGACTTGACCAGAATGTTGGATGCTTGGGAAATCAGTGACTGCGGCTCCAATTAGTGAGTTTCCTTATATCAGGATTTTTCTATGTTTAATAATTTGTTGTAGCAGGACCAATATAAAATTGATTGGTGGTAGCAGCAAAACAGTTCCCAGGAAAGTAGTCAAGAGCTTTAGTTGATGTGCAAGACGACGTACGTGATGTGCGCTGTTGCGTAATGCGCTCGCAATAATATATTGCGTAATGTTGTAAATTAACATAAGTTTTTAATTTAAAGAAATAAAATCGTCGCGCTTCTTAATATTTATAATTTTATATTAAAGCTCCTGGCAGGATCGCCAATTTGGGGAAAAGTTCACTTTACCGGCCGAAGCGAAAAAAAAAAAAATTGCTACCCCCTGTATTTTCGCAAAAAAAAATACCAAAATTAAAAAATCGCGCCGCTCGGACCCGTGGTGACCTTGAAAAATCAAAAACCGGTGCACCCACTTACAAGTACATATGGGTACTCAATGAAAGGTATTTTCCTCACGATTCTAAATCTGTAATTGTTTTTCAGATCTGTCAATCCTAGCGGCCCCTACACCAATTTATGTTATTTCAATTATATGTATATGTTTTATGTGCTACTTGTATGTAATAATTGAAGTATATAGTGACAATTTTTTTTTTTTTAATTTCACTTCGACCGGTAAAGTGAACTTTAGCCCCAATTTGTAGTCACGTTGTGTAAAATAAAACAATTATATTTTAAAAAATGTTATAAGCAAAACGTGATAAAACAGATCAAGTTAAAATTTATTTTTTGAATGAAAAATTATTTGTACATTTTGAAAACTATTGAAAATGAAAAAAATACAAAACTATTTTTGAAAACCAAATACAAAGTTGTTAAAGTTGCAAAGTAGATAAACTGTGATACTACAGCCCTTATCGCGTAATTAATTTTGACTCGCCTGTAATCGCAAGGATAAAGAGGCTAGGACAGGCCAAGACGCGGACAGCACATCAGCGAAATTATGAAATTTCACCAGGAGGACGGCGAATGAGGCGAATCAACGCAAGCGACAGCAGCATCTATAAGGCAGCACAGGAGGCACCGTAGCAGTAGACCACGAAGAAGCAGCGACAATCGTGCCGGTGGCGACAATGAAACTTCGGTCGCAAAAATTTCAAACCCGTTTCGCGCGACACCGATAACAATTAGAAAAACCTTTCGCGCGACACCGCCAGCACATGTAAATTCCTTTCGCGTCGAAAGGACACAGATTCAAACTTCAGGCAAATATTTAAACAACGTAATAGGCACAAGAATTCAGAGTACATAGCAAACTCCTACGCGACACGGGGAAATTTCGAATTTTGGCCGCGTAAACGTAGAAAATTCCGTGTTGCGTCCAAAATGGTGCAAAAATCGTCAGTAGCGTAACGGCGACGCCGGCGTCGAAGAGTTCGAATCCATTTCGGACAAAGCAAAGAATAAATTGCTCTCTTGACCGCAAAACCAAAAACAAACCCCATAACACGCAAGCTCAGAGCGCACTGCGAGCAGCAGAGATGCGTACCGCGCGTAGTAACAGAACTCACCCCCGAAGCTTTCGACACCGACGAACAAATACTCATGCTCTTAGAGAGTCAGTTGCGCAAAGAACAAACACACATAACAAAAACAATGTGTGTAACCGCCGCGCATAATCATTAATTCAAATTCGCGGCGTACATAGTGCCAACGTATCGCAACAAGTGTTGCACAAAAAATGTCGACTCAGAGCGACATTCAGTGTCAGGGCGCGAAGAAACAAAAATATATTTATACACAACTAAATTTATTTTTTATTATTTATTTGCACGCTAAAATAAATGGATAATGGCTTGCCTCAACGACGAGCGAAATATTACGAAACCGCTACAGCAGAAACGGCATCCGCTGCGACTTCAGCGGAACCAGCGATGCGGCAGATGGCCGAGATCGCGACAGTAGAAGCGGGGACTGCGAACTCAGCAGTGCAAACGACGACAGAGGTATCAAGCGCCATAGAAGAGGCGTCAAGCGCCATAGATGAGGTGCCGAGCGGCGCAGAAGAGGCATCGGGCACTACCGAAGATGCGCCGAGTCCTTCACAGCAGGTGGCCGCATACGAAGAGATCAGCACCACACAGCGGACGGCTGTGGTGGTTGCGCAGATGTCTGCATTTTCTGCAGCAACGCAGGAGATTGCAAACGAGAAGACGAACACCACACAGCGGGTGGCTGTGGTGGTTGCGCAGTAGGCTGTACCATCAGCGGCAACGCAGCAGGTGACCGCGAACGGGGTGGCGGCTGCCCCAATGGCGGTGCTGACAACAGATGTGCGGCAAGTGGCCGCAGAAGGGGAGTTGAGCTGCGCACAGCGGAGGGCTGTGGCGACGGCGCAGAACGATCAGCGCGCGAGACAATTGGTGTCACCCAGATGGAGGCTATACAGGCAACACTTCATGGCAAGGTATGCGAAACAGAAACGACGGGGCGGGCGGACTCAAACGATAAGAGACGAGTCGCTAGGCACACGGCCGTGCAGGCTACACATCAAGATGATGCACCCACGGCAGAAGCAACGCGCCAGATAATTGTAGGCGATGCGACAGGCGTCACACAGCAGAAGACAGTGCAACCGGTGACAACGATAACAGCGACGACAACAGAAAAAACTCATCTGTTGCACCAGTAGCAGCAGCTCCATGGCGAAGTGCGGCTGCTAGAAAGACATACGAGCCGGTCGAGAAGGCTATTTCCGAGCGCTAGCAGCGATAGCGGCAGTGGCAGCAGTAGTGATAGCAGCAGCGATAGTGACAGCGATAGTCACAACAAATCAGCAGCCTATTGCCTGGATGAAGGCTCAGGGTCTACAACAACTACCCAAGGCACCACACAATGGCCCCGCGAGCTTTTTGATCGAGCCACCGAAGCAAGTCAGCATAAACCTGAAAAGCGGGTAACCTTTACTCGCACCATAGATGGCATCAATACCAATTGCTCGGGACGATAACCATCACAAATTTGACACAGAATCGTCAATCCACCCTGAAGTAAGGGGGGGGAGGGGTTGTGACGGAACCATTTCTTGCGAAATGGCACCGCACAATAATCGGACAAAAAACGCCGTAAGCAGTAAACGCCGTGCGACGGCACATTAACTCAACTACAACGCAGCCAACTTCGCTGCACATTCTTCCAACCACAACGCAACGAACTTCGCATCTCACTTTCCAGTGAGCTACGATATGGAAGAAGAAGACGTGACTATAAAAGCGATTGCACAACACAAATCGCTCTCTTTTGCTGTTGACCGACTGACGAACAACATTGACGGCATACTGTAGCGTGGTCTGTGTAAATACGCCAGCGCGTCTTCGTTGCATGGAAACCACTGGGGTGATCACGAGTTATTGCGTAGCTTTAGTGTCCTGGACATGACTGCATCAACGCCGTGAAGGAGCTACACCCTTCTGCACGAGTAAGAATTAGTTCCATATATAATGTTAATTATATTTGCATGAAGCAATAAATTTTGAAGCGATAAAAATTTAATGAATTTAAATAATAAAGAAAATATTGAATTCTAAAAAAATATAAATTTAACCGCGTCGCATGTTATTTAAACATCGGGGACCCATGCGAAATATAAATTCTGTAACGCACAAGAATACCTGGAGCCCGCTGAGCATACCCCGGCTATAGACCGGGAATCCGTGTTCGTTACAATATTTTTTGTCATTTATAGATGATTATTCACATGAATTATTTGTGTACTTCTTAGAATCGAAACCGGGTGTTTTAAATAAGTTTAAAGAATTTAAACAAATGGTTGAGACACAAGTCGATCGAAAAATTAAAATTATTTGGCCGAAAATACGTTGGCAAGGCTTTTCAATCATTTTGCAAAAATGCTGGCATTGTGCATCAAACTACGAATACTTATACGCCTGAACATAATGGAATAGCAGAGAGATTCAACCGAACAATTGTCGAGCGGGCCAAGAGTATGATTTTAGATGGAAAATTAGACAAATCGTTCTGGGCAGAAGCGGTCAACACGGCGGCGTACATAATGAACAGATCTACAAATATTTTGCATGCTGACAAAACACCGGAGGAGTGTTGGACTGGAGTAAAAGTTAATTTGAGTGGTATGCGAATTTTTGGATCGCCTGTGATGGTTCACGTGCCTAAACAGAAGAGACGTAAGTGGGACTCTAAATCATAAAAGATGGTATTTGTTGGATATTGTGCTACAACAAAAGGTTATCTTTGTTTCAATCCGATAACTAAAAAGATCGAAAAAAGCCGTGATGTGGTGTTGATGGAAACGGAAATAACTGACTGCGCTCCGGTTAATAGTAATGAACTTATCGATTCAGTGAGGGATTTCATGGAAACGTTATCCACGTCACAAAATGAAATTGTCATTCCATGTGGTGAAAACGAAGAGGCACATGATCGCAACGAAATCCAGTACCTCGTAATTTCGATGACTATGTAACTTATGTGACGCATATGAACGACGAGAACATTGATCCAGAAACCGTCGAAGAAGCTATGGCGCGAAAAGATAGCAAAGAATGGAAAGTTGCCATGGAGAGCGAAATACAATCCCTGGCTGAAAATAAAACTTGGCAGTTTGTCGATTTACCACCTGAACGTAAGGCCATAAATCAAAGTGTGTATTCGTTACAAGGCCAGACTAGTGGCAAAGGGATGTTCGCAGCGATATGGTATATACCGAAACTTATTCACCAGTAGTTCGATACACGTCTGTTCGTTTTCTGATTGCTTGGACTGTCAAAATGGGTATGAAGATTGATCAGATGGATGCAATCACAGCATTTTTGCGTCTGCAAATTAAATTGGAGGCTGCGTTGAAGACATTTGGACTCACGAAATCGAAAATGTATCCGTTTGTTTATTATAGTCCATGTGGAGAGCTAATTGTAGGTATCTACGTTGATGATATATCGATTTTTGGCGAGATGTCGAGCTTCGAGACAGATTGAAGGCGGCGTTGAATAGTGCATTCAAAATGAGGGACTTGGGTGTGGCCAAAATTACGTACGACAGAATTACGTACGACAGAAATTCAAATGGAATTTGGCTGGATCAATCGCAATATATTAGTGAAATGACGAAATTTGGGATGTCTGATTGCAAACCAGTAACAACGCTAAGCGATCCGAATCAGAAGCGTTCTATTGAAATGTGTAATATACAGGATAATATGGAAAGGGTTCCGTACCAAGAGGCAGTAGGTAGTCTTTTATATTTGGCACAAGGGACTAGACCGAATATTGCAATTGCTGTAAATGATGTAAGTCGATTCAATTCCAACTATTACTACTAAAAGGTACTACTAAAAGGATCATGTACGGGATACAACGGGATACATCTTCAACATGTGTGGTGGCGCAATATCAGGGGGAACCAAGCGACAACATACCGTAGCATTGTCGAGCACTGAAGCTGAATATATGGTTTTGTCTGCGGCCGTGAAGGAGGCAATGTGGCTCAAGCAATTTTGGAAAGAGATCGATTCAAACTGGACAGATCGATCAATATTGATATCGTGCGATAATCAGAGTGCAATTAAGTTGGAAGAAACTGATATTTTTACATCCAGGTCAAAACATATTGAGGTTAGGTATCATCACATTCCCGATAGAATCAACGATCATTCAATAGATGTCAGATGCATACCAACAGAAGACATGGTTGCTGATAGTCTTACAAAAGCTGTTCCAGGAAGCAAACATATGATGTGTGCTTAAGGAATGGGTTTAAATATCAAAAATTGAAATTATTAAATATTATTTTAAATAAGAATTAAACTTATATTATTATGTTATATTACACATATTTTAATAAGTGAGGGTGTTGAAATAAAATATCTGGCAAGGTTTGCTTTTGGTAGAACTGGTAAAACTTCAAATAATACTTTTGTTCATTCTAACTTTTCCAATCTAATAAAGAACATTAATAAATATTCTGAGCTATTAATTTTCAAGAGTTTTTTGTGTCTCCTCGTTTACGGTTCATTAATATTGAAATAAAATAAAATTGTCAAAACTATTTCGGATCGGACATAGGACAATAAATTCCGTGATCCCTCTTCTATCTATCGACAGTCGTAGAAATAAAACGGAAATAAACCATTTTTCACCTTTTCAGCGATCCCCATAAGCGAGAGCTATGGAGCGCTTCATGTAGAAAATTTGTTCGCGGATTTACTAACAACACTTTAAAAATAGTGTTTTTTTGCCCTGGATGAAAACTTATGCGTTTATATACGTCCGCTAGGAACTATGTTCGGGTGTCTAAAACATAGTAATGATAAATCTACCGCTGAATCTCGATAATTTCTACATGATTGCTGAGAAGTTCAATGTTTCAGGATTTCCATTTATGCCCCTTTTTATGTCTTCAACTGCCACGATAACCGTGCCACGATAACTGCTTCTGATTATCAAGTAGCTGCTTAGACATGTGATACCGTGGCACCTTCCATAAAACCAACAAATAAAATGCATTAACTCATTTCGGTCATAGTAATAGTTACAATAGACGAAAAGGATCATTTAACATTTAATCACCACGGGCTTACGCAAAGGATCGTGGTATTTTTCAAACAGCTAAATTTAAAAGATATAAACTGCTGACTATTGTAATACAGAATGTGTAAGCTTTACCAATGTCGAACACTCGTGCACTTGAGGCAGGATAAGGTGTCTTAATCGAATGTGAGGATGTGTTATTGAATTGAAAACAACACGTTAATTTTTTAGGAAAACTTTATGACATTTTAAAAATTTAATAAAAAGAAATCGAAGAGAAAAACATTTTCCTTATAAACAAAAACAAAGCTATTATATCTTAAATGATTTAAAAAAGACTAAACAAATATTTTTAGAAATTACTTGTATTTTACGAAAATGGCTCAAAATTGTATTCTCATATATGTATTCATCATATATTGCATGTGTTCAACCACCACCTATGAAATATTTTTTACTTATGACCTCGGTCGGTTTTCGATTTATGGGCGGTTCATGGAGGGCGGAAGGAACAAAATTTGTTGTTTTTCGACCGGCCCTATAAATTAAAGTTCTACCGAGGAATCTTTCAATTGTTCCATTACAGCTGTTTCAGCTTTGGGAACATTTGCACAATTCTTTGAAATTGGAACAACAAAACGCACAAAGGTTTTAATATTTATTTTGAATTTATTAATTTATAAATATCAATTGTTTTGTTTTTTAAACATGGTTTTTAATTATTTTATCTATTAATGTCATATTATGTTGTTTTGTATACAATTTTGTTTAAAAAAAATATATCCCATGTGGCCTAACCTTCCGAACTGGTTTTATTTCCCGTGGACCCATTTTCGAATAATAATCTACATTACCAAAAAATTTGATTTTGCTGTAATATACATATCACACACTCGTTTTTTCGGTTTAAGCTGAATTCGTTTTGAACATTGAACGCAACTTCGATCGTTATTATATTTTTGTATTCGTTGATTCATATTACAATACACAAATATACAATTTGATCTACGTTTAAAACCTAAAATATATAAACGATCTGAAACGGAGATACAAGCCGATGTTAATTTTTCGGCGGAGACCAAACGTTAAATTTTGTTCTACGGCGGCTAAACGCTCATGCCCAATAAACCAAAAACCTGGATATTAAGTGATTATCGAATGTATATTGAACATGGATATCGAAAAATCCACTGGAGAAAAGCGTTCAACTTTTCGTAATTGTAAGCTTGAAAACCAAAGCGTTCTCCAACAAAACTGGTAGCTTTTTATCCAATTAAATCTAGCCTTTACCTAAACTTGAATTCCGACATTCAATATACAATCGAGGTTTAAATTAATTGTAAGCTCTAAATAATATGTGATTCGACCTTCAAATTACACTTCAATTCAAGCGCATATATTTCCCTAATTAAAGGTTTAAATATAAAATAAAATAATACGCACATAAGTTATAATCCTACACACATAAAAAATAATTGTTGATTTTTGAAAATAAATATTATCAATTTATTAAAAGCTACAAACGACAATATTATTTTCAATTTTGAAAATAATATTATTAATTTTCATTTTCAAGTTAGATTGACGTACGCATATATGTCTATAGGCATTTTTTATTTATTTCAAAATTCAATTTTTTAATAATAAGAAGCACTGCGGCTTTTGTGCGGTGACTGTCGACACGGCGACTAACGGGTAATTACTATCCTACAAATGGTCAGTAAATTTAATAAGTTTCGTTGGCAGATCAGTTGTTTGCTTTAATGCAGTACTTGAACGAAATCAGTCAGTTCGTGGTGACTGGATACCAGGGGGTCAATAAGGAGGGTGTCATGAGAAATTATATGGAGCTCCAACATCTAAGAAGTAACCCTGAACACTAGCGCCATCCATCCTGGCGGTAGCCAAATAATTTCAACCGATTGACGTTGTACGTCGAAGCCTTTTATACTGGAACACGTCTGAATGAGAATGTCCACACACATAGAAAATCATTGTTGATTTTTGAAAATAAATATTATTAATTTATAAAAACTTCAGCACGAAAATATTATTTTTGAACACTAGCACGAAAATATATATTTGAAATTATTAATATTCATTTTAGTTTAGTTTGACGCAAGGTTTGACATTTTATGTTTATATTTTTAATATATTTAGAATCGTCGCGCATTTTGGTAAAAACAGTTTAATTAATAAAAAAACCGCGATGACTTAATATTTAAATTGCCGAACGAAATAAAGAGGACATAAAGGCCGACAAAATCATGTGCGGTGTTTGCTTCAACATATACGTTGTCACTAACGTTGTCTAACGCCATAGAATTCATTCATGCCGCTCGCCGTTACTTGTTCCGTCTGAAGCACAACGCACCAATGTTGGAAGCGCGCTATGCTGAGGGCCTTCAGGAAGAAGCTCTACAGTTCTCGAATTATAAGACTCTGGACCGACGTTATCATTTCGCAGAATATTGTAATTGCTGCACGTTTCAATTCAATCTGCTAATAAAAAAACGTCAAAATTTAAAAATTGTTTTCTTTTCAATCATAATATTTCAAATTTGAAAATTTAAAAAATGCTATCAAAGCATAAATGAAGATTAACAATTGAAATTTTCAAAAACAAAAATTTTATGTTCAATACTTGTTTGATAATTTGATTGTTGAATCCGACAATAAATTGAAAATAATATTTGTGGATCCATTTTAACATGAAATATTTTCAAATTATTGTCGGATTCGACAATTATTTTCTATGTGTGTATGAGTCCAAAAATTACATATGTAACTAATAATATATTTATTTGAAATTTTTTTTACAGTGTACAAGAAATGGCGTTTAAATGAGCGGGTGTCTGACCCGACTAAAACAGCGCACACATATGACGACGAACAGCTTCAAGAATCCAATAATTATTCCACAAACTTATCGTGCGACAGAAGAACTAATTCTCCTATAATGCGTGGTTCTGTTGAGATCCGACTGGACTACGAAGGGGTTGGCTTGGTTCGATGCCCGAGTAGAACGAGAGAACACACGACCTGGTGGAATCAGGCCATGTATTTCCCTCGAACACTTGCCGTTGTAATACCTATAAAACAGGCTTACACAACCAACGATCCTTCGGTGCTCAAGAGAGCCAATAGAGGATGAAATATTTTCATCCCCTATTAAATATATTGCACGTTGTTGGATTCGGTCCAGGAACTCCAAAGAAGATTTAGAAGCCCCTGCCCATATGTGCGAGTTGTATTCCTTCTTAGGCCGAATATAGGTAGCGTAGACAATGCGTAAGTCAGCAGGAGTGAAGTATGTCTTACACCGTTTCAGAAAACCGAGGCACTTGTCCGCTTCTTTCGACACATCAAATATGTGATCATTCCAACGGAGGTCACGTTGAATTGATATGCCCAGAACGTCAAGAGCAGCTAACTGCGCAATATCCACAGAGTCCAAATGGTGGGGAGGGAGGGGTGAATCCATTTTTTTGTAAGATAACAGACAACATTGGGTCTTGCTTGCATTAAAATCAACTCTATTTGCAAGACCCCACTCGGGGATTGGTTTAAGGTCATTGTTGAGTGTGTCATTCATAGTGCGTCTTTTACTTTCAATCTCCAAAAAGTTTGGGCGCTTGTTGAACGAATATGAATGACAAATGTTACTGTCATCTGCAAAGGAATGAATTGGGTTCAGATGGGCATTGATAAATACCATAAATAGGGACGGAGATAGGACGGAACCCTGCGGAACTCCAGAATTGATGGAATGTTGTTCGGAGAACACTCCATCCATCGCAACTCGTATTGAACGACCCTGGAGAAAACTCGATATCCATCGAGTAAAAGATTCACCGACACCATATGCAGTAGCGTCAATGCTTTTATGGGAGACGGACGTGTCGTGTCGTCCCCCAGTATTTAAACGTTTTCCGTCCGTCGTTTTATATTTTTAAAAATGTGCCGCCAAACTTAACAACATCAACCAATCAAACAAATAACAAATTTAACTAAATAACAATAATATTAAACTACATTCGTCGTGGACAATAAAAAACATTATTAAAAATAACAAAATAAATTACGCAAAACAAATAATTAAAAATAAAATAGCAATACAAATATCACAACAACAATAATAGAGCAGAACCGGTTTTCGCTGTCTGTGACTTGTTGCACTCTGCACTCGCCGTATTTTTTTCATTGCAATTGCCAGCGCAAAGGGCCTTTCTATGCTCTCTGCTGCAATTGCTCAGGTTTGTTGATTGTTTTCCGTCACTCCCCCATTCTACTCCGCGCTAACTGCGTGCATAGTTGAGACTGCAAGAGTGCGTAACGAAGACGGTGGCCAAGACATAACACTGACCACTGTTTAGCTCACGCTCTCATCTCTTCGTCTCAGCTGTGCCCGCTATAAGTATGTTTATATGTTTTAAATTCACCCAGTAGCGAAAATGTCGCAAAACTTTCGTATAGATTTTTGCAACGTTCGTGGACTGAGGTCGAATTTTTTCTCTGTGTATGCACATGTGTCTGTCTACAGGCCACATATAATGGCATTAGGTGAAACCCAGGTTAGTGAGGGTGCAGATCCGCTGGATTTTCAGATACCAGGGTACTACCTACTGCCATTGTTCTCTGCCCATAGGGGTCTCGACCTTTTTATTCGAAGTGACGTTGCGTACCAGCACCAGCAGCAACATAGTGTTTCGGATAATGAATTTAATTCTATGTGGATTAAATTCAAAATCTTGCACTTGTGTTTTATCTATAGGAGTCCGAATCTAGATAGGGTTTCTACCTGTAACAAGTTAGATGCACTATCAGATTCGATCTCACATATTTTGGAACAGTTTCCAGGCAGTGAAATTGTTGTTGCTGGTGACTTTAATGTGCACAACGCCACTTGGTTGAGCCACTCGGGTCTATCAACACAGGAGGGTTGTTATGTTGAGCTGTTTGCCGAGTGCAATCAAGTCACGCAACTGGTGAAAGAGCCGACGTACCTCCCACGCGTCGGCGGGCAGAGGCAAAAAGTCCTAGACCTTTTTCTGACTTCGCATCATGAAAAATATGATTTAAAAGTCCTTGCACCTCTTGGTAATTCCGACCACTGTATTGTTTCCGCTGCATTTTCGTATTCTAGTTTACGCGTCTCTTCGATTAAAGCCCCGAAGAGAACTGTATGGCTTTACGAAAAAGCAAATTGGGTTGCGTTAAATGATTTTTTTCGCAACTTTAATTGGAAATTGTGTTTCGCAGATAGAGAAAAAAATGCCGCGGCTTTAATGGTACAAAATATTATTTTATTGGGTATGCGGTTCTTCATACCTTCTAAAAAGATTAGCATTAAACCCAAGGACCACTCTTGGTTTAATGAAACTTGCAGGATTGCAGTCAGGTCGAAAGAGGAAGCCTTTCAGAATTGGCGTTCTAATAAGAATGCTGATACTGAAAGACTTCGCATACAGGCTAGGAATAGCTGTAATGCCTCGATCGCACGTGAAAAGTTTCTACACGAACAAAACGCGCGCAACAAGGACCTTCTCTACCATGGAGGTAGTAAAAATTTCTGGTCATTCGTTAAAAGGGTGAAGAATCAGACGACATCGTCTACTCCAACCCTTGTAATGAATGGCCAGACCTTCACTGACCCGGTTGATAAAGCTAATCTCTTGGCAGAATTATTTGCAAATAATTCAACGCTCCCAGATAGCAATCAACCACTGCCCGTCGTTGAATTTGTTTCTTCTGCAATGCCGGAGATACATTTTCGAACTCGGGCAGTTAAAAAGGTTTTAGCAAATCTCAATATTAACAAAGCCTCCGGGCCTGATGGCATATCTGCCCATGTGTTGAAGAAGTGTGCGTCAACGCTGGCTTGTCCATTGCGTAACCTTTTCAACATCTCCTACACGACAGGAGTTTTTCCATCTTGTTGGAAGGTTGCCAATGTCCAGCCAGTTCCGAAAAAGGGTGAGGCTACGGATGAGGCTACAGATCCACCGGTGACTTGATGGCGGTCCTCTCCGAAAAGTGGAATAATTGTATTCATCTTTTCGGGGAGATTAAGGTGGTTGCTCTTGATATTTCCAAGGCTTTTGATCGAGTGTGGCATGAAGCCCTGGTATAAAAACTTATTGCATATGGTGTCGGTAATTCTTTTACTCGATGGATATCGAGTTTTCTCCAGGGTCGTTCAATACGAGTTGCGATGGATGGAGTGTTCTCCGAACAACATTCCATCAATTCTGGAGTTCCGCAGGGTTCCGTCCTATCTCCGTCCCTATTTATGGTATTTATCAATGACCATCTGAACCCAATTCATTCCTTTGCAGATGACAGTAACATTTGTCATTCATATTCGTTCAACAAGCGCCCAAACTCTTTGGAGATTGAGAGTAAAAGACGCACTATGAATGACACACTCAACAATGACCCTTAACCAATCTCCGAGTGGGGTCTTGCAAATAGAGTTGATTTTAATGCAAGCAAGACCCAATGTTGTCTGTTATCTTACAAAAAAATGGATTCACCCCTCCCTCCCCTCCATTTGGACTCTGTGGATATTGCGCAGTTAGCTGCTCTTGACGTTCTGGGTATATCAATTCAATGTGACCTCCGTTGGAATGATCACATATTTGATGTGTCGAAAGAAGCGGCCAAGTGCCTCGGTTTTCTGAAACGGTGTAAGACATACTTCACTCCCGCTGACTTGCGCATTGTGTACACCACATATATTCGGCCTAAGATGGAATACAACTCGCACATATGGGCAGGGGCTTCTAAATCTTCTTTGGAGTTCCTGGACCGAATCCAACAACGTGCAATATATTTAATAGGGGATGAAAATATTTCATCCTCTATTGGTTCTCTTGAGCACCGAAGGACCGTAGGGTGTGTAAGCCTGTTGTATAGGTATTACAATGGTAAGTGTTCGAGGGAAATACATGGCCTGAATCCACCAGGTCGTGTATTCTCTCGTTCTACTCGGGCTTCGAACCAAGCCAACCCCTTCGTAGTTCACTCGGTTCTCAACAGAACCACGCATTACAGAGATAATTCGTTCTTCAGTCGCACGATACGTTTGTGGAACAATCTCCCTGCCTCTGTTTTTCCCGACATTTTTAATATTGGGAAATTTAAAGCAAACATCCACCGACACTACTCCATCTTTCCACCTCCCTTTAACCTAAAATCCTTTTTTACGATCAACACTGTGCATTGCACGAATAGAGGGCATCCCCTGAGCGTTGGTTAATTTGTAAAAAAAAAAATATTAATTTTGAGACGAGGGCTTTATGCCACACTCGATTAAAAGCCTTGGAAATATCCAGAGCAACAACCTTACTTTCCCCGAAAAGGTGAACACAATTATTCCACTTTTCGGAGAGAACCGCCATCAAGTCACCGGTGGATCTGGTCCTACGGAAACCATATTGTCGGTCACTAAGTAATTCGTTTCGCTCTAGATAGTTCACAAAGTGTAAGTTAATTACGCTTTCCATTACCTTGGAGAGCGCAGAGCATATTGCAATGGGTCGGTAATTGGCAGGGTTCGTAGCCTCGCCCTTTTTTCGGAACTGGCTGGACATTGGCAACCTTCCAACAAGATGGAAAACTCCTGTCCTGTAGGAGATGTTGAAAAGGTTACACAACGGACTAGCCAGCGTTGATGCGCACTTCTTCAACACATGGGCAGATATGCCATCTGGCTTTTTTAATGTTGAGGCTTTGTTAATGTTGAGGTTTGCTAAAACCTTTTTAACTGCCCGAGTTCGAAAATGAATCTCCGGCATTGCAGAAGAAACAAAATCCACATCGGGCAGTGGTTGATTGGTATCTGGGAGCGTTGAATTATTTGCAAATAATTCTGCCAAGAGATTAGCTTTATCAACCGGGTCAGTGAAGGTCTGGCCATTCATAATAAGAGTTGGAGTAGACGATGTCGTCTGATTCTTCACACTTTTTACGAATGACCAGAAATTTTTACTACCTCTATGGTAGAGTAATACCTTTTTACGCGCGTTTTGTTCGTGAAGAAACTTTTCGCGCGAGATCACGGCATTACAGCGATTTCTAGCCTGTATGCGAAGACTTTCTGTGTCAGCATTCTTGTTAGAACGCCAATTTTGAAAGGCTTCCTCTTTCGACCTGACTGCAATCCTGCAAGTCTCATTAAACCATGAGTGGTCCTTGGGTTTAATGCTAATTTTTTTTAGAAGGTATGAAGGAGCGCATACCTAATAAAATAATATTTAGTACCATTAAAGCCGCGGCATTTATGTCTCTGTCTGCGAAACACAATTTCTAATTAAAGTTGCGAAAAAAATTATTTAACGTAACCCAATTTGATTTTTCGTAAAGCCATACATTCCTCTTCGGGGTTTTAATCGAAGAGGCGCGTAAACTAGAATATGAAAACTCAGCGGAAACAGTACAGTGGTCGGAGTTACCAAGAGGTGCAAGGACTTTTACATCATATCTTTCATGATGTGAAGTCAGAAAAAGGTCTAGGTGTTTTTGGCTTTGCCCACCGACGCGTGGGAGGTACGTCGGTTCCTTCACCAATTGAGTGAGTTGATTGCACTCTGCAAACAGCTCAGCATAACAACCCTCCTGTGTTTGAAGACCCGAGTGGCTCAACCAAGTGGCATTGTGCACATTAAAATCGCCGGCAACAACAATTTCACTGCTCCAATATATTTGAGATCGAATCAGATAAGGCATCCAGCTTATTACAGATGGAAACCCTATCTAAATTCGGACTCCTATAAAGAAAGCACAAGTGCATGATGTGTGTTTGGATTTTGAATTTTACCCAAATTGTATTAAATTCACTATCCGACACACTATGTTGTTGCTGCAGTTGATACACAACGTCACTCCGAATAAAAAGAGCAAGACCCTATGGGTAGAAAATAATGGCACTAAGTGATACCCAGGTATTTGAAAATCCAGTGGATGTGCATCCTCACTAACCTGGGTCTCACCAAGTGCCATTATTTGTGCCCCATTGACGGACACATACGCATATATAGAGAAGAAATTCGTTCTCAGCCCACGAATGTTGCAAAAATTTATGCGAAATTTTGGCGACATTATCCTTACTGGGCAACTTCAAAACAGACATACATACTACCAACAATTGCAAAAAAAAAGTTGAGTGCAGTAACTCAGCAGGCAGCGCGAAACCGGTACTATTGTGTTTTTGTTGTTTGTTATTTTATTGTTCTGTTTATTTGGTTGGTGTTTATTAAAATGTAATTTTGTTTTAATTTGTTTAATTTAATTTGTGTTTTATTTTATTTTTGTTTTTATTGTTATTTTATGTTGGTCGGGCACACTAAAAAAAATTTTACGCGACAATTAGACTTAACAGCGACGGACGGAACACATTTAAAAGACATGAAGACGACACGTCCGTCCCTCATGGCTGCATTGACAGAACTGACAAAAAAACGCGCAAAAAAAATTAGTTTTCATTACTAGTAAAATTGCGGGTCATATATCTATCATTGATCCTGCAGGGATGTATTTCAAATTATTTATGTATGAGTGCGAAAATATAATACCCTGCAAGAACACTACACAGAAAAAAATATTGTTCGTATATATAACAATTGATATTAATAGCGAACAAAATCGTATTCCAATTAAAAATATGAATGTATTTACTAATTAATTAATTGTATTTACACATTTTTTAATTAAAATATTAATAGGAATAAATTTAATATAATTTCAATACAACTAAATCTTTAATAGTATTAACTACTTTTATTTGTTACTTTTGATTTATTCATTTTGCAACACTGTTTTTTTCTTCTGGATTTCATTTTGTTTTTTGTTTATGCGTCTCGTGCGTCGGAGGCGTCGTTCAGTTTCGTCTAACATTATTTTCATCTTCGTTGCTATTTTAAAACAGGATATTGCATTATTTAGAGTATGTTATGTTATTAAAGCATTAAATGGCACAATTTATTTTTGCTGTCAAGAATTTGAACAAACAGCTTATGATGCCCATTTTGTTGCATATTGAATCATTAAAAAGCGAATATCAAATTTTATGTTTGCCTCCATTAATTGGCCCACCTGTAGAAGTTGTTAAAACTGACTTCGATAAATAATTCGTTAGGATGAAAGAATTTTACAAAGCATATCAAAAAGTATAAATACTTATTTAATATTTATTTTATGTTATGTATTGAATTAAATTATTTTTATTTTCATATGTTTCTATTCGACAAATATTTTATTTAATTTAACAACATATTTAATTGATCCAATTTCTATCGAATTAAATTTTTAATTGATGTTACTAATTAATTAATTAATGATTTAAAAATTCCCAATAAAAAATATAATATATATAACAACTTTAATATCAATATGACAAAAAAATTAATTAAAGTTTCTCCAATTAACATATTCTCATTAGTACGAATATGGAATTAAATGCTACAAAAAGTTACATCGGCTAAGTTTCAATTAAAAATTAATTGGATTGATTAACATTTTAGTTATATTTATTTACACACTTTTTTTTCTGTGTGTACCTGTCATATGAGCAGTAATATTACTAGCAGCAAAACTGAAAGTTTCGGTAAGAGTTTCTATAATGTTGTTAAGAGCGTCGGGATAAAAATGACCGAAACTTTTGTGTGCGTATGATTTTTTATCTCTTTCTCACTCACCTATAATGAAATACAATTGAATATATGTTTGTCACTGTTCTTTTCGTAATAAGTGACGATTATATTACTGGCAGATTTGCGAAATGTTTTATGTAATATAATCGATTATAACTATTACGTAGATTACTAGTAAAATAATGTCTTATTTTCAGAATATAATCCAGTTAGAAATATGGATAAAATAACTGTAAACTAACCAAAAAAGAAAACGGAAATAGAAAAACACAAAATTTGAAATTTAAATTTTATTGTCTGTATCTTTTATAGATTTTCTGTCATTGTACGCCTTCTGTTTGATTCTATTTTGGGATTTTTCTACGCATTTTTTTATATTTGACTCAAAATTCCATCCACTTTGAAGATATCTGTAGTATAAATAAATAAGGTAAATGTTACTATTGTAATGATTACTAACGTATAACGATTATTTTAACAAATATCTCAAAAATTGTGATATTTAAGTATAGTTATATAGTATTATATTTGTAATAAATTATGATATTAAAACGAAATCGTACTAACAATGTAATCAAAACTTATAGCTTTTAAGTTAAAATATTATACGTTGACTTACTATATACATATATATATATATATATATATATATATATATATATATATATATATATATATATATATATATATATATATATGCGTCTTATTTACAAAATGTCTGTGCTTCTATAGAAGGGCGCAAATATACATAAAGGCGCAAAATACAGCAAAACTGGTAGCTTTTTATCCAATTAAATCTAGCCTTTACCTAAACTTGAATTCCGACATTCAATATACAATCGAGGTTTAAATTAATTGTAAGCTCTAAATAATATGTGATTCGACCTTCAAATTACACTTCAATTCAAGCGCATATATTTCCCTAATTAAAGGTTTAAATATAAAATAAAATAATACGCACATAAGTTATAATCCTACACACATAAAAAATAATTGTTGATTTTTGAAAATAAATATTATCAATTTATTAAAAGCTACAAACGACAATATTATTTTCAATTTTGAAAATAATATTATTAATTTTCATTTTCAAGTTAGATTGACGTACGCATATATGTCTATAGGCATTTTTTATTTATTTCAAAATTCAATTTTTTAATAATAAGAAGCACTGCGGCTTTTGTGGACGGTGACTGTCGACACGGCGACTAACGGGTAATTACTATCCTACAAATGGTCAGTAAATTTAATAAGTTTCGTTGGCAGATCAGTTGTTTGCTTTAATGCAGTACTTGAACGAAATCAGTCAGTTCGTGGTGACTGGATCAATAGGAGGGTGTCATGAGAAATTATATGGAGCTCCAACATCTAAGAAGTAACCCTGAACACTAGCGCCATCCATCCTGGCGGTGGACAAATTTCAACCGCTTGACGTTGTACGTCGAAGCCTTTTATACTGGAACACGTCTGAATGAGAATGTCCACACACATAGAAAATCATTGTTGATTTTTGAAAATAAATATTATCAATTTATTAAAACCTCAGCACGAAAATATTATTTTTGAACACTAGCACGAAAATATATATTTGAAATTATTAATTTTCATTTTAGTTTAGTTTGACGCAAGGTTTGACATTTTATGTTTATATTTTTAATATATTTAGAATCATCGCGCATTTTGGTAAAAACAGTTTAATTAATAAAAAAACCGCGATGACTTAATATTTAAATTGCCGAACGAAATAAAGAGGACATAAAGGCCGACAAAATCATGTGCGGTGTTTGCTTCAACATATACGTTGTCACTAACGTTGTCTAACGCCATAGAATTCATTCATGCCGCTCGCCGTTACTTGTTCCGTCTGAAGCACAACGCACCAATGTTGGAAGCGCGCTATGCTGAGGGCCTTCAGGAAGAAGCTCTACAGTTCTCGAATTATAAGACTCTGGACCGACGTTATCATTTCGCAGAATATTGTAATTGCTGCACGTTTCAATTCAATCTGCTAATAAAAAAACGTCAAAATTTAAAAATTGTTTTCTTTTCAATCATAATATTTTAAATTTGAAAATTTAAAAAATGCTATCAAAGCATAAATGAATATTAATAATTGAAATTTTCAAAAACAAAAATTTTATGTTCAATACTTGTTTGATAATTTGATTGTTGAATCCGACAATAAATTGAAAATAATATTTGTGGATCCATTTTAACATGAAATATTTTCAAATTATTGTCGGATTCGACAATTATTTTTATGTGTGTATGAGTCCAAAAATTACATATGTAACTAAGGCCAGACCTTCACTGACCCGGTTGATAAAGCTAATCTCTTGGCAGAATTATTTGCAAATAATTCAACGCTCCCAGATACCAATCAACCACTGCCCGTCATTGAATTTGTTTCTTCTGCAATGCCGGAGATACATTTTCGAACTCGGGCAGTTAAAAAGGTTTTAGCAAATCTCAATATTAACAAAGCCTCCGGGCCTGATGGCATATCTGCCCATGTGTTGAAGAAGTGTGCGTCAACGCTGGCTTGTCCATTGCGTAACCTTTTCAACATCTCCTACACGACAGGAGTTTTTCCATCTTGTTGGAAGGTTGCCAATGTCCAGCCAGTTCCGAAAAAGGGTGAGGCTACGAACCCTGCTAATTACCGACCCATTGCAATATGCTCTGCGCTATCCAAGGTAATGGAAAGCGTAATAAACTTCCACCTTGTGAACTATCTGGAGCGAAACGAATTACTTTGTGACCGGCAATATGGTTTCCGTAGGACCAGATCCACCGGTGACTTGATGGCGGTCCTCTCCGAAAAGTGGAATAATTGTATTCATCTTTTCGGGGAGATTAAGGTGGTTGCTCTTGATATTTCCAAGGCTTTTGATCGAGTGTGGCATGAAGCCCTGGTATAAAAACTTATTGCATATGGTGTCGGTAATTCTTTTACTCGATGGATATCGAGTTTTCTCCAGGGTCGTTCAATACGAGTTGCGATGGATGGAGTGTTCTCCGAACAACATTCCATCAATTCTGGAGTTCCGCTGGGTTCCGTCCTATCTCCGTCCCTATTTATGGTATTTATCAATGACCATCTGAACCCAATTCATTCCTTTGCAGATGACAGTAACATTTGTCATTCATATTCGTTCAACAAGCGCCCAAACTCTTTGGAGATTGAGAGTAAAAGACGCACTATGAATGACACACTCAACAATGACCCTAAACCAATCTCCGAGTGGGGTCTTGCAAATAGAGTTGATTTTAATGCAAGCAAGACCCAATGTTGTCTGTTATTTTACAAAAAAATGGATTCACCCCTCCCTCCCCACCATTTTGACTCTGTGGATATTGCGCAGTTAGCTGCTCTTGACGTTCTGGGTATATCAATTCAATGTGACCTCCGTTGGAATGATCACATATTTGATGTGTCGAAAGAAGCGGCCAAGTGCCTCGGTTTTTTGAAACGGTGTAAGACATACTTCACTCCCGCTGACTTGCGCATTGTGTACACCACATATATTCGGCCTAAGATGGAATACAATTCGCACATATGGGCAGGGGCTTCAAAATCTTCTTTAGAGTTCCTGGATCGAATCCAACAACGTGCAATATATTTAATAAGGGATGAAAATATTTCATCCTCTATTGGTTCTCTTGAGCACCGAAGGACCGTAGGGTGTGTAAGCCTGTTGTATAGGTATTACAATGGTAAGTGTTCGAGGGAAATACATGGCCTGATTCCACCAGGTCGTGTATTCTCTCGTTCTACTCGGGCTTCGAACCAAGCCAACCCCTTCGTAGTTCACTCGGTTCTCAACAGAACCACGCATTACAGAGATAATTCGTTCTTCAGTCGCACGATACGTTTGTGGAACAATCTCCCTGCCTCTGTTTTTCCCGACATTTTTAATATTGGGAAATTTAAAGCAAACATCCACCGACACTACTCCATCTTTCCACCTCCCTTTAACCTATAATCCTTTTTTACGATCAATACTGTGCATTGCACGAATAGGGGGCATCCCCTGAGCGTTGGTTAATTTGTAAAAAAAAAAATATATTAATTTTGAGACGAGGGCTTTTTGCCACACTCGATTAAAAGCCTTGGAAATATCCAGAGCAACAACCTTACTTTCCCCGAAAAGGTGAACACAATTATTCCACTTTTCGGAGAGGACCGCCATCAAGTCACCGGTGGATCTGGTCCTACGGAAACCATATTGTCGGTCACTAAGTAATTCGTTTCGCTCTAGATAGTTCACAAAGTGTAAGTTAATTACGCTTTCCATTACCTTGGAGAGCGCAGAGCATATTGCAATGGGTCGGTAATTAGCAGGGTTCGTAGCCTCGCCCTTTTTTCGGAACTGGGTGGACATTGGCAACCTTCCAACAAGATGGAAAACTCCTGTCGTGTAGGAGATGTTAAAAGGTTACACAACGGACTAGCCAGCGTTGATGCGCACTTCTTCAACACATGGGCAGATATGCCATCTGGCTTTTTTAATGTTGAGGCTTTGTTAATGTTGAGGTTTGCTAAAACCTTTTTAACTGCCCGAGTTCGAAAATGAATCTCCGGCATTGCAGAAGAAACAAAATCCACATCGGGCAGTGGTTGATTGGTATCTGGGAGCGTTGAATTATTTGCAAATAATTCTGCCAAGAGATTAGCTTTATCAACCGGGTCAGTGAAGGTCTGGCCATTCATAATAAGAGTTGGAGTAGACGATGTCGTCTGATTCTTCACCCTTTTTACGAATGACCAGAAATTTTTACTACCTCTATGGTAGAGTAGTACCTTTTTCGCGCGTTTTGTTCGTGAAGAAACTTTTCGGGCGAGATCACGGCATTACAGCGATTTCTAGCCTGTATGCGAAGACTTTCTGTGTCAGCATTCTTGTTAGAAGGCCAATTTTGAAAGGCTTCCTCTTTCGACCTGACTGCAATCCTGCAAGTCTCATGAGTGGTCCTTGGGTTTAATGCTAATTTTTTTAGAAGGTATGAAGGAGCGCATACCTAATAAAATAATATTTTGTACTATTAAAGCCGCGGCATTTATGTCTCTGTCTGCGAAACACAATTTCTAATTAAAGTTGCGAAAAAAAATTTTTAACGTAACCCAATTTGCTTTTTCGTAAAGCCATACATTCCTCTTCGGGGTTTTAATCGAAGAGGCGCGTAAACTAGAATATGAAAACTCAGCGGAAACAGTACAGTGGTCGGAGTTACCAAGAGGTGCAAGGACTTTTACATCATATTTTTCATGATGTGAAGTCAGAAAAAGGTCTAGGAGTTTTTGGCTTTGCCCACCGACGCGTGGGAGGTACGTCGGTTCCTTCACCAATTGAGTGAGTTGATTGCACTCTGCAAACAGCTCAGCATAACAACCCTCCTGTGTTTGAAGACCCGAGTGGCTCAACCAAGTGGCATTGTGCACATTAAAATCGCCGGCAACAACAATTTCACTGCTCCAATATATTTGAGATCGAATCAGATAAGGCATCCAGCTTATTACAGGTGGAAACCCTATCTAAATTCGGACTCCTATAAAGAAAGCACAAGTGCATGATGTGTGTTTGGATTTTGAATTTAACCCAAATTGTATTAAATTCACTATCCGACACACTATGTTGTTGCTGCAGTTGATACACAACGTCACTCCGAATAAAAAGAGCAAGACCCTATGGGTAGAAAATAATGGCACTAAGTGATACCCAGGTATTTGAAAATCCAGTGGATGTGCATCCTCACTAACCTGGGTCTCACCAAGTGCCATTATTTGTGCCCCATTGACGGACACATACGCATATATAGAGAAGAAATTCGTTCTCAGCCCGACATTATCCTTACTGGGCAACTTCAAAACAGACATACATACTACCAACGCGCAGCAGTTGATACAAACAAATGAGAGCGTAAGTCAAGCCGTGGTGAGTGTTAGGCCTTCACCACAGCATAGATCACACACTCAGTGCAGCCTCAACATTGAGCGCTAGTAGCGTGGAGTAGGATGAGGGAGGGAAGGGATACAAAACAAACCTGTGCAAGTGCAGCAAAGAGCATAGTAAAGCCCTTTACGTTGGCAATTGCAAAAAAAAAAAGTTGAGTGCAGTAACTCAGCAGGCAGCGCGAAACCGGTACTATTGTGTTGTTGTTGTTTGTTATTTTATTGTTCTGTTTATTTGGTTGGTGTTTATTAAAATGTAATTTTGTTTTAATTTGTTTAATTTAATTTGTGTTTTATTTTATTTTTGTTTTTATTGTTATTTTATGTTGGTCGGGCACACTAAAAAAAATTTTACGCGACAATTAGACTTAACAGCGACGGACGGAACACATTTAAAAGACATGAAGACGACACGTCCGTCCCTCATGGCTGCATTGACAGAACTGACAAAAAAACGCGCAAAAAAAATTAGTTTTCATTACTAGTAAAATTGCGGGTCATATATCTATCATTGATCCTGCAGGGATGTATTTCAAATTATTTATGTATGAGTGAGAAAATATAATACCCTGCAAGAACACCACACAGAAAAAAATATTGTTCGTATATATAACAATTGATATTAATAGCGAACAAAATCGTATTCCAATTAAAAATATGAATGTATTTACTAATTAATTAATTGTATTTACACATTTTTTAATTAAAATATTAATAGGAATAAATTTAATATAATTTAAATATAACTAAATCTTTAATAGTATTAACTACTTTTATTTGTTACTTTTGATTTATTTATTTTGCAACACTGTTTTTTTCTTCTGGATTTCATTTTGTTTTTTGTTTATGCGTCTCGTGCGTCGGATGCGTCGTTCAGTTTCGTCTAACATTATTTTCATCTTCGTTGCTATTTTAAAACAGGATATTGCATTATTTAGAGTATGTTATGTTATTAAAGCATTAAATGGCTCAATTTATTTTTGCTGTCAATAATTTGAACAAACAGCTTATGACGACCATTTTGTTGCATATTGAATCATTAAAAAGCGAATATCAAATTTTATGTTTGACTCCATTAATTGGCACACCTGTACAAGTTGTTAAAACTGACTTCGGTAAATAATTCGTTAGGATGTAAGAATTTTACAAAGCATATCAAAAAGTATAAATACTTATTTAATATTTATTTTATGTTATGTATTGAATTAAATTATTTTTATTTTCATATGTTTCTATTCGACAAATATTTTATTTAATTTAACAACATATTTAATTGATCCAATTTCTATCGAATGAAATTTTTAATTGATGTTACTAATTAATTAATTAATTAATTAATTAATGATTTAAAAATTCCCAATAAAAAATATAATATATATAACAACTTTAATATCAATATAACAAAAAAATTAATTAAAGTTTCTCCAATTAACATATTCTCATTAGTACGAATATGGAATTAAATGCTACAAAAAGTTACATCGGCTGAGTTTCAATTAAAAATTAATTGGATTGATTAACATTTTAGTTATATTTATTTACACACTTTTTTTTCTGTGTGTACCTGTCATATGAGCAGTAATATTACTAGCAGCAAAACTGAAAGTTTCGGTAAGAGTTTCTATAATGTTGTTAAGAGCGTCGGGATAAAAATGACCGAAACTTTTGTGTGCGTATGATTTTTTATCTCTTTCTCACTCACCTATAATGAAATACAATTGAATATATGTTTGTCACTGTTCTTTTGGTAATAAGTGACGATTAAATTACTGGTAGATTTGCGAAATGTTTTATGTAATATAATCGATTATTACTATTAGGTAGATTACTAGTAAAATGATGTCTTATTTTCAGAATATAATCCAGTTAGAAATATGGATAAAATAACTGTAAACTAACCAAAAAAGAAAACGGAAATAGAAAAACACAAAATTTGAAATTTAAATTTTATTGTCTGTATCTTTTATAGATTTTCTGTCATTGTACGCCTTCTGTTTGCTTCTATTTTGGGATTTTTCTACGCATTTTTTTATATTTGACTCAAAATTCCATCCACTTTGAAGATATCTGTAGTATAAATAAATAAGGTAAATATTTGTAATAAATTATGATATTAAAACGAAATCGTACTAAAAATGTAATCAAAACTTATAGCTTTTAAGTTAAAATATTATACGTTGACTTACTATATACATATATATATATATGTATATATATATATATATATATATATATATATATATATATATTATATATATATATATATATATATATATATATATATATATATATATATATATATATATATATATATATATATATATATATCAGAGACGGGACTTTGTAATTGAGAATTGATTTTGAATTGAATTGAGCAAAACAAATTCTATTTCAAAAATAAAAAATTAGAATTGAAGCAAAGTAATTCACTTCAAAAAAAATATAAATAAATTTGAAAATTTATTTCAATTCAAATTTGTTTTGAAATAAATTGAACAAAGTATTTCAAATTAAAAAAATTTGAATTATAAATACTCAATTCAACTTATTGCTTAGAAATACTCAATGCCATCAAAAAATTTATGAATTGAATTGATTTGAATTGAATTGAATTTATTTGAATTAATTTGAGTTTTAGCAGAGCTCCCTGCAGTAAAAGTTCAAGTGGTGATAATTTCCATGTGAAATTCGCACTCCGATGCATCATTGGACATTTTTGGTTGAAATTGTTCCAATGTACACAGTTTCACATCCTGATGCGTCATTGGAAGTTTTTGGGTGCATCTGTTCAAATGGATAGAGATTACATTCAAGTACGTCATTGGAATTTTATGTGCGTCTGTTCCAATGGGCATAGATTCACAGCCAAGTGCGTCATTGAAACATTTGTGGATAAATCTGTTCCAGTGGGATTACAGAAGCACACAAGTGCGTCATTGGAACTTTTTTGGATGAATCTGTTCCAGTGGGATTACGGAAACACCCAAGTGCGACATTGAAACTTTTTTGGATGGACTGTTCCAGTGAGATTATAAAAGCACCCAAGTGCGTCATTGGAACTTTTTTGGATGGATCTGTTCCAGTGAGATTACAGAAGTACCCAAGTGCGTCATTGGAACTTTTTTGGATTTGTTCCATTGAGATTACACAAGCACCCAAGTGCGTAAGTGGAACTATTTTGGATGAATCTGTTCCAGTGGGATTACAGAAACACCCAAGTGCGTCATTGGAACTTTTTTGGACAAATAGGTTCCATTGGGATTTGGCCAGAACCCAAGTGCATTTTTTTTTTGGGCATTTTTTTGGACAAATTAGTTCCATTGGGAATTGGCCAGAACCCAATTGCGTCATTGGACTTTTTTTTTTGAAGAAAATGGTTCCATTGGGATTTGGGCAGAACCCAACTGCGTCCAATTGTTCCAAAAAAATGTCCAATAACGCAAGCGGATTCTGGCCAAATCCGAATGGAACCTATTTGTCCAAAAAAATTTCCAATGACGCAGTTGGGTTCTGGCAAAATCCCAATGGAACCAATTTGTCCAAAAAAATGCCCAATGACGCAGTTGGGTTCTGGCAAAATCCCAATGGAACCAATTTGTCCAAAAAAATGCCCAATGACGCAGTTGGGTTCTGGCCAAATCCCAATGGAACCTATTTGTCCAAAAAAATGTCCAATGACGCAGTTGGGTTCTGGCAAAATCCCAATGGAACCTATTTGTCCAAAAAAATGCCCAATGACGCAGTTGGGTTCTGGCAAAATCCCAATGGAACCAATTTGTCCAAAAAAAAATGCCCAATGACGCAGTTGGGTTCTGGTCAAATCCCAATGGAACCTATTTGTCCAAAAAAATTCCCAATGACGCAGTTGGGTTCTGGCAAAATCCCAATGGAACCTATTTGTCCAAAAAAATGTCCAATGACGCAGTTGGGTTCTGGCCAAATCCCAATGGAACCTATTTGTCCAAAAAATTCCCAATGACGCAGTTGGGTTCTGGCAAAATCCCAATGGAACCAATTTGTCCAAAAAAATGCCCAATGACGCAGTTGGGTTCTGGCCAAATCCCAATGGAACCTATTTGTCCAAAAAAATGTCCAATGACGCAGTTGGGTTCTGGCCAATTCCCAATGGAACGAATTTGTCAAAAAAAAATGCCTAATGACGCAAGCGGGTTCTGGCCAAATCCCAATGGAACCATTTTCTTAAAAAAAAAGTCCGATGACGCAGTTGGGTTCTGGCCAAATCCCAATGGAACCAATTTGTCTAAAAAAATGTCCAATGACGCACTTGGGTTCTGGCCAAATCCCAATGGAACCAATGTAAAAAAAAAGTGCAATGACGCAGTGGGTTTTGGCCAAAAGAATTTGTGCTAATTGGTATATATTCAACCAAAAACTTCGAATGATCCACCTAGATGCGAATCTATGCCCCTTAAAACAGATTCAAATATGCTGGCCCCGGGTGCAACTGATTTACCGAAAAATATCCCATGATACATCTGGATGCAATTCTGTGCCATTGAAATACATTCAAGCCAAAATGTGGTGCGTGCCACTTCAATATCAATGCTTTTGTGTTTTAAATAGAATTGATCAATTCCAATTCATGTTTGTTGAATTGAAATTGATCAATGCCAATTTCAAAAATTTGAATTGAATTGAATAAAAGTATTTCACTTCAAATTTTTTTGAATTGGAATTTGTTTACTCAATTCAAATGAAATATTTTTCGAATTGAAATACTTTTTTCAAATGCCATTTTAATAAATAGAAATGAAATTATTTGAAAGCAATTTCAATTCATGAACAAATTTAATTTGAAAAATAATGAATTAGTCCCGTCTCTGATATATATATAGTGACATGTTTGTTACATGAAATATATTTAAACCCCCCAAAAAAAGGCGCACTTTTGAATTTTTCTAACAAATTTTCAAAAAAACACAATATGAAAAAAATGCGCCTAATATTCTGAATTTTGCGCCTTTTTAAATGAGCAGAAACTATAGAAAAAGGCGAAAAATTTCCAAAAAATCATAAAATTGCAAATTTTGCACCTCTACAGAAGGGCGCAAAATATACAGAAAGGTGCAAAATTTTCTAAAAAGCATAACATTGCAAATGAGCCTAATTTACAAAATGTTTGCGCCTCTATAGAAGGGCGCAAAATATAGAGAAAGGCGCAAAATTTTCAAAAAAGCATAAAATTGCAAATGCGTCTTATTTACAAAATGTTTGTGCCTCTATAGATAGGCGCAAACATTTTGTTCAGTTTCGTCTAACATTATTTTCATCTTCGTTGCTATTTTAAAACAGGATATTGCATTATTTAGAGTATGTTATGTTATTAAAGCATTAAATGGCTCAATTTATTTTTGCTGTCAAGAATTTGAACAAACAGCTTATGACGCCCATTTTGTTGCATATTGAATCATTAAAAAGCGAATATCAAATTTTATGTTTGACTCCATTAATTGGCACACCTGTACAAGTTGTTAAAACTGACTTCGGTAAATAATTCGTTAGGATGTAAGAATTTTACAAAGCATATCAAAAAGTATAAATACTTATTTAATATTTATTTTATGTTATGTATTGAATTAAATTATTTTTATTTTCATATGTTTCTATTCGACAAATATTTTATTTAATTTAACAACATATTTAATTGATCCAATTTCTATCGAATGAAATTTTTAATTGATGTTACTAATTAATTAATTAATTAATGATTTAAAAATTCCCAATAAAAAATATAATATATATAACAACTTTAATATCAATATGACAAAAAAATTAATTAAAGATTCTCCAATTAACATATTCTCATTAGTACGAATATGGAATTAAATGCTACAAAAAGTTACATCGGCTGAGTTTCAATTAAAAATTAATTGGATTGATTAACATTTTAGTTATATTTATTTACACACTTTTTTTTCTGTGTGTACCTGTCATATGAGCAGTAATATTACTAGCAGCAAAACTGAAAGTTTCGGTAAGAGTTTCTATAATGTTGTTAAGAGCGTCGGGATAAAAATGACCGAAACTTTTGTGTGCGTATGATTTTTTATCTCTTTCTCACTCACCTATAATGAAATACAATTGAATATATGTTTGTCACTGTTCTTTTGGTAATAAGTGACGATTAAATTACTGGTAGATTTGCGAAATGTTTTATGTAATATAATCGATTATTACTATTAGGTAGATTACTAGTAAAATGATGTCTTATTTTCAGAATATAATCCAGTTAGAAATATGGATAAAATAACTGTAAACTAACCAAAAAAGAAAACGGAAATAGAAAAACACAAAATTTGAAATTTAAATTTTATTGTCTGTATCTTTTATAGATTTTCTGTCATTGTACGCCTTCTGTTTGCTTCTATTTTGGGATTTTTCTACGCATTTTTTTATATTTGACTCAAAATTCCATCCACTTTGAAGATATCTGTAGTATAAATAAATAAGGTAAATGTTACTATTGTAATGATTACTAACGTATAACGATTATTTTAACAAATATCTCAAAAATTGTGATATTTAAGTATAGTTATATAGTATTATATTTGTAATAAATTATGATATTAAAACGAAATCGTACTAAAAATGTAATCAAAACTTATAGCTTTTAAGTTAAAATATTATACGTTGACTTACTATATACATATATATATATGTATATATATATATATATATATATATATATATATATATATATATATATATATATATATATATATATATATATATATATATATATATATATATATATATATATATATATATTATATATATATATATATATATATATATATATATATATATATATATATATATATATATATATATATATATATATATATATAGTGACATGTTTGTTACATGAAATATATTTAAACCCCCCAAAAAAAGGCGCACTTTTGAATTTTTCTAACAAATTTTCAAAAAAACACAATATGAAAAAAATGCGCCTAATATTCTGAATTTTGCGCCTTTTTAAATGAGCAGAAACTATAGAAAAAGGCGAAAAATTTCCAAAAAATCATAAAATTGCAAATTTTGCACCTCTACAGAAGGGCGCAAAATATACAGAAAGGTGCAAAATTTTCTAAAAAGCATAACATTGCAAATGAGCCTAATTTACAAAATGTTTGCGCCTCTATAGAAGGGCGCAAAATATAGAGAAAGGCGCAAAATTTTCAAAAAAGCATAAAATTGCAAATGCGTCTTATTTACAAAATGTTTGTGCCTCTATAGATAGGCGCAAACATTTTGTTCAGTTTCGTCTAACATTATTTTCATCTTCGTTGCTATTTTAAAACAGGATATTGCATTATTTAGAGTATGTTATGTTATTAAAGCATTAAATGGCTCAATTTATTTTTGCTGTCAAGAATTTGAACAAACAGCTTATGACGCCCATTTTGTTGCATATTGAATCATTAAAAAGCGAATATCAAATTTTATGTTTGACTCCATTAATTGGCACACCTGTACAAGTTGTTAAAACTGACTTCGGTAAATAATTCGTTAGGATGTAAGAATTTTACAAAGCATATCAAAAAGTATAAATACTTATTTAATATTTATTTTATGTTATGTATTGAATTAAATTATTTTTATTTTCATATGTTTCTATTCGACAAATATTTTATTTAATTTAACAACATATTTAATTGATCCAATTTCTATCGAATGAAATTTTTAATTGATGTTACTAATTAATTAATTAATTAATGATTTAAAAATTCCCAATAAAAAATATAATATATATAACAACTTTAATATCAATATGACAAAAAAATTAATTAAAGATTCTCCAATTAACATATTCTCATTAGTACGAATATGGAATTAAATGCTACAAAAAGTTACATCGGCTGAGTTTCAATTAAAAATTAATTGGATTGATTAACATTTTAGTTATATTTATTTACACACTTTTTTTTCTGTGTGTACCTGTCATATGAGCAGTAATATTACTAGCAGCAAAACTGAAAGTTTCGGTAAGAGTTTCTATAATGTTGTTAAGAGCGTCGGGATAAAAATGACCGAAACTTTTGTGTGCGTATGATTTTTTATCTCTTTCTCACTCACCTATAATGAAATACAATTGAATATATGTTTGTCACTGTTCTTTTGGTAATAAGTGACGATTAAATTACTGGTAGATTTGCGAAATGTTTTATGTAATATAATCGATTATTACTATTAGGTAGATTACTAGTAAAATGATGTCTTATTTTCAGAATATAATCCAGTTAGAAATATGGATAAAATAACTGTAAACTAACCAAAAAAGAAAACGGAAATAGAAAAACACAAAATTTGAAATTTAAATTTTATTGTCTGTATTTTTTATAGATTTTCTGTCATTGTACGCCTTCTGTTTGCTTCTATTTTGGGATTTTTCTACGCATTTTTTTATATTTGACTCAAAATTCCATCCACTTTGAAGATATCTGTAGTATAAATAAATAAGGTAAATGTTACTATTGTAATGATTACTAACGTATAACGATTATTTTAACAAATATCTCAAAAATTGTGATATTTAAGTATAGTTATATAGTATTATATTTGTAATAAATTATGATATTAAAACGAAATCGTACTAAAAATGTAATCAAAACTTATAGCTTTTAAGTTAAAATATTATACGTTGACTTACTATATACATATATATATATGTATATATATATATATATATATATATATATATATATATATATATATATATATATATATATATATATATATATATATATATATATATATAGTGACATGTTTGTTACATGAAATATATTTAAACCCCCCAAAAAAAGGCGCACTTTTGAATTTTTTTAACAAATTTTCAAAAAAACACAATATGAAAAAAATGCGCCTAATATTCTGAATTTTGCGCCTTTTTAAATGAGCAGAAACTTTAGAGAAAGGCGAAAAATTTCCAAAAAATCATAAAATTGCAAATTTTGCACCTCTACAGAAGGGCGCAAAATATACAGAAAGGTGCAAAATTTTCTAAAAAGCATAACATTGCAAATGAGCCTAATTTACAAAATGTTTGCGCCTCTATAGAAGGGCGCAAAATATAGAGAAAGGCGCAAAATTTTCAAAAAAGCATAAAATTGCAAATGCGTCTTATTTACAAAATGTTTGCGCTTCTATAGAAGGGCACAAATATACAGAAAGGCGCAAAATTTTCAAAAAAGCATAAAATTGCAAATGCGCCTTATTTACGAAATGTTTGCGCCTCTATAGAAGGGCGCGAAATATAGAGAAAGGCGCAAAATTCTCAAAAAAGCATAAAATTCAAATGCTCCTAATTTACAAAATTTTTGCGCCTCTATAGAAGGGCGCAAAATATAGAGAAAGGCGCAAAATTTTCAAAAAAGCATAAAATTGCAAATGCGTCTTATTTACAAAATGTTTGCGCCTCTATAGAAGGGCGCAAACATTTTCTTCAGTTTCGTCTAACATTATTTTCATCTTCGTTGCTATTTTAAAACAGGATATTGCATTATTTAGAGTATGTTATGAATCTCTACGAGAGTAAAACCATTGCCTATGATAAAGCTCTCACCCGCCGTTCGGATTCGGCAATAAACTGTAGGTCCCACCACTTTGAGTACAAATATAACACGCATAGCTCAAAAATGGTGAGAGAGCTCGGCCGAAGTTCTATACAGGACTGAAGCGCCAAAATATTATTATTATTATGTTATTAAAGCATTAAATGGCTCAATTTATTTTTGCTGTCAAGAATTTGAACAAGCAGCTTATGATGCCCATTTTGTTGCATATTGAATCATTAAAAAGCGAATATCAAATTTTATGTTTGACTCCATTAATTGGCACACCTGTACAAGATGTTAAAACTGACTTCGGTAAATAATTCGTTAGGATGAAAGAATTTTACAAAGCATATCAAAAAGTATAAATACTTATTTAATATTTATTTTATGTTATGTATTGAATTAAATTATTTTTATTTTCATATGTTTCTATTCGACAAATATTTTATTTAATTTAACAACATATTTAATTGATCCAATTTCTATCGAATGAAATTTTTAATTGATGTTACTAATTAATTAATTAATGATTTAAAAATTCCCAATAAAAAATATAATATATATAACAACTTTAATATCAATATGACAAAAAAATTAATTAAAGTTTCTCCAATTAACATATTCTCATTAGTACGAATATGGAATTAAATGCTACAAAAAGTTACATCGGCTGAGTTTCAATTAAAAATTAATTGGATTGATTAACATTTTAGTTATATTTATTTACACACTTTTTTTTCTGTGTGTACCTGTCATATGAGCAGTAATATTACTAGCAGCAAAACTGAAAGTTTCGGTAAGAGTTTCTATAATGTTGTTAAAAGCGTCGGGATAAAAATGACCGAAACTTTTGTGTGCGTATGATTTTTTATCTCTTTCTCACTCACCTATAATGAAATACAATTGAATATATGTTTGTCACTGTTCTTTTGGTAATAAGTGACGATTAAATTACTGGTAGATTTGCGAAATGTTTTATGTAATATAATCGATTATAACTATTAGGTAGATTACTAGTAAAATGATGCCTTATTTTCAGAATATAATCCAGTTAGAAATATGGATAAAATAACTGTAAACTAACCAAAAAAGAAAACGGAAATAGAAAAACACAAAATTTGAAATTTAAATTTTATTGTCTGTATCTTTTATAGATTTTCTGTCATTGTACGCCTTCTGTTTGCTTCTATTTTGGGATTTTTCTACGCATTTTTTTATATTTGACTCAAAATTTCATCCACTTTGAAGATATCTGTAGTATAAATAAATAAGGTAAATGTTACTATTGTAATGATTACTAACGTATAACGATTATTTTAACAAATATCTCAAAAATTGTGATATTTAAGTATAGTTATATAGTATTATATTTGTAATAAATTATGATATTAAAACGAAATCGTACTAAAAATGTAATCAAAACTTATAGCTTTTAAGTTAAAATATTATACGTTGACTTACTATATACATATATATATATATATATATGTATATATATATATATATATATATATATATATATATATATATATATATATATATATATATATATATATATATATATATAGTGACATGTTTGTTACATGAAATACATTTACAAAATGTTTGCGCCTCTATAGAAGGGCGCAAAATATAGAGAAAGGGGCAAAATTTTCAAAAAAGCATAAATTTGCAAATGCGTCTTATTTACAAAATGTTTGCGCTTCTATAGAAGGGAGCAAATATACAGAAAGGCGCAAAAATTTCAAAAAAGCATAAGATTGCAAATGCGTCTTATTTACAAAATGTTTGCGCCTCTATAGAAGGGCGCAAAATATACAGAAAGGCGCAAAAATTATCAAAAAAAGCATAAAATTCAAATGCGCCTAATTTACAAAATTTTTGCGTCTCTATAGAAGGGCGCAAAATATAGAGAAAGGCGCAAAATTTTCAAAAAAGCATAACATTTCAAATGCGCCTTATTTACAAAATGTTTGCGGCTCTATAGAAGGGCGCAAAATATACAGAAAGGCGCAAAATTTTCTAAAAAGTATAAAATTTCAAATGCGCCTTATTTACAAAATGTTTGCGCCTCTGTAGAAGGGCGCAAAATATACAGAAAGGCGCAAAATTCTCAAAAAAGCATAAAATTCAAATGCTCCTAATTTACAAAATTTTTGCGCCTCTATAGAAGGGCGCAAAATATAGAGAAAGGCGCAAAATTTTCAAAAAAGCATAAAATTGCAAATGCGTCTTATTTACAAAATGTTTGCGCCTCTATAGAAGGGCGCAAACATTTTCTTCAGTTTCGTCTAACATTATTTTCATCTTCGTTGCTATTTTAAAACAGGATATTGCATTATTTAGAGTATGTTATGAATCTCTACGAGAGTAAAACCATTGCCTATGATAAAGCTCTCACCCGCCGTTCGGATTCGGCAATAAACTGTAGGTCCCACCACTTTGAGTACAAATATAACACGCATAGCTCAAAAATGGTGAGAGAGCTCGGCCGAAGTTCTATACAGGACTGAAGCGCCAAAATATTATTATTATTATGTTATTAAAGCATTAAATGGCTCAATTTATTTTTGCTGTCAAGAATTTGAACAAGCAGCTTATGATGCCCATTTTGTTGCATATTGAATCATTAAAAAGCGAATATCAAATTTTATGTTTGACTCCATTAATTGGCACACCTGTACAAGATGTTAAAACTGACTTCGGTAAATAATTCGTTAGGATGAAAGAATTTTACAAAGCATATCAAAAAGTATAAATACTTATTTAATATTTATTTTATGTTATGTATTGAATTAAATTATTTTTATTTTCATATGTTTCTATTCGACAAATATTTTATTTAATTTAACAACATATTTAATTGATCCAATTTCTATCGAATGAAATTTTTAATTGATGTTACTAATTAATTAATTAATGATTTAAAAATTCCCAATAAAAAATATAATATATATAACAACTTTAATATCAATATGACAAAAAAATTAATTAAAGTTTCTCCAATTAACATATTCTCATTAGTACGAATATGGAATTAAATGCTACAAAAAGTTACATCGGCTGAGTTTCAATTAAAAATTAATTGGATTGATTAACATTTTAGTTATATTTATTTACACACTTTTTTTTCTGTGTGTACCTGTCATATGAGCAGTAATATTACTAGCAGCAAAACTGAAAGTTTCGGTAAGAGTTTCTATAATGTTGTTAAAAGCGTCGGGATAAAAATGACCGAAACTTTTGTGTGCGTATGATTTTTTATCTCTTTCTCACTCACCTATAATGAAATACAATTGAATATATGTTTGTCACTGTTCTTTTGGTAATAAGTGACGATTAAATTACTGGTAGATTTGCGAAATGTTTTATGTAATATAATCGATTATAACTATTAGGTAGATTACTAGTAAAATGATGCCTTATTTTCAGAATATAATCCAGTTAGAAATATGGATAAAATAACTGTAAACTAACCAAAAAAGAAAACGGAAATAGAAAAACACAAAATTTGAAATTTAAATTTTATTGTCTGTATCTTTTATAGATTTTCTGTCATTGTACGCCTTCTGTTTGCTTCTATTTTGGGATTTTTCTACGCATTTTTTTATATTTGACTCAAAATTTCATCCACTTTGAAGATATCTGTAGTATAAATAAATAAGGTAAATGTTACTATTGTAATGATTACTAACGTATAACGATTATTTTAACAAATATCTCAAAAATTGTGATATTTAAGTATAGTTATATAGTATTATATTTGTAATAAATTATGATATTAAAACGAAATCGTACTAAAAATGTAATCAAAACTTATAGCTTTTAAGTTAAAATATTATACGTTGACTTACTATATACATATATATATATATATATGTATATATATATATATATATATATATATATATATATATATATATATATATATAGTGACATGTTTGTTACATGAAATACATTTACAAAATGTTTGCGCCTCTATAGAAGGGCGCAAAATATAGAGAAAGGGGCAAAATTTTCAAAAAAGCATAAATTTGCAAATGCGTCTTATTTACAAAATGTTTGCGCTTCTATAGAAGGGAGCAAATATACAGAAAGGCGCAAAAATTTCAAAAAAGCATAAGATTGCAAATGCGTCTTATTTACAAAATGTTTGCGCCTCTATAGAAGGGCGCAAAATATACAGAAAGGCGCAAAAATTATCAAAAAAAGCATAAAATTCAAATGCGCCTAATTTACAAAATTTTTGCGTCTCTATAGAAGGGCGCAAAATATAGAGAAAGGCGCAAAATTTTCAAAAAAGCATAAAATTTCAAATGCGCCTTATTTACAAAATGTTTGCGGCTCTATAGAAGGGCGCAAAATATACAGAAAGGCGCAAAATTTTCTAAAAAGTATAAAATTTCAAATGCGCCTTATTTACAAAATGTTTGCGCCTCTGTAGAAGGGCGCAAAATATACAGAAAGGCGCAAAATTTTCTAAAAAGCATTAAATTGCAAATGCGCCTAATTTACAAAATTTTTGCGCCTCTACAAAAGGGCGCTAAATATAGTAAAATGCGCAAAATTTCAGAATTTTTAGACCTTTTGAAAAGACCGGTAACTACAGAGAAAGGCGCTAAATTTTCAAAAAAAATAAACACAAAATGGAAAAAGCGCTTAAAATGCAGAATATTTGCGACTTTTAAAAAGATCGCAAAATATAGAAAAAGGCGCCAAATTTTCAAAAAAAAAAAAAGACAATTAATTTATAGAGTAAATATGCGTCATATTCATTTTTGGTTTGTTTTGATTATTTTGCGCTTGTAAAGACGATAAAATACTGTAAGTTATGCGCTGTTTTAATTTTGATTGTTATTTGAATAGTTTACGCCATTTTGAGCTTTTCTCTTTACATTGCGCCTTGTGTAAAAATAACTAACTATTTCCAGATTACTAATATTCTGTAAATTACCTTTTTTCGACATATTTTCAAAATAGATAGGCGGAATTTGTATCACGAGCTGTCTGCCCGATCCCAAAATATGCGGTGAATCTGTCATTAAAATTCCACAACATTTTACAACCTGCTATACACTTCCCAAAATATTCCAATTATCTGTGTGTTGGCCGGAAATATTCCTGAAAAATGACATACATTTTGTCTCGGGGTATCAATATTAAATCGAATTTAAACATTATAGGCGCATATCCATAGACAATTTTTAGTTTTTAAAAAATATACATATTTTTTTGTATATCTTCGTTGTACAACTATAAGTCTAAATACCATTTTTGATAGTTTGATAAAAGTTCGACAATTCATATTTTTAGATGTGTTGGTGTATTTTTCATAATTAAAAATCAAATATTCACAAAATATAGTTTTTAAATATGTCCAATCGGCACTGCGCTAAAAGGTTATGATTGTTTCAGATTATAATTGAAGTTATTAACAAAAAAAATCGATATTGAAACAAAATTTATTTGATGACTTTTAGTTCTATAACGACGATTTATAATCCGATTTTTACGTTTTTAGTATTTTTGAAATTAAAAAAAAACTGTTGTAAATTAATTTAATAATTGGTGAAGTAACTATTACCTTTTGAATAAATGGTATAAAAATCTAGGTTAAATATAAAACTTAAGTTTGGTACAAATCGTACAATTGATACAAATGTTATACTTAAAAAAAAATCAAATTCAAATATTTTTGGTTTTCGAAATATGCTGTTAAGTGAAAATAATCATTAAAATACATTGTGTATATCTGAAGTAGTTTTCCAACGAGATGTCGGTATTGATCACCTTTAATATAATACACAAATTGAATTTTGTTTCCAAAGGGTACTGAGATATGTACACCTTCCTAAAATCAGAGACCAAAAATAATTATTTTTTTCAAATTTATATGTAAAAAGTCATTTTAAGAAATGATGGCACTGTAAAAAAAATGGTACCATTAGATAACATTCGATGAACATTTTTTATTTATTGTCTTATTTTTATTATAGGACTGTTAAATTTTAAAGTATTTTTTAATAATTATATTTGAGAAATATAAATAAAAGTTTGATTAATATTATTAAAGTCAAAAATAATTATTTTTGATAAATACTTTCAAAATTCAAATATAATTTTTATTTTAGATACATATTTATTAAAACCAAAATTAATTATTATTTAAGATATATATATGTAAAAAAAGTCTTTACTCCTACCAAAAAATCTCCAAACAAACAAACAAATTGGCTGAACTTTAGATAACCGGATGAAGTGAAATATTTTTTCTTCAAACTATCCCCCATGTTTGGGTCCCAGACTAAATTGGGGCTCGGTCGAACTTGTGGTACCCCAGATAAATCGAAACTTTATACACCTACCTATATGAACATGTAGGTACTGAAATGAAAGATATTGATCTCACGATTAATATGTTATTATGTTCATGATCCGATAACCCCAGTAACCTCAGGACCCTTTTTAGTTTTAACAACTGAGTTCATTTTATACACAAATAATACTTTTGTATTTATGTTTTAAAAAATAAAAAATTTAATATTTTATAAAAAAATTTCGTCTGCGGCGTGCGACGGACACCTGTGATGCAACACTGATGCGAGCTGTCAGAACTTACAAGTCAATCTTCGGAACACCTCCAAAGACAAATGGATGACTGACATAAAATAGCATTGCAGTAGTATAGATCGGGGACCCCCTCGCATCTGGCCCACAACTTCTAATTGGATCCAATTGGAAGTTGGAGAATCTAGTTGGATTCTACTGGGCTTCTAACTGTGATATCCAATCCAATTGTAGACCTAAAGAGCGCCGCAGGCAAAAAAGAGCGCCGCAGGCAAAAAAGAGCGCCGCAGGCAGTAGTATAGATAGGGGACCCCTGATTCTTCTGTCATAGGCCCTTTGGCAAAAAGAGCGCCAAGCTACGTTTAATCGCAGTTTACTTGCGCAGAATACTTGTTAGAATACTTGCTGGAATTCCTATTAGAATAATTTTGGGATTACTAGTTGGAATTCATGTTGGCATTTTTATTTTGCTGTGGGATAGTTTTTTATATTGACCTTTTTTAGTTAGAACAAAGGTAAATGCAACCGTCATAAAATTTCTAGTTTATGACGTCATTAAAAAAGATAATAACACGGTTTTCTATTGATTTTTCTATTGATCGTTTTCAAGAACAAACATGATCCTTGAACCTGTCATAAAATGTTCGAAACTGAACTGTCAATTTAATGTGAACGTGTCTGTCGCAGTGTGGGGTCGTTTTTATATTGACCTTTTTTTAGTTATTACAATAGAACAAAGGTAAATGCAACCGTCATAAAATTTCTAGTTTATGACGTCATTAAAAAAGATAATAAAAAGGCTTTCTATTGATTCTTCTATTGATCGTTTTCAAGAACAAACATGATCCTTGAATCTGTCATAAAATGTTCGAAACCGAACTGTCAATTTAATGTGCACCTGTCTGTCGCAGTGTGGGATCTTTTTATATTGACCTTTTTTAGTTATTACAATAGAACAAAGGTAAATGCAACCGTCATAAAATTGTTGTTGAATGGTTTTTGTTTTTTTTAATTTAGGGTTGAGATCATTTTCGATAAAATACATAATCCTTGGAAATTCTGAAATGTCCGAGTTCGATTAGATTTTCTTTCTTTTGGAATCAGTTACAAATCGCTCCTCCGCGTAACGTGTGCATTGAGTAAATTGTTTGTAAAATTTTATATAAAGTTTAAATAAAGTGTTAAAAAAATATTATTTTTTAAATCGAATTAAAAAAATAAAATATAGTTCATCAACTTTTTTTTGTTAAATTTAAAACAAAACCAAAAAAAAAAACAATACAAACATGTTCCTGTGTAATAAGTGTAACGAAATCTTCAGTATATTTTTAAAACCGAAGCATGAATCCGAATGCAATGGCGAGAAATTGGCATTCAGGGACTATGACGCTCGCAGGGCAGCAGCAGCACCTAGCAGTCACCAAGCAGCACCAAGCATACATCATGCAGTAGTATCTATCAGACAACAAGCTTCACCAAGCATGCATCATGCAGCCGCACCAACAAGACACCAAGCAGCACCAAGCAGGCTACAACATTCAAGCATTATAAGTATCTCTGATGATGAAGATGAAATTAGATGCAACCAACCATCATCATCTAATATAAATAAGAGAAATGCTGCTCCACTTGCTAACCAACCCAAAAGGAGAAGAAGTGCTTCAAACAGACCATCGATGCGAGTGGATCCTGATGTCATCGATATCGATGATAGTATTATAACTATCGAATCAACACATCAATGCACACCATCACCAATAGTCAGCCCTATCCTACCAGAACAATTCCTTTCTGAAGATTATCAACCTGATCAGGATATTTGGAACGATAGGGAGTTAATTGAAAATACTTCGACTCCAATAGAACGCTCTATATATGAGCCTGCTCAAAATATTCTGGACACTGAGGAGTATTCACAGGAGTATTTACTTACTACACACCAATGCACACCATCACCAATAGTCAGCACTATCTTACCAGAACAATTCCTTTCTGAAGTTTGTCAACCTGCTCAGGATATTTGGAACGATAGGGAGTATATGGAGAATACTTCGTCCTCAATAGAACGACCTCTATATGAGCCTGCTCAAAATATTCTGGATGATGAAGAGTATTCACAGTCGGCATTAGCAGAACGAGGAATACAAGCATGGAAGTACAGCGATAGCGATTCGAATTCACAAGATGTAGCCTATAATTTTGCTAGCGGAACTTTTTCTATTGTCAAGACGACAAATGAACCAGTTATAAAGTCTAATATTGAATTAACCTCCGAAGATTTGGAGGAAGCTTGTTTGGAAGAAATAGTAAAAAGAGCGGAAGAGGATTATTATAAAAAAAAAGAGCTGGGGTTGGTATGACAACGACCAAATATTTTTAGATTTAGTTATATAAAAATATATATTTATATACATTAAAACAATCAAATGTATTTTTATGTCTATTTGTCTCATGTACATACTCATGTAAATACGTTCAATAGAAAATAAACAAATTCTTTATTATATTTTAAAAGAAGATTTTTATTACTTTCAAAATATATGCATCTCTTTTAACATACATAATTTAATGTTTCAATGCTTGTTTTTTTGTCTCTTTCACATAATTTTTCAAAACAGTTTTAATTCGTATATATAACACCTTCAGTTTGTAAAATTTAGTTAGTCTAAAAAAAGAATCAATTGGAAACAATCATGGTAAGAAAAACATTTTGTGCTTTATTATTAATATAGTTTTTAATAGTTATTAAAATTTCTTTAGGCTTTACTTCACCAATTAAACAACTGTCAGATTGGGCAGGGATATACAAAGATAGATGATCTCAAAATTGGATTTGAGTATAATATTACAGGATGTAAATTGAAGGAAACCCAATATGGTGATAAAATGGTATTGACACTAATGGACGAAGATAGCTCTCCTCTGTGGATATTTTTACCAAAACGAATTGGAAGGGTTTTCAAACAAAAAACCCATATAAAAAATTAAAGGATAATGGCATTAATAGTGTTATTTTTAAAGGAAGAGATAAAGCCAAATATAATATGGCGGTTTTTGAATTCAATAGTATAAATATTATAGATGAAAATAAATAAAATATTTTGTAAAGAATATATATAAATAAATAAAAAAAAACATTACATCAATATATTTATAATTTTTTATTTTTTAAACTTTTTCTTATACATTTTTAAAATAATAATATCATTATATTTGAAATAAGTTTTGTTAAAAAGGTGTTGAAAATAATTCATACTTTTATGTTGGCATTTGTATAAGGAAAATAATACACAATAATATCCACAAGTATTGGAAAAATTTCCTTGTATTTGATATTTATTATTAATCATTTTTTTGCTATTTCTATTGATAAAGTTTATAAATTCTCGCTTAAGAGGAGGTTGTCCAGAGGAGTCAAAATATTCGGCATTATTTTTGGTATCAAAGTAAAATGCAATCCAGTGAGAGCCAGATGCATAAGAAGGGTCAGTATTTGCTATTAGAACTGCTGGTTTAGTTACGGTTTTTGGTAATTGATCCGATGAGAATACTCCTTTAAAATATCGTTTGATAAAAGAATTTTTACTCAGATCATTTCTTATGTGCAACGTATTCATATTTATAATGTTATTCGAACGTTTCGATTTCTATCAATGTCTAGCATTGAATCATATTCACTGTATACAATGCAAGTTATAGCTTCGTCCAATGGTTTGGAAAATCTTCCTTCAATTCGAATGGTTCCTTGATTTAATAAGTTTGCACACGTGTGTATTTGATTGATCAGCAGTCAGATCAAATGCCAAAATGAAGAATCCGTTATCAAACAAGTCTTTCGTTATATGGTTTCCTTTATCAAAATATTTAATGCCATTTCCCTTGAATAGCAAATTGTATCCTCTTGAGCTTATTCCATTGGTATCATTTTGATAATCAAATTCTAATGGTTGAGAAGGTACTTGTACGCCATTTATCGATAAATTAAATCTTTGTAAATTAAAATGTTTAAATTCAAATGGATTGAGTTTTCTATCTCCTGTATATGCTTTATTTAGCACCATGCAAAATGACAAATAGTTTGGTAACTGGCCAATCACCACATTATCAATTGATAATGAATGATTACCTGTATAAAGTGTGAATGACTTTACTTCTACTCTGCTATAGGGATATATAGCGTTTTTGTTTTGTAATACTTTATGATGAGCGAGAAGTATTCCTGGATTAATTGTAACATGATTCATAAATAATTGTGCCTCCAAAATTTTTAGTGATGATTCGCCAGTTGTTTCCATTACATAAAATGCTGATTTCTTTAAATTGAATGTAATTCTCAGATCAACATTGTTTAGCAATAACTTGGTTTGATTGAAAATATCTCCATGCACTTTTCCATATAGTTCAACTTTATTACTTTTTTGGAAAATAAGTTTTCGTGTGTCTAATGCAGAATTACTGGCCGACTCAGCAGCAGTATCTGGATACCAACCTGATGTTGTTAAATGTGTTTCACTGGCATCCGTTCCATAGTTTAATAGAGTGTATATATGAACGATAATGATAATTATTATCGCTCTGTGAAATCAATACATTGTTTAAATATACTGAAGAGCTTCTGAATATTGAGTGAAGAATATTATTAACTTCTCCCACAGAACCATCAGTTAAATCGTTATTATGTATATCTTTTAATTGTACCACAAGTCGTAAATAAACACTAGATAAATCTCTATACGTTTCACCATTTCCCAAACATACAAATTCAATTGTTCCAGCATTATCTAAAGAAGCGATCGGATTGTATGCAACTTCTTCTGTGCGTAAAACACTATTTTGAATTGGAAGAGGTTCGCTTTTCATGCACTCCATTTGTCGGTTTTATTTATCGTATTTTTTTAAGAGAAAATATCCTTGGATAAGTTTTTCTTTGTTTTACGTATATATTTACGTATTTTTTTGAAACGTTTGCTGTTGGTTGTTTTCCTAGAATGACGAGTTCGTTTAGGGTTCTTCCGTTTTATATTATTTTTTCCCGATCCTTTTTGAAATTTTTTAGAAATTTTATTGACAGCCTTATTTGTGAGGTTGGCTATAGCATCTCTACCTTGTTCTTCCAAAATATTTCTCAGCGGTTTTTTTCCAAAATCATTAATAATAGTTTTTCCAGATTCAATTGCCTGATTTTTTAAAGCATTGAATCCCGAAAGAAATAAAGGTTTTAAATTTCTATACAACTCAGCAAAGAATGATCCAATTCCTCTGCCTTGTTGTATTAATCTCGGTGCTATATATAGAGTTCCAATATGACTTATTCCGGATCCCGATTGATTAAGATAGTACTGCGCGTAAAGTTGCTCCATGCTTGTTGTTTTTATACCCTACACTAAGAGTGAAAGGGTATATTCAGTTTGGTACGCCGTTTGTAACACCCAGAAGAAAGCATCTCCGGTATGGAAAAGTATATATATTCTTGATCAGCATGACCTCCTGAGTCGATTTAGCGATGTCCGTCTGTCCGTCTGTCTGTCTGTCCGTCTGTCTGTCCGTCTGTCTGTCTGTTGAAATCCCTAAGACTTTTAAAATTGAAGAGCTAGATAAATGAAACTTATAACTTAGATTACTAATATACCTACGCTGTATGTGCGAAAAAATTGGCGAGATCGGTCCATGGTGACCTATGATCCGACCACTTATGTTCAAATACCACATATAAAATGTACATATAAAGATCAATTTTTATGTATACGTGCTTAGGTAAACTTTGTTGGTCAAATATATATTGACATCATGCTCAAATACATGATAATAATGTTTTCCGGCGAAAAGACTTGTGGTTCACAAAAAAAAAATCGAAATTCGGTACACCTACCCATTTGTAAATATGGGTATCAAATGAATGGAAATTCTTCAGCGATTGAATGTTTGTAGTTATTTTCAGGATTCGTATACCCTGGTGACCTATATATCACTTTGAATGGTAACCACACATATGTGTAGGGTATTTATAGTCGGCTTAGACCGACTATAATTTTGATAATCCTAACTATCATAATTACACCTACTTTAAAATTTCCCATGTGATCTAACCTTCCCAACTGGTTAAATATGAGTTAATTATTACTGTTCATCCTCATTTATAGTCTTTTATTCCTTTTTCGAAAGTGAAGAGTTTATGTCCGTTTAGTGTCACTAACACACCTTGGTTTAATTATATCAGTGTACAGTAATAAAATGTCTGGTACTACAGCCTCGGGTACGCTCGTTATATTATCTATATATCTATGATTTACAAATATTTCAGTAAGTCCAACTTCCCAATCCTCAGTTATTTGCGTAGGAATATTTATTATGTTGGTAAATGCAGATTGTACATTTTTAGTGTATACACTCATAGAGTTATTACTCAAAAGAGACACAAAAAATTCGCTTAAGTAGTTCATTACAGCGTTTATCGACGTATAATAAAGCAATTTACTCAATGTTGTATTTTATATTCTATAATGATATCCAGTCAACATCATTTTTTCCATATTGAATCGATTTGATAGAACTTTAAATTTTATATGGTTGACTGAAAACTCGATATTTTTTCTCTTTTTTCTTTAATGTCGCTTTACTTAGTTTCATAGATAGCTCCCGTTTTTTTCTAGGATTGTCCATAGTACTATTTAAATTTGGTGTCATATCTAACAATTTTCTTTTTACTTGCTTAGGAGTGGATGTAGTCGGAACAGCAGTTTTGTTTATTTTATATTTTATAGGTATTGCGGAGATTTGACTTGTTTTAGGATTAACCGTTTTACTTGAAGATAAATTTTTTTCATTATAAAGTTTTTTTTGATCGTCAATGTGTGGCATTGATATTGATTTTATTTTTTCTGTAATTCGTGGAGTGAACTCATTAGTAAAGTCACTTGTCTGAGTTCCAATGTTTTTTTTGTCGTTTTTATGTTCACCTTGATTATTTTCTTCTAATTGTTTAGGAATCTTTAAATTGCGTTTTAAATAGAAATATTTATTCAATTCTTGTTGAATACTTAGCCATTTATTAAAATCGGATAATGGCATTAATAGTGTTATTTTTAAAGGAAGAGATAAAGCCAAATATAATATGGCGGTTTTTGAATTCAATAGTATAAATATTATAGATGAAAATAAATAAAATATTTTGTAAAGAATATATATAAATAAATAAAAAAAAACATTACATCAATATATTTATAATTTTTTATTTTTTAAACTTTTTCTTATACATTTTTAAAATAATAATATCATTATATTTGAAATAAGTTTTGTTAAAAAGGTGTTGAAAATAATTCATACTTTTATGTTGGCATTTGTATAAGGAAAATAATACACAATAATATCCACAAGTATTGGAAAAATTTCCTTGTATTTGATATTTATTATTAATCATTTTTTTGCTATTTCTATTGATAAAGTTTATAAATTCTCGCTTAAGAGGAGGTTGTCCAGAGGAGTCAAAATATTCGGCATTATTTTTGGTATCAAAGTAAAATGCAATCCAGTGAGAGCCAGATGCATAAGAAGGGTCAGTATTTGCTATTAGAACTGCTGGTTTAGTTACGGTTTTTGGTAATTGATCCGATGAGAATACTCCTTTAAAATATCGTTTGATAAAAGAATTTTTACTCAGATCATTTCTTATGTGCAACGTATTCATATTTATAATGTTATTCGAACGTTTCGATTTCTATCAATGTCTAGCATTGAATCATATTCACTGTATACAATGCAAGTTATAGCTTCGTCCAATGGTTTGGAAAATCTTCCTTCAATTCGAATGGTTCCTTGATTTAATAAGTTTGCACACGTGTGTATTTGATTGATCAGCAGTCAGATCAAATGCCAAAATGAAGAATCCGTTATCAAACAAGTCTTTCGTTATATGGTTTCCTTTATCAAAATATTTAATGCCATTTCCCTTGAATAGCAAATTGTATCCTCTTGAGCTTATTCCATTGGTATCATTTTGATAATCAAATTCTAATGGTTGAGAAGGTACTTGTACGCCATTTATCGATAAATTAAATCTTTGTAAATTAAAATGTTTAAATTCAAATGGATTGAGTTTTCTATCTCCTGTATATGCTTTATTTAGCACCATGCAAAATGACAAATAGTTTGGTAACTGGCCAATCACCACATTATCAATTGATAATGAATGATTACCTGTATAAAGTGTGAATGACTTTACTTCTACTCTGCTATAGGGATATATAGCGTTTTTGTTTTGTAATACTTTATGATGAGCGAGAAGTATTCCTGGATTAATTGTAACATGATTCATAAATAATTGTGCCTCCAAAATTTTTAGTGATGATTCGCCAGTTGTTTCCATTACATAAAATGCTGATTTCTTTAAATTGAATGTAATTCTCAGATCAACATTGTTTAGCAATAACTTGGTTTGATTGAAAATATCTCCATGCACTTTTCCATATAGTTCAACTTTATTACTTTTTTGGAAAATAAGTTTTCGTGTGTCTAATGCAGAATTACTGGCCGACTCAGCAGCAGTATCTGGATACCAACCTGATGTTGTTAAATGTGTTTCACTGGCATCCGTTCCATAGTTTAATAGAGTGTATATATGAACGATAATGATAATTATTATCGCTCTGTGAAATCAATACATTGTTTAAATATACTGAAGAGCTTCTGAATATTGAGTGAAGAATATTATTAACTTCTCCCACAGAACCATCAGTTAAATCGTTATTATGTATATCTTTTAATTGTACCACAAGTCGTAAATAAACACTAGATAAATCTCTATACGTTTCACCATTTCCCAAACATACAAATTCAATTGTTCCAGCATTATCTAAAGAAGCGATCGGATTGTATGCAACTTCTTCTGTGCGTAAAACACTATTTTGAATTGGAAGAGGTTCGCTTTTCATGCACTCCATTTGTCGGTTTTATTTATCGTATTTTTTTAAGAGAAAATATCCTTGGATAAGTTTTTCTTTGTTTTACGTATATATTTACGTATTTTTTTGAAACGTTTGCTGTTGGTTGTTTTCCTAGAATGACGAGTTCGTTTAGGGTTCTTCCGTTTTATATTATTTTTTCCCGATCCTTTTTGAAATTTTTTAGAAATTTTATTGACAGCCTTATTTGTGAGGTTGGCTATAGCATCTCTACCTTGTTCTTCCAAAATATTTCTCAGCGGTTTTTTTCCAAAATCATTAATAATAGTTTTTCCAGATTCAATTGCCTGATTTTTTAAAGCATTGAATCCCGAAAGAAATAAAGGTTTTAAATTTCTATACAACTCAGCAAAGAATGATCCAATTCCTCTGCCTTGTTGTATTAATCTCGGTGCTATATATAGAGTTCCAATATGACTTATTCCGGATCCCGATTGATTAAGATAGTACTGCGCGTAAAGTTGCTCCATGCTTGTTGTTTTTATACCCTACACTAAGAGTGAAAGGGTATATTCAGTTTGGTACGCCGTTTGTAACACCCAGAAGAAAGCATCTCCGGTATGGAAAAGTATATATATTCTTGATCAGCATGACCTCCTGAGTCGATTTAGCGATGTCCGTCTGTCCGTCTGTCTGTCTGTCCGTCTGTCTGTCCGTCTGTCTGTCTGTTGAAATCCCTAAGACTTTTAAAATTGAAGAGCTAGATAAATGAAACTTATAACTTAGATTACTAATATACCTACGCTGTATGTGCGAAAAAATTGGCGAGATCGGTCCATGGTGACCTATGATCCGACCACTTATGTTCAAATACCACATATAAAATGTACATATAAAGATCAATTTTTATGTATACGTGCTTAGGTAAACTTTGTTGGTCAAATATATATTGACATCATGCTCAAATACATGATAATAATGTTTTCCGGCGAAAAGACTTGTGGTTCACAAAAAAAAAATCGAAATTCGGTACACCTACCCATTTGTAAATATGGGTATCAAATGAATGGAAATTCTTCAGCGATTGAATGTTTGTAGTTATTTTCAGGATTCGTATACCCTGGTGACCTATATATCACTTTGAATGGTAACCACACATATGTGTAGGGTATTTATAGTCGGCTTAGACCGACTATAATTTTGATAATCCTAACTATCATAATTACACCTACTTTAAAATTTCCCATGTGATCTAACCTTCCCAACTGGTTAAATATGAGTTAATTATTACTGTTCATCCTCATTTATAGTCTTTTATTCCTTTTTCGAAAGTGAAGAGTTTATGTCCGTTTAGTGTCACTAACACACCTTGGTTTAATTATATCAGTGTACAGTAATAAAATGTCTGGTACTACAGCCTCGGGTACGCTCGTTATATTATCTATATATCTATGATTTACAAATATTTCAGTAAGTCCAACTTCCCAATCCTCAGTTATTTGCGTAGGAATATTTATTATGTTGGTAAATGCAGATTGTACATTTTTAGTGTATACACTCATAGAGTTATTACTCAAAAGAGACACAAAAAATTCGCTTAAGTAGTTCATTACAGCGTTTATCGACGTATAATAAAGCAATTTACTCAATGTTGTATTTTATATTCTATAATGATATCCAGTCAACATCATTTTTTCCATATTGAATCGATTTGATAGAACTTTAAATTTTATATGGTTGACTGAAAACTCGATATTTTTTCTCTTTTTTCTTTAATGTCGCTTTACTTAGTTTCATAGATAGCTCCCGTTTTTTTCTAGGATTGTCCATAGTACTATTTAAATTTGGTGTCATATCTAACAATTTTCTTTTTACTTGCTTAGGAGTGGATGTAGTCGGAACAGCAGTTTTGTTTATTTTATATTTTATAGGTATTGCGGAGATTTGACTTGTTTTAGGATTAACCGTTTTACTTGAAGATAAATTTTTTTCATTATAAAGTTTTTTTTGATCGTCAATGTGTGGCATTGATATTGATTTTATTTTTTCTGTAATTCGTGGAGTGAACTCATTAGTAAAGTCACTTGTCTGAGTTCCAATGTCTTTTTTGTCGTTTTTATGTTCACCTTGATTATTTTCTTCTAATTGTTTAGGAATCTTTAAATTGCGTTTTAAATAGAAATATTTATTCAATTCTTGTTGAATACTTAGCCATTTATTAAAATCGGTTCTATTTTTATTTGAGAATATTGGTAAAAGTTTTCTATTCAAAAATATTGATGCTGAAGAGTCATTTAAGATCATATTATATGTATTTGGATGTACAAGTAATACTTTATTTAATTTTAATTTAGACATTTTCAATTAATTTTCCAATTATTCCGGATAGTAACGAAGATATAAGCACTGGTAAGAATCCTCCTTTCTGAATAAGAACTTTTCGTTTCGAGCTCAGTGATCGCTTTGAGCATGCCAGACATCTAAGCTCTTTTTATACTTTTCTAAATACTGTTTATCCTTAGTTTTTAATTTATTATTTCCTTTAAGTGTATTATTAGAAATTTCTGCAATTGCCTTAATAAGATCAGGAGTTGAGTTTTTTAATATAGCTTTCCTTAATTTGATATCAGCATTTTTGATCGTGTATAAAATATGCTTGTTTTCCTTCAATCGCTTTAGATTCTTTTTGTAAACCATTTACACTTGTATCGCAGTAACAATAACAAAACTCTCTGTCAAATATATTTGTTCGATATCTTAAAAGATCATTTACGCTTTGAGTAAGATCAATTAGTAAATAGCCATGTGGTTCATCAGTGATCTCTTTATATATCCTCATCAACTCTTTTGAATTTTCAGGACAAATTTGTCTGGCCAAGTGCTGAAATTGAAGTTTATCTCGAGGATTTTTAAATACTACAATATATTTTGTATTTAATGAAATGTCTCGAGTATGAGAGGATTTATGAAAAATATTTTGAGTTACAACAATTATAGACAAATTTCGATGATGCGATCCTTTTGTGAAAAGTTCACAGATTTCTTTATTGAATGCCCCCATCATTAGATCGACCAAAATAATAAGGACTGGTTCATTTAATTCGTTTTCGAAATTATCAGGTATTCCTTTAATATATTCTATATTGTTTAATGATGGTTTTGCATGCTCTTCACCATAGCACCAAATAAGCACTATTAATACGCTTGCTAATCAACATATCTCTGTTTTCTAACAAATTTTTCAAAAATGTTGTTTTTCCTGAACCTGATGGTCCGCTAATTAACATTGTAAATGGATGAATAAATTGATAAAACATTTTATATGGTTGAACTATTTAATACGAATGAAAGATATTTTGATTTTATTTTTTATATATACTCATTTATTTAATTAAATTAATGTGTGTACTAAACCTAATTCTTAAATATAACTTCATAAGTTTTTCAATCTTTACACAGGTAAACTTGAAGTCATTTTTAGACCAACAACAGCATACATAGTGTTTACCATTGATTGAATGCACCTGTTCCATATGCTGATATTGTTTTAAAGATTCGATGTGATCTAAAATTTCCAATTTATGATCCTCAAATAATACATTTTCAAACTCCTTTAAAAAACTTTTAACAGTCAATAGATCCATCCTGACTGTAAATTATTTTACGTGTATCTTCGATGAAATTCAAAACTGGACTAAAATCAATCGACCTAGCATTCAGAACTCAAGTATATATATATATATATATATATATATATATATATATATATATATATATATATATAAACATAAAAAAAATAATTTTATTTTGTATATCTTTACTATATAATAATTTCATTATATTATGTAATAATTTCACAATATTATGTTATAATTTCACAATATTATACCAGAATTTCACAATATTCATTAGAACAAAAGTAGTTTTTTTCCAAGTGTACGAATATTTTAAAAACATTATTTAGAGCGCATTTGTATCGAAAATCTGGATGTTGCTAGCAATTTGTAAAGTAGTCTGGTAAATTACCTAAACTCATATTAAGATTAATATTAATTACTTTTGAAGATACAAATCGTTCTAAGAAATCTTTTTTATGTTGTCCTACAACAAAGATAGTATTATATTTCTTAAGAGATCCCAAAATATCTGATACGTTTAAATAATCGATGAATCCATCGGTCCAATCCAGTCCGTTAACATGTCTTTTACAGAACATATGTCTCCGTTTCGAAGCACTATCTAGTTCATTGTATGAATACGGAGATTTAAAAAGATAGTAGTTAGGTATTACTGAGCCTCCACTCATATACGCCAACTCTTTAATGAATACTTGGTTACCATTTCCGGTTACGTATTGAAAATCAACTATGACAGACTTCTCTTTCTCAACTGCGTTCATTTTAAATTTGATGATATTTACTAACTGAACTATTTAAAAATTTTGAACTGGTTATATAGCTAGCATTTCACCAGAAATAATTTAGTGTACCTTGGTTTGTTTCAAAAGATGGATCAACAGCAGGAGAATAAAAGTTTAATTCGTAATGTAAGAAAGAGACAGGAACATGAAATTATATTTGGATTGGAAAACTATATCTGTGCTAATATAAAAATTAAGTGTGGATTTTCAACAACACTTTAAATCAATGATATGGATTCAATGTAACAAGAAAAATTTCATTGGTTTAGAAAGAGATGAATGGATACATCTTATGGCATACAAAGAATACATTCAATTAAAACTGGACCATCATAAGTTTCTTTCACCAGACACAATATTAGATCATCCCACATTACATAATTTGAATTGTGAATTTAAGTATCGAAAAGGTGATAGAAGGTGTACATTGTTTTTAAAACAGAATGGACATATTGCTGAAATAGACAATGATGCCTGGACGAATATAATACGTATTGGAATTTTTGTATCATCATTTCTTTGTTGGAATTCAATATTACAACAGCAAATTTATAATTTTTACCATAATAAGTGTATTCCAAAATGTTTTGAACTAAAAAAATATGATGCACAATTAAATGAATTGACTGGAATTTATGATAGAGATATTAAAATAGAGTTAACTAGATTATGTTATGAAATTTCCAAAAAAATGCAAAAACAAATAAAAAATGATGTAAAACAATATAAATTAATAACAAAATCCAAAGAGACAACTGTATAAATATAAAATAAATTCTATTTTTTAAAACAATATAAATATATATAAATATATAGTAAATGAATTTCATAGATCAGCTAGAAAAAATTTCCCTAGAAGAAGATTTATACAAAAAGGTTTAAACGATATATGGCAAATTGATTTGGTAGAAATGATTCCGTATCAATCCCTAAATAATGGTTACAAATACTTACTTACTGTTATAGATACTTTTTCTAAGTTTGCATATGGCATTCCAGTAAAAACAAAAAAATCGCAAGACGTCACTTCAGCAATGTCAATCATATTAAACAATTCAAAAGTTTCACCGAAAAATATTCAATCTGATCAGGGAAAAGAGTTTTTTAATAAAGAATTCAAAAGTCTAATGAATCAATATAATATTAATCATTATCATACGTATACTCATATGAAAGCGTCTATATGTGAAAGGTTTAATAGAACACTAAAAAGTAAAATGTGGAAAATGTTTAGTATGGAAAGCAACTATAAATGGATTAATTCTATAGAAAAATTGTTAAATGAATACAACACCACTTGGCATAGAACTATAAAAATGAAACCAATTGAAATAACTAAAAGAAATGAAAAAATGTTGTTTAAATCGGTTTATAATTTTCCTAAAGTATTTCCTAAGCCTAAATTTTATATAGACGATCACGTTAGAATAAGTAAATATAAGGGTATATTTTTTAAGGGATATGAACCAAATTGGTCTACAGAAATTTTTACTATTCACATGGTCAAAATAACAAAACCAGTGACTTATATTTTAAAAGATTATAAGGGAAATATAATTCAAGGTTCATTTTATGAATATGAACTTCAAAAGGTTGGAGATAAAGATTCATATCTCATTGAAAAAATTTTGAAATGGAAAGGGAATAAAGTATTTGTTAAATGGCTAGGATTTGATGACACTCATAATACCTGGATTAATAAAAATCAGTTGCTTAAATAAAAAAGAAATGATAATGGTATAAAAAGACCTATCATTAGAAATATTAATCATTTTGTAATTGCCTATTACGAAGGCATCATATAGAATACTGATGTTAATAAACAAAATGGATTGGTTTAGAAAAGGATATAAACTCTTGCTTTACTGCAACTATTGTGGTAGTAATGAGCACAAAGTCGATCAATGTAGGAATAAGAAATATGATGATCTTCATAAGGAGAAAGAGAATAAAAAACCGAAGAATACCTAAAAAACAAATTATTTCTTTTTTTTCATTTGAATCCACCACCTGTGAAATAAATATATAAAAAAACAACACTTTTTTGTTTTATTTTATTTTGGTTTTTTATTAAATGTATATTGTCATCAATAAAATAGTACAAATATAATTTACAAAAACGGATATGGACGTATATTTAATTAAAATTATTTCTTATTTATATAGTTATACAATTATAAACATATATATATATACAGGTTATTTACATAGAATTTAAAGTATCGGATATTTTGTAGTGACCCCATACTAATGTAGATATTCCATCAGGTAATATATACCGTTTATCGTCTTTGTAATTAAGGCTGATTTTATTAGATATTTCTGTATAAAGCTGATGAGATCTACTTCTAATAACCCTCTGTTGCCCATAGAATGTTTTTTTGGTTCTAATACACTCTACATAGTCGCTATAGTCAATATTTCTTACTATTGAATTTTTAACACCTTTTAACTTTTTAACAGCTTCGTCTTCAACTATGTACGCATATGCCTTTGCTTTCAATCCTGCGAAGTCAGTCATTATCCGACCAGCATTTTCATCTTTCATTAGACCCAAAACTTTTTTATTTTGAGGCTTAATATTGAACTGATTATTTTCATTGTAGTCTGATGTATCGAAATGCAATGGATTTGATTTTATTATATCGTAAATATCATCAGAAGATGATAGCACAAAACTATCTGTATCCATATATATGGCTTCGATGTTTTTACTTTTATTCTTCAAAAAATTATAATAAAAATCATACATCAGCCACTTTGAAAGTTCTAAAACCACTACGCCTACATAAATTGGTTTGTCGTAACAAATCTCTAATTTTGTCAACTCAATTCCGACTAATTCATCACTAAAAATTTCAATACTATGAAAATTTGACTTAGCTATAAGCTGTCTATACCCCTCAGAATTTTGTCGATTTTGATAATGCGTTTAACATCCCTTCGCTTTTCAACATTTTCCATAGTTTTTCCATACACCGCGTTATTCATTAATTTATAGAATTTTTTCTCAAATTCATTACTAGCGGTCTTTCTTTTTTCTGTATTTAAGTTGATGTACGGTTCCAACCACGAACTTTGTTTAAATGTTAAAACACGATGAATTTTCTTCAAAATTAATCCATGTTGTAAACATAATTGCAAGTTTTTTAGATGAATTATATATTTTTCTTTATCGTGAAGGTCGGCAATTAGTTTATTGTTTTTTCCTCCGATGGGAATTTTATTTTCCAGACAAAACGGTAAGCAATTATGACTATCATGAATGTAATTGGGATATACTAGATCTACTTCTAGTATATATCCATTAGAATCATTACAAGATAGTGTATAAAAATCTATTTCTGCAATTTATGTGTCTGTCAAAAATTTAAAATCAGAGAGTGGGAGTTTTTGCGACATTGCCCATCCATATAAATTATTCGCATCTACATAGGCCAAATAATTTTCTTTTTTACTGGTGTTAAATTCAGCTGTCAAATATTTATTATTAGCTTTTGAAATTCTGTGATTGCATTGAGTTAAACCGCCACGCACTCCTACTTTTAGAAAATTGTGTATTTCAACATCGCTAATTAATTCTAATTCTACCTTTGTTAGCTTTAGCATTGCGTCCCAAGACAGAGAAGGAGCTGTGACATAATTGCACGGATCTAAATTATAATTTTTTTTACATATGTTTCTAAAGTTTTCAAAAACATTTGCTAAGATCAGTACATCACTTTCCAAATATAATAGCATATATTCTCGTAACGTCTTACAGTTAAATGTATTCCACACTTTTTGAGCGAATGCATAGTCTTCATTAGTACACGCCCTGTCGTCTAATGAATTATAAAATTTGTCTATTGTAGGCAAAGTGATGTCATCTAAAACGTCAAAACTACTCAAATAATCATAAGGAAATACCCCCTTCCTCCTCAAAAGATCAAATTTATTTACATTAGCATGCTCATGTTTTAACAATTTAAAATTTTCTTTATTCATATATGAGGCTAATTTTTCTAAACTAGAATTTAGAAACCTATTTGAATCTATAAAATTAATATTAAATCTAAGATTTTTCCCATCCATAATTTTTTTTGTTATTGCAATATACAATTCTTTATTATATGGGATAGCTTTTAAATTACCACCCAATTTTTTAATAAATAAATGTATATCATAACGTGAAAAATAACAGGAAAAAAAGGATATCTAAAATTAAAGGTTTTCTTACATTTTTCATGAATTGGTCCCACGTATTCACCAGTAAAAAAATTGTAAAATGTCTGTCATTCAGCATCTTGTATTTGCTTCTCGCACGCACAACATTCAGCCAGATCCTGATACATTTCATCAAGGGGCGAAAGATTGCACTGCTCCTGAGCTGGTTTTATCCAATATTTTTGATGGAGAATATTCAGTTTACTTTCTAACCCATCGATGAATTTTTCGACGCAATCCTTTCCTAGAAAAAAAATGGAATAGTTAAATGACAGTTATTTTTAATTTTTATATTATATTTTAATTACCTTCATATGTAAAACGTTCATTTAATTCTGAATTAAATGTATGACATACGTAAAAGGAAACCGCACAGGCTTGATGTTGTTGTACTTTTGTTGTAGATGGGTTCTCAGTGCTTGGCATAGTGTTGTGATAAGATACCAACACTTCTTCCATATCCGCATATACTACTACCGGAGGAGACATTTGTTTTTCAAACCGCTGAAACTTCACAACAGTTCCATATTCAGGAAATCTTGCTGACACTTTTCCACATTCTTTTTGGTTGTGTTTTTTGGAATCAGTGAAATAATAGCTCAAGCAAAAATCACAAAATTGTCCGGCTTTATGACTTCGTGTAAATTATTTTTTAATGAGTCGTTCCATTTCTCTTATAAGACAATAATGAAAAATAGTTGACTCATTATTTTGAATCATCAACAAATTTATATGGAAACTTCGCACAGCTTTAGTGGCTCTAGATGGTCCAATTATTTCAGATTTACGTTCCTTAATCCCAGATTTATCTTTGATTTCATACACATTTATACTAAATTGTGTATTGTTTTTTTCAAATATTTGAATATCCTATATCATTGTTGGAAAATTCATATCTGAAAAATCAATGATAAAACCTCTATATCGAATTTTATCGGAGCTTATATCATTGATTTTATAATACTGTGGATTAATTAAATTACACATTCTTTCTGGCCGGTCAACTTTGCTAGCTATTGCGGCGAGTACAGCCCATTTAAAGCAGTACACATCATCATTTTTTACATTTGTTGTTGCTGCTTTTGCATTTATGTCAGCTGGTAAAGAAATATACGATCCTACTGGTATGTGTTGCAATTTCAGAATTTTGGATTCTAAGAATTTAAATTCTGCTATAGCCCATCCGCTGTCCTTCTCCTGAAATTCACTGGTCTGTTTAATTAATTCATCCAAAAATGCATTTAACACTGAATCAATTTCGTCTTTATTATATATGCATACAAACGGAATTGAGAAATGTTTTAATGTCATAACCATTTCTTCATTATTGGTTTTGACATATTTTCCATATAGAATCACATTAATTTTTATTGATTCAAACTCAATAATATTAGTTTGAACAATATTTTTTAAAAAGCCTTTCAAATCATTATAAAATTTTTTAACGCAAATTTCATTTTTTAAATTGCTGACAATTTTATAATGACGGCATACCCTGTTATTTCGGGGTGATATTAGAAAAACATTTTCACTAATAAATGTTGCAGCTTTCTCCTTATGAGCATTCGTCCTTAAATGCATTTTAAAACGATTCACCGGAATGCTAATGTGACAAATAGAGCAATATTTGTCCTCAAATATTATTCTTCTCCTTTTGGGTTGGTTAGCAAGTGGAGCAGCATTTCTCTTATTTATATTAGATGATGATGGTTGGTTGCATCTAATTTCATCTTCATCATCAGAGATACTTATAATGCTTGAATGTTGTAGCCTGCTTGGTGCTGCTTGGTGTCTTGTTGGTGCGGCTGCATGATGCATGCTTGGTGCAGCTTGTTGTCTGATAGATACTACTGCATGATGTATGTTTGGTGCTGCTTGGTGACTGCTAGGTGCTGCTGCTGCCCTGCGAGCGTCATAGTCCCTGAATGCCAATTTCTCGCCATTGCATTCGGATTCATGCTTCGGTTTTAAAAATATACTGAAGATTTCGTTACACTTATTACACAGGAACATGTTTGTATTGTTTTTTTTTTGGTTTTGTTTTAAATTTAACAAAAAAAAGTTGATGAACTATATTTTATTTTTTTAATTCGATTTAAAAAATAATATTTTTTTAACACTTTATTTAAACTTTATATAAAATTTTACAAACAATTTACTCAATGCACACGTTACGCGGAGGAGCGATTTGTAACTGATTCCAAAAGAAAGAAAATCTAATCGAACTCGGACATTTCAGAATTTCCAAGGATTATGTATTTTATCGAAAATGATCTCAACCCTAAATTAAAAAAAACAAAAACCATTCAACAACAATTTTATGACGGTTGCATTTACCTTTGTTCTATTGTAATAACTAAAAAAGGTCAATATAAAAAGATCCCACACTGCGACAGACAGGTGCACATTAAATTGACAGTTCGGTTTCGAACATTTTATGACAGGTTCAAGGATCATGTTTGTTCTTGAAAACGATCAATAGAAAAATCAATAGAAAACCTTTTTATTATCTTTTTTAATGACGTCATAAACTAGAAATTTTATGACGGTTGCATTTACCTTTGTTCTATTGTAATAACTAAAAAAAGGTCAATATAAAAACGATCCCACACTGCGACAGACACGTTCACATTAAATTGACAGTTCAGTTTCGGACATTTTATGACAGGTTCAAGGATCATGTTTGTTCTTGAAAACGATCAATAGAAAAATCAATAGAAAACCTTTTTATTATCTTTTTTAATGACGTCATAAACTAGAAATTTTATGACGGTTGCATTTACCTTTGTTCTAACTAAAAAAGGTCAGTATAAAAAAACTATCCCATTTTTTTTATTACGGTTGCATGAACCTTTGTTCTAACTAAAAATGGTAATATAAAAAAAAACGGTGGGATCGTTTTGATATAATTAAAAAGGTCAACATAAAAAATATCGCACAATCTTCAAGTACCTGCGATACGTATACATGAATTTTTTTCTCTGCATCTCTTGCAGACTCTCGCAAAAATACTGATCCCTCTCCGAGCATTTGCAGGCTCTCGCAAAAACACTGATCCCTCTCCGATCATTTGCAGACTCTCGCAAAAACACTGATCCATCTCTGAGTCTTTGCAGACTCTCGCCAAAACACTGATCCCACCCAATGCTTATACCTGAACCTGATACATGTATTCTTCAATCGAAAACTGTATGATACTAGTCTATAAAACTGATCCCATACATTACATGATACCAACAACAACAAAATAAAAATACCAACATGAATTCCAACTAGTAATCCCAAAATTATTCTAATAGGAATTCCAGCAAGTATATAAAAATACCAACATGAATTCCAACTAGTAATCCCAAAATTATTCTAATAGGAATTCCAGCAAGTATTCTAACAAGTATTCCAATAGGAATTCCAGCAAGTATTCTAACAAGTATTCAAATAGGAATTCTAGCAAGTATTCTGCGCAAGTAAACTGCGATTAAACGTAGCTTGGCGCTCTTTTTGCCAAAGGGCCTATGACAGAAGAATCAGGGGTCCCCTATCTATACTACTGCCTGCGGCGCTCTTTTTTGCCTGCGGCGCTCTTTAGGTCTACAATTGGATTGGATATCACAGTTAGAAGCCCAGTAGAATCCAACTAGATTCTCCAACTTCCAATTGGATCCAATTGGAAGTTGGGGGCCAGATGCGAGGGGGTCCCCTATCTATACTACTCATTGCCAGCATAAAAAAAAGGGAAAAGAAAAGAAGGATGGTGAATTTCCGGTCTTGAAGAAAGGAGACTCGAAACCGACGGTCGGACAACACGTAATCATCCGCCAAAATCGTGCAGAAATTCAACCATTTTTTTTGTTTTTTGAATTGTCGGGTCGCGCTACGGTCATACTTATTTAGCGACGATTTGTTTTTTTTTTAACGGAGAGCGCCCGGCCCGTTTGCAACTTTTTGTGCTAGCGAAGCACCCGCGGCGGAACGCCTGACCATTAATTGTGCCAGCGGAGCACCAGCGAATTATTTTTGAGCTGCGGAGCGCCCGACGATTAATTGTGCAGTGGAGCACCATATTTGTTTGTGCGACGAAGCGCCCGCATAGCTCTTGGCATCGGAGCAACAACAACAGCGACAACGGCGTTTGCAACAATACCAAAAGCGGCAAAAACCACAACAACAACGGCAGAGACGACCACAAAAACAACAGCAAGAACAACATCTGCAGCAGAAAATTTTGCACCTGCAAACAGCAGCGGCAGGGTTAAGTACACTTAAAAAAAAAAAAACCCAAAATTAAATTTCTTCAAATCATTTTTTTTTTTTTTTTTAAAAGAGATAAAATTCTTTATAAAAAAAAAGAAAATTTTACAAAAAAAAAATCTTAATTAGTTAAGAAAATTAAACCAATAGAAAAAAAAGGAGTTAAGATTTAAAAAATAAAAACTTTGTAAATTTTGCAAAACAAATTGTAAACTAAATTAAAATTTAAAATTAATACAATTTAAATAAAATTAAAACAAGGAGGAAAAACAAATTTTTTTGGCTATATAAATAAAATTTAAAGAATTTAAAAAAAAATATATAAATTTTGGAAAAATTAAAATAAAAAAAAGTAAAAAGAACTAATGTAAATTAAAACTAAAATTTTGGATTAGATTGAAATAAAAAAAAAATAATAAAAATTGGCTAAAAATAAAATTAAGCTAAAACTAAAATTTTTGCAAAAAGAAAAAAAACTTAAAAAAAAAATAAAAAAAAATAGATTTAAGTATGTATTTGTTGTATATGTTTTATATTGTAGTGTTCGTTTAATTGTATGTTTGTAAAAATAAAAAAAAATAAATAAAAAAATTTTGTAATAAATAAAAATAAAATAAAGAAATAAAAGGCGTAATAATTTATAAAAAATATAGAAAGAAAAGCATAAGAAAAATTTGGAGAATAATAAGTAGGAAAAATAATAAAGAATTTTTGAATAAAATAAATAAAGATAGATAAACCAAATATAAAAAAAAGGAAAACAACAGGGAATAAAATTATTATTTTTAGATAGGCAATATTGAGCCCAAAAAAAAGGGTACAAGAAAGGTGGGCCCATAGTTTTTGTATCGTAAACTTAAAAAAAATATATATATAGAAGAGAAAAAAAAAATATAAATAAAGGAAATAATTTTTTTGTGATATAAATAAAAATAAATAAAATTATACACTTAAAAAAATATATAATATAATAGAATACTTAAATAAATAAAACAATACTTAAATAAAATTATACACTAAAAAAAAAGGAATATAATTAAATGCTTAAATGAATAAAATAATACATAAAAAAAAACATATCATAAATATATGTAAAACTTAAATATAATTATAGACTTAAATAAATCAAATTACACTTAAATAAATATAATTACACTTAAAAAAAAAAAAATTAAAAGTAAACTAAAACTTAATAAACTGCACTTAAATAAATAAAATACAATAAAAAAAATAAAAAAATGATTTAAATAAAATAGAATTCAAATAAAATAAAATTTAAATAAAATAACATTAAACATAATGAAATAAAATTGTATACTTAAAATAAAGCTATACACTAAATTAATAAAATAAATAGAACAATACTTAGATAAAATCCAAATTAAATAAATTAGCATTAAACTTAAATGAAATTAAAGTACACTTAAAGAAATAAAACTCAAGTAAAAAACCTAAGATTTAATAAAATAAATGTACACTTAAAGAAATAAAAGTAAAAATATTATATAAAAAAAATTATATAAAATAAATGATGCATTTAAATAAATAAAACTTAAAAGTAAACTAAATTTGAATAAAATCAATATTACACTTAGATAAATAAAATACAATAAAAAAATAATTTACTTAAATAAAAAAATATATATACTTAAATGAAATAAAATTTAAATAAAATAAAATTAGACTTAAAAAAATAAAACTATAAAATTTTACTTAAAATTAATTTAAATAAATTAATACCTAATACATAATAAAAAAAAACTATTTAAATAAAATAAATTAATATAATCTTTATTGTTAAAAAAAAAATATTTATGTTAATAAATAAATAAAATATTTGTATTGTAAATAAATACAAGAGATTTGTAAATTAGTTTTAAGTATTTTAAATGTTCTATAATAAAAAAATTGTAAATTGTTTTTGAAAATGTTTGTGTTGTTATTTAATATGTGCTAAATTTTCTTTTTCAGTGGTCCATGATGTGGTGAAGTAGGTGTAGTTTTTTTTTTTTTTGTATTTGTTTAGGGACGTTCTTAGTTTTTTTTTTCAGTATTGCCATAGTAACGTTATGTGTAGGGAGGGAAGGCAACGGGCACCCATCAAGCCCAGAAGTTGTTTGTTTTTTTTGGTTTTGTGTATTTTTTCCGTAGTCATTTTGGACTTAGTGTAGGGTATCGTTTATTGTTTAGTTAGGGACATTAGTTTATTTAGGGTATTAGGTTTTTGTTTTTGGGTTGTTTAAATTATTTTTTTGTTGTTAACATTTTTTGTTAATTTATTTTTTTTGGTGCAATATTTATTTAAATTAATTTGTATTTTTTTTCATGCGTTTTTTTTTATACATAATTTAGATTATTTTTTTTTTGTTAACTTATATAATTTTTTTATATCCCTTTGTCAGTGTTAGATTTGTTGTTGCGTGAGTCATTTTTTTTGCGTGCAGATTTTTTTTTGTTCGTTAATTTTTTTGGTTTAAATTCAAATAGTAGGCAAGTCTTTTTTTAATGTAACGGCGAATGGAGCCACAAGTCCCACGACATTTCCGGCGAGCTTAGCCGAGCGACCGCCAGTGCCTACGCCAGCTCCAATCGAAATCGATCATCGATTAATTCGCTCTACGTTACATTTGGCGCCCAACGTACGAGCATTTTGTTTAAGTGTCTCGTTTTTTACTTGTTTGTCTGTTTAGTTTTGTAATCGTAAGTCCCAGGCAAATACTTCATGTTAGTCCTGCGTTGCTACGTTACAGAAGTGAACGTCCAAACAATTAAAATAAATTTTGTTTCATGTTAGGTGTGAACCGGTATTTTATTCGTGAATGTGGTAGTCGATAGTTATGTACTCGGTTTTTGAAACCGGTACATTTGCGTCGACACCACCATTCACGAGTTAAATCCTGTGTTCAGTATTCGTTTTTTTTAGTTTTTTTTTTTTCAATAAACGTTTGCCCTATAGTTTGTGGTTAGGTATTGGTTAGAGTGACGTTAGAGTGTCTGTATGTCAAATTGATGTCGTAAATTTTGTCAATTTTTGCTACACGCATTCTAAGTTTCTATTTAAGGTGGTATTTTTGTTGTTTCAGCGTATGTCCTGTCAGTTAAATTATGATAGTTGCTACGATGAGACGATACTTATCAATTTAAAGTTACCAAGTACTTGATTAGCATTTAAAGTCAATAAAATAATAGTTGTTTTTTTTGTGTTTCATTTATTAAAGCATATATAAGCCGAACCGTACAAAATTGAAGTTATTTACATTTTCATTTCTAATTAAATTTAGGAAACAATTAAATACAAAATAACTTAATGATAAAAAAAGAGCTACGTAATTCTACATAAAACTTAAAACTAGCTATAAACAAAAGAAAATAAAACAAAAAGCTTAGAATTACACTCGAAAAGCCACAAAAGGACCACATTTACAGAGATCGAGTTGCCACTTACTTACTAACTATCTTTTCTAATTTATTTATTATTTATTTTCGTTTTTTTTATTACAAATATTTTGAATTGTAATTATTTATTCGATTTTTATAAGTTTTCGTTATTTATTTTGAATACTTATTTTTTTTGGCATGTATTTATAGTATTTTTTTCCGAGTTATTTACATAATTATTTATTTATTAATTTATACATTTTTTTCATTATTTATTTTCGTATTTTAGTAATTATACACATTTTCTTTCGTTATTTATACTTTGTTTCTCCTTTTCGTTAATTATACATTCCTTATTGTTTATTCTACTATAGTAATTATAATTTTTTTCGTCATTTATATGCGTTTTTCATTTACTTATTAAATTATTTATTAAGATACTTTTTTTTTTGTTTTTTATTATATATTTTTTTCGTTATTTATACATTTTTTTATATATTAATAAAATAATTTATTTAACCTATTCTTTTCTGTTTTTATTTATTTTGTTCTTATTTATAATTTACTTGTTTTGTTTTATTTCTTATTTATTATCCCATAATCCCATATTTACCCCATATTGATAAAAAAAAAAAACATAACATACATAATATATAAAAATTTCGGTGATTGGCGAACATGACAAACCAAGGCAGCCATTATGACCTATGATCAGGTAATGGTAGAGGTAGACCTTTTCCAAATGCCCCTACTACCAGTGCTAACGCTCTACATGATGCGGCTGGCACCTCAGCAGCTGCAGGTGCTAACGGTTTATCGTCACCAGTTTATAACAGCGTAACCGCACAAGGTATCCGTCAAGAGTATGCGACTCACGAACGAGAGTTAGGTATTAATCAGCCAGTAAATTCTGACTCCGTAGTAAACGCTGATGGACTAACACTGAAAGAATATGTTAGTGCATCGGTAGGAACTGGACAAGCGAGCTTGATGAGGAGTGTGGAGTCGGCTATCATGAGATTAGTTCCTCAAATAGTGCGACAATCTCTCAGTGAGGAAAGAGCCATTAGCAACCAAACTAGTCATGATAGAACCGCGCCTGAAGATCACCAAAGATCCTTTGATCCGCCTAGACAAGGGCCAGATCAACACCAATCTCTTCCACAATCACAACCTGCGTATGGACTTCCTAGGGACAATATTAATCACCCTTACCCGGTAAATGTAAATGAAGTCAACCGCCCATTCCTAATCCAATGAGGTATAAGTTTGATAAGTGGGGAATCAACTTTGATGGCACGCTAAAAACAGCTCCCATCGAAGATTTCATATTTAGGGTTGAATCAATAAGAGAGTATTATCAGTGCCCCTATCCAGTCTTGATGAAGGGTTTTCATCAGATGTTGTCAGGCAAGGCTAGTGAGTGGTGCTGGTCTTTTAGAAGACAAAACCCTTTTTGTGACTGGGATTATTTAAAATACCAAATGATCCGTAATTTTCGACGATATGAGACGTAGCCGCGGTAGCTCAGTGGTCAGTGCGTTGGACTGCGAGTCGAAAGGTCCCCGGTTCAAGCCTGGACTGGGGCTAACAACATCTTTTCTTAGAAACATTTTTCTATACCGCGCTACCTCTCGTCAGTAAATGGCAAACATACGAGAGTAAAACATTGCCTATGAAAAAGCTCTCACCCGCCGTTCGGATTCGGCAATAAACTGTAGGTCCCACCACTTTGAGTACAAATATAACACGCACAGCTCAAAATGGTGAGAGCTCGGCCGAAGTTCTGTACAGGACTGTAGCGCCAAACTATTATTATATTATTATTATTATTATTATGAGAGTGACTACGAGATTCAAAGGAAGATTATGGAAAGGAGACAGGCTGGAAACGAGAGTGTAGAGGCTTTTATAAACAGTATTGCGCTACTTCGAAACCAAATGCGAGTGCAAATGCCTGAAGTAGAAATAGTGAGGATGGTTAAAGACAACCTGAAAGACGGTGTCTATCAATTAGTTTTCCCAATGCAGCTCACAACACTAGACCAATTGTTAGTCGAGTGTAGGAGAGCTGAGAGAACTCTGAATAACCGTCAGCGAGAAAGGGACAACCATCGAGCACCGCCCTACAAGAGAGTAAATGAACTCGAGTTTCCAGATGAGCAGGAACGCTTCTGTCAGATAGACGCTTTCAAACATCGAACGAAGGTGCCATACGAGTTCGAACGTGTTGGAACTGTAAAGCACCTGGTCATAGTTTTTTTGAGTGTCCGTCTAGTGTGAGGAATTTGTTTTGTTTTAAATGTGGTTTAGATGGTGTGATTTCTCCTAAATGTCCTAAGTGTTCGGGAAACAGTCCCCGGAACATGGCGATGACTGGGGCTTCATGTTCTCGACAAAACCCGTCCCAGCAGATGTAGGATTTAAAATTATTAATAGAACACCGGAGACACCCACCAATAGAATAGTTAGTAGAGTTAGGGAATTAATACCATACCACATAAGATTAGAAAATTATAATAAAAAAAGAGAGGAGATATTTAGGGATAAGAATAGTGAAATAAGCAAGAAAATCATTAGTACTAGGAGTAGATATAAGAACCGTAAAGCTGAACGCAAAGAAATTGCGTCAGCCAGATTACCATTAGAAGTAGATATAAGACCATATTTAGAAGTTAAGATTAATAATAATAGTTTTAGGGGATTAATGGATAGTGGGGCGTCTGTCAGCTGTTTAGGTAAAGATTGTATGGAAATTGTGGAGAAAAAGAATATTCCAATATTCGACGACAAATCAGTCATCAAAACAGATGATGGGAAATCATAAAGTATTATAGGTAAAGTTAGGGTAAAAATACAATGTCATGATAAGTGTGAAATGTTAACATTATATTTAGTCCCATCTTTGTCACAAGAGTTGTATTTAGGTATAGATTTTTGGAAAGCGTTTGGTATTAGTCCATGTTTTGTCAACAGTGTTAGTGAGATATCTGTGGAACATGACAGTGATAGTGAACGTTTAAATATGCACGTCTTAAGTAGGGAACAGAATTTTATGTTAGATAGAGCAAAGAGTGAGTTTAAATGTTTTACAAGATTTAGTTTAGGGAAAACTCATCTAGAAACACATTTGATCGATACAGGCGATGCACCACCAAAAAAGATGCGATACTACCCGATCTCACCTGCGATTCAAAAATTAACTTTTGATGAACTTGACCGGATGCTCAGCTTAGACGTGATTGAGTTAGCCAATCAAGCGAGTTGTAATAATCGAACCACGCTAGTTATTAAGCCAGGCAAAAACCGTCTTTGTCTTGATGCACGTGAGTTAAATAAGGTGACCAAAAAAGATGCGTACCCGTTACCAAACATCGACGGTTTGTTGAGTAGGCTAGGTGATACCATTTTCATTTTGGCGGTAGACCTCAAAGACGCGTTCTGGCAAATACCATTAGAGGAAGCCAGCCGACCAAAAACTGCGTTCACAGTCCAGGGTAGGCCACTCTACCAGTTTAAGGTAATGCCTTTTGGACTGTGTAATGCTGCGCAACGTCTTTGTAGGTTAATGGACCACGTGATACCGTCGGAACTCAAAGATCGCGTATTTGTGTATCTGGACGACTTGTTGATCGTATCATCCGATTTCAACACGCACATAGATATGTAAACCCAAGTAGGCCAACGACTCACAGAGGCTGGTCTAACTATCAACATGAAAAAGTCGAAGTTCTGTTTCAAAGAATTGAAATATCTAGGATATATAATAGGTGATGGAAAAATGAAAACTGACCCAAATAAAGTTGAGGCCATACAAAATATTACAACACTAAAGAATCCGAAAGAAGTTCGGAGGTTTCTAGGCACGGTAGGCTGGTATCGACGATTTATTCAGGATTTTTCTACTCTCACCGCATACACTGAAACACTGAAAAAATCTAAGAAGCCCAAGAAGCATTTGATGTCCTTAAAGTCAAATTAATGTCAAGTCCCGTGTTAATCAGTCCTGATTTTTCGAAACACTTTTATGTTCAGTGTGATGCGTCTAATTTAGGGATAGGTGCAGTTCTTTTTCAAAAAGATGCCGATGGAGAAGAGCGTCCCATCGAATATATGTCGCAGAAATTAAATTCTGCTCAAAAAAATTATACCACGACTGAAAAAGAATGCTTGGCAGTGGTCGTAGCTATCGCAAAATATAGGCAATATATTGAAATGATGCCATTTACTGTGATAACCGACCATTTTAGTCTGAAGTGGCTAATGAAGCAACAAGACCTGTGTGGTCGACTTGCCCGTTGGAGCCTTAAATTGCAAGGATACGCATTCGAAATTGAGCATAGGAGTGGGTCGAAAAATATAGTACCTGATATGTTATCGAGTATAGAGATAGAGGAATTAGACTTAGGGCATTGTGCAATATTAGATTTAAGTTCGGACGCATTCAAAAATCAGACCTATACGGACTTACAGAAGACAATAGAGGATAATAGTGAGCAGTTACCAGACTTAAAGATTATAGATGGGTTCGTTTACAAACGAACAGAGTTTTATAGTGGGAACAAAGATCAGGAAGACACTTGTTGGAAACTGTGGGTTCCCGACGAGTTAACCAACGAAGTCATCAAAAGAGCTCATGAGAATAATACGGCTCATGGTGGCTTCGCAAAAACTTTGTTCAATGTAAGGGAATATTTCTATTGGCCTGGGATGTGCAACCAAGTGAAGCCATCAAAAATTGAGAAACATGTAAAGAGTGTAAACACACTAATCAAATATTACGACCAACTATGGGGGCAGAAGTGATAACTACTAAACCTTTCCAGAAAATATATGTAGATTTTCTTGGACCTTATCCGCGCTCGAAGTTAGGGAATTGTTTCATATTTATCGTGTTAGATCACCAAACAAAATTTGTTCTTCTAAAAGCCCTTAAGAATACCACCTCGGCGGCTATTATAACTTTTCTAACGTCTGAAGTGTTCCAGAAATTTGGAGTTCCAGAAATACTGCCTTCAGACAATGGAAAGCAGTTTGTTTGCAATGAATTTCAGGAACTGATAGAACTATTTGGAATTCATCATATGAGAACCGCTATTTACTCTCCGCAATCGAATGCAAGCGAGCGAGTAAATCAATCTATCCTTAGTAGCATACGAACATATCTACAGAATGAGCAAACAGAATGGGACAGAAATTTATCAGACATCGAATGTGCCTTACGCGCCTCAGTACATGCCTCGATAGGAATGTCGCCATATTTTGCTTTGTTTGGCAACAATATGATTACACATGCGAGCGCATACAAAATAATCAAACGCCTAAACGTAATCAATGAAGGTGACCTCAATATTCTACCAAAAACTGACCAAATGCAACTAGTACGGAAATGAATCAAAGAAAAATTGCACAAAGCGTATGAAAACAACCAGAAAACCTACAACAAAAGAGCCAAAGAAATAAGCTTTAGGCCAGGGCAGGAAGTTTTCAGGAAAAACTTTGTGCAAAGCAATTTTTCCAAGGCCATTAATAGCAAGTTATGCAGACCCTGGATAAAATGTCGCATAAAACAAGCGGTTGGCAAAAATCTCTATGAGATTGAAGACTTGCTTGGAAAACCTATAGGGATCGTACATGCACAACATTTGAAATTTTAAAAAAATAGTAACACCAATCACCCGAAACGCAACAAAAAATATTTAAAATGACTAAATAAAAAAAAATAAAAAAAATTATATAACTAAATAAAAAAAAAACAAAGATATATATATAGATATATATATATATATATATATATATATATATATATATATATATATATATATATATATATATATATATATATATATATATATACTGATAAAATATATATATGAAAAAAAAGGTCCACGGAGTACACAGTGACAGCACCTAATAGTTATAGCACAAAAAAAGAAAAAAAAAAGGGTCAGAACGCTAACCAAATATATACCAAATATATATACCAATTAATCAAATAAAAATAAAAAGGAATGTTATAAACTTACCCAAAAGCCACACGGGGACATTCCTGAACTACCTGAAAAGAAAAAAAAAAGATTAAATGTATTTTTTTGGTATAAGGCTAGCAAGTTTTTTTTTGGTTCCGATATTCGGTAACCTCAAAATATAGATGATCTGGATATTTCTTGAGTTCTGTGATAACCATTCTGTGCAATATATATGTATTTTTGTGATATTAGTATTAAGTATTCTAAGTTTATATATTCATAGGTTATTTGTATGTTTAGTCGTATATTTATTTGTATTTCTCTGTACTAACCTCAAAAACTCTGTACTAACCTCAAAAAATGGCTATTCGATAGCGAGGGTGTCCGGACTGGCGTTGTTTCCAGCTTCCGACGTTTGACAGGCTGCTCATCCGGAAACTGGCTTTGTGACGGACACCTGTGATGCAACACTGATGCGAGCTGTCAGAACTTACAAGTCAATCTTCGGAACACCTCCAAAGACAAATGGATGACTGACATAAAATAGCATTGCCAGCATAAAAAAAAGGGAAAAGAAAAGAAGGATGGCGAATTTCCGGTCTTGAAGAAAGGAGACTCGAAACCGACGGTCGGACAACACGTAATCATCCGCCAAAATCGTGCAGAAATTCAACCCGCATAGCTCTTGGCATCGGAGCAACAACAACAGTGAAGAACAACAACAACAACGACGTTTGCAACAATACCAAAAGCGACGGCAAAAACCACAACAACAACAGCGAAAAACAACAACAACAACGACGTTTGCAACAATACCAAAAGCGACGGCAGAGACGACCACAAAAACAACAGCAAGAACAACCTCTGCAGCAAAATTTTGCACCTGCAAACAGCAGCGGCAGGGTTAAGTACACTTAAAAAAAAAAAAAAACCCAAAATTAAATTTCTTCAAATCATTTTTTTTTTTTTAAAGAGATAAAATCCTTTATAAAAAAAGAAAATTTTACAAAAAAAAATCTTAATTAGTTAAGAAAATTAAACCAATAGAAAAAAAGGAGTTAAGATTTAAAAAAAAAAACTTTGTAAATTTTGCAAAACAAATTGTAAACTAAATTAAAATTTAAAATTAATATAATTTAAATAAAATTAAAACGAGGAGGAAAAAAAATGTTGGCTATATAAATAAAATTTAAAGAATTAAAAAAATATATAAATTTTGGAAAAATTAAAATAAAAAAATATATAAATTTTGGAAAAATTAAAATAAAAAAAAAGTAAAAAGAACTAAAGTTTTTAATTTACTTTAGTTCTTTTTACTTTTTACTAAAATTTTGGATTAGATTGAAATAAAAAAAAAATTAAGCTAAAACTAAAATTTTTGCAAAAAGAAAAAAAACTTAAAAAAAAAAAATAAAAAAAATTAGATTTAAGTATGTATTTGTTGAATATGTTTTATATTGTAGTGTTCGTTTAATTGTATGTTTGTAAAAATAAAAAAAATAAATTAAAAAATTTAGTAATAAATAAAAATAAAATAAAATAAAATAAAATAAAATAAAATAAAATAAAATAAAATAAAATAAAATAAAATAAAATAAAATAAATAAATAAATAAATAAATAAATAAATAAATAAATAAATAAAAGGCGTAATAATTTATAAAAAATATAGAAAGAAAAGCATAAGAAAAATTTGGAGAATAATAAGTAGGAAAAATAATAAAGAATTTGTGAATAAAATAAATAAAGATAGATAAACAAAATATAAAAAAAAGAAAAACAACAGGGAATAAAATTATTATTTTTAGATAGGCAATATTGAGCCCAAAAAAAAGGGTACAAGAAAGGTGGGCCGATAGTTTTTGTATCGTAAACTTAAAAAAAATATATATATAGAAGAGAAAAAAAAATATAAATAAAGAAAATAATATGGTTTTCATTTTTTTATGATATAAATAAAAATAAATTAAACTTTAAAAAATAAAAAAATAAAATTATACACTTAAAAAAATATATAATATAATAGAATACTTAAATAAATAAAACAATACTTAAATAATATTATACACTAAAAAAAAGGAATAAAATTAAATGCTTAAATGAATAAAATAATACATAAAAAAAAACATATCATAAATATAAGTAAAACTTAAATATAATTATAGACTTAAATAAATCAAATTACACTTAAATAAATATAATTACACTTAAAAAAAATTTAAAAGTACACTAAAACTTAATAAACTACACTTAAATAAATAAAATACAATAAAAAAAATATAAAAATGATTTAAATAAAATAGAATTCAAATAAAATAAAATTTAAATAAAATAAAATTAAACATAATGAAATAAAATTGTATACTTAAAATAAAGCTATACACTAAATTAAAATTATATACTTAAATAAATAGAACAATACTTAGATAAAATCCAAATTAAATAAAATAGCATTAAACTTAAATGAAATTAAAGTACACTTAAAGAAATAAAACTCAAGTAAAAAAACTAAGATTTAATAAAATAAATGTACACTTAAAGAAATAAAAGTAAAAATATTATAAAAAAAATTATATAAAATAAATGATGCATTTAAATAAATAAAACTTAAAAGTAAACTAAATATTACACTTAGATAAATAAAATACAATAAAAAAATAATTTACTTAAATAAAAAAAATATATATACTTAAATGAAATAAAATTTAAATAAAATAAAATTAGACTTAAAAAAATAAAACTATACACTTAAAATAAAATTTTACTTAAAATTAATTTAAATAAAATAAATTAATACCTAATACATAATAAAAAAAAAACTATTTAAATAAAATAAATTAATATAATCTTTATTGTTAAAAAAAAAAATATTTATGTTAATAAATAAATAAAATATTTGTATTGTAAATAAATACAAGAGATTTGTAAATTAGTTTTAAGTATTTAAGTACCCAAAATTAAATTTCTTCAAATCATTTTTTTTTTTTTTAAAGAGATAAAATCCTTTATAAAAAAAAAAGAAAATTTTACAAAAAAAAAAATCTTAATTAGTTAAGAAAATTAAACCAATAGAAAAAAAGGAGTTAAGATTTAAAAAAAAAAACTTTGTAAATTTTGCAAAACAAATTGTAAACTAAATTAAAATTTAAAATTAATACAATTTAAATAAAATTAAAACAAGGAGGAAAAAAAAATTGGCTATATAAATAAAATTTAAAGAATTAAAAAAAAAATATAAATTTTGGAAAAATTAAAATAAAAAAAAAGTAAAAAGAACTAATGTAAATTAAAACTAAAATTTTGGATTAGATTGAAATAAAAAAAAAATAATAAAAATTGGCTAAAAATAAAATTAAGCTAAAACTAAAATTTTTGCAAAAAGAAAAAAAACTTAAAAAAAAAAAATAAAAAAAATTAGATTTAAATATGTATTTGTTGTATATGTTTTATATTGTAGTGTTCGTTTAATTGTATGTTTGTAAAAATAAAAAAAAAAAATAAAAAAATTTAGTAATAAATAAAAATAAAATAAATAAATAAATAAAAGGCGTAATAATTTATAAAAAATATAGAAAGAAAAGCATAAGAAAAATTTGGAGAATAATAAGTAGGAAAAATAATAAAGAATTTTTGAATAAAATAAATAAAGATAGATAAACAAAATATAAAAAAAAAGAAAAACAACAGGGAATAAAATTATTATTTTTAGATAGGCAATATTGAGCCCAAAAATTGTATCGTAAACTTAAAAAAAATATATATATAGAAGAGAAAAAAAAATATAAATAAAGAAAATAATATGGTTTTCATTTTTTTATGATATAAATAAAAATAAATTAAACTTTAAAAAATAAAAAAATAAAATTATACACTTAAAAAAATATATAATATAATAGAATACTTAAATAAATAAAACAATACTTAAATAATATTATACACTAAAAAAAGGAATATAATTAAATGCTTAAATGAATAAAAAAATACACAAAAAAAACATATCATAAATATAAGTAAAACTTAAATATAATTATAGACTTAAATAAATCAAATTACACTTAAATATATATAATTAAACTTAAAAAAAAATTTAAAAGTAAACTAAAACTTAATAAACTACACTTAAATAAATAAAATACAATAAAAAAAATAAAAAAATGATTTAAATAAAATAGAATTCAAATAAAATAAAATTTAAATAAAATAACATTAAACATAATGAAATAAAATTGTATACTTAAAATAAAGCTATACACTAAATTAAAATTATATACTTAAATAAATAGAACAATACTTAGATAAAATCCAAATTAAATAAAATAGCATTAAACTTAAATGAAATTAAAGTACACTTAAAGAAATAAAACTCAAGTAAAAAAACTAAGATTTAATAAAATAAATGTACACTTAAAGAAATAAAAGTAAAAATATTATAAAAAAAAATTATATAAAATAAATGATGCATTTAAATAAATAAAACTTAAAAGTAAACTAAATATTACACTTAGATAAATAAAATACAATAAAAAAATAATTTACTTAAATAAAAAAAATATATATACTTAAATGAAATAAAATTTAAATAAAATAAAATTAGACTTAAAAAAATAAAACTATACACTTAAAATAAAATTTTACTTAAAATTAATTTAAATAAAATAAATTAATACCTAATACATAATAAAAAAAAACTATTTAAATAAAATAAATTAATATAATCTTTATTGTTAAAAAAAAAAATATTTATGTTAATAAATAAATAAAATATTTGTATTGTAAATAAATACAAGAGATTTGTAAATTAGTTTTAAGTATTTTAAATGTTCTATAATAAAAAAAATTGTAAATTGTTCCTGAAAATGTTTGTGTTGTATGTTATTTAATATGTGCTAAATTTTCTTTTTCAGTGGTCCATGATGTGGTGAAGTAGGTGTAGTTTTTTTTTTGTATTTGTTTATGGACATTCTTAGTTTTTTTTTCAGTGTTGCCATAGGAACGTTATGTGTAGGGAGGGAAGGCAACGGGCATCCATCAAGCCCAGAAGTTGTTTGTTTTTTTTGGTTTTGTGTATTTTTTTCCGTAGTCATTTTGGACTTAGTGTAGGGTATCGTTTATTGTTTAGTTAGGGACATTAGTTTATTTAGAGTATTAGGTTTTTGTTTTTGGGTTGTTTAAATTATTTTTTTGTTGTTAACATTTTTTGTTAATTTTTTTTTTTTTTGTGCAATATTTATTTAAATTTATTTGTATTTTTTTTCATGCGTTTTTTTTATACATAATTTAGATTATTTTTTTTTTGTTAACTTATATAATTTTTTATATCCCTTTGTCAGTGTTAGATTTGTTGTTGCGTGAGTCATTTTTTTTGCGTGCAGATTTTTTTTTGTTCGTTAATTTTTTTGGTTTAAATTCAAATAGTAGGCAAGTCTTTTTTTAATGTAACGGCGAATGGAGCCACAAGTCCCACGACATTTCCGGCGAGCTTAGCCGAGCGACCGCCAGTGCCTACGCCAGCTCCAATCGAAATCGATTATCGATTAATTCGCTCTACGTTACAGGCGCTTCTTCGATATTACTAATTATATTGTGTATATTGTGTATATTGCGCAGTCAGCTTCTCTTGACGTTCTGGGCATATCAATTCGTTGGAATGATCATATATTTGATGTGTCGAAAGAAGCGGCCAAGTGCCTCGGTTTTCTGAAACGGTGTAAGACATACTTCACTCCTGCTGACTTACGCATTGTCTACACAACCTATATTCGGCCTAAGATGGAATACAATTCGCACATATGGGCAGGGGCTTCTAAATCTTCTTTGGAGTTCCTGGATCGAATCCAACAACGTGCAATATATTTAATAGGGGATGAAAATATTTCATCCTCTATTGGTTCTCCTGAGCACCGAAAGACCGTAGGGTGTGTAAGCCTGTTTTATAGGTATTACAACGGCAAGTGTTCGAGGGAAATACATGGCCTGATTCCACCAGGTCGTGTGTTCTCTCGTTCTACTCGGGCATCGAACCAAGCCCACCCCTTCGTAGTCCACTCGGTTTTCAACAGAACCACGCATTATAGAGAGAATTCGTTCTTCAGTCGCACGATACGTTTGTGGAACAATCTCCCTGCGTCTGTTTTTCCCGACATTTTTAATATTGGGAAATTTAAAGCAAGCATCCACCGGCACTACTCCATCTTTCCTCCTCCCTTTAACCTATAATCCTTTCTTACGATCAACACTGTGGATTGCATGAATAGGGGGCATCCCCTGAGCGTTGGTTAATTTGTAAAAACAAAAAAAACGGAAGTTAAATAATTTGTGTTGGTGGAAACGAAAATATTTAACGGACACTTTATTCTGAAAGCTTTGCTATCTGCCAGTTAACAAACGTACAGATAAATTTTAACGTAACCGAACATTCTGAAAACGGCCCTTAATATTTAAAATATAAACAGAACATGTAGATTTAGGTATTACCCAAGTACGAATTAACGATCGGCACAAGCCTGACACAGGCTTGTGCCAATGCTACTCAAGCATGTGCCAACGCTGGTATCCAAGCTCGTTCCAAGACTGTGTCAAGACTGGAATGATAACTATGTTACAAGCCTGTATCCCAGGTGTGTATCCAGGCTCGTTGACAAATTTTGTGCCAGACTTAATTCTCAGTCTTGTGCCAACACTGTGTTTAGGCCTGTGCCAAGACTGTGTAAAGGCTGAAATGATAACTATGTTATAAAATTGTTATTCAGGATTGTACCAAGGCTTGTGTACAAGGCTTTTACCACGGCTTGGGCCTCAGTCTTGAAACAAGACCTATGCCCCAGACTTGCGACAATCCTTCTGATACGCCTGAAGATTCAGGCTATTGGGCATAATTTGTCATTTCATTCATTATTCATGTCATTACACTTGAGTCTGAAAATAAATATGTAAGAGGTTAACAAACAATTTAACAGTAATACTTACGTTAATTTACAGACTTATTGTTCAGACAACTCCAAAGAATATATTTTTTGACGCTTAAAAAATCGTCAACAAACATTTTTTTTCTCATCAGGTAAGTATTCTTTAACATGGAAACAACACAAAAATGTCACCATAGTAAACTTTAATTTACTCAAGTTAAAGTCGATACACATGCATTATTAGGCATGGGACGAAAAGTTATCGAGATGGAATTTTGAATTTCCTTCAGCATATGCGGTTTGGATAGTTTGACAATTTTTATATGTGCACTAAGAAAACAAAGATGATTATCAGAAATATCAATGTCCTAAATATCAAGTTATTTACAAATTATTTAAATCGTATTTGCTTTATTGAAACTTGTGGGATGTTTGAATATCTGCGTAAATTCAAAAGGCTAGATGCAGCAAGACTTTCATATACATCTTGTTTTCTTAGTGTGGCTCAATATTGTGTCATACTTGTGTCAATATTGGTATACCGAGGCCTGTGTGGAGTCTTAGAATGAAATTTTTGCCAGGCTTGTTTCCAACATAAACTAACAAGACGTGTTTGACATCTGAGAATTACAAATGTGCCAGTCCTGTGCCTAGATTGGTATATCAAGGCCTGTGTGGAGTCTGTGAGTGACGATTGTGTCGGGCTTGTGTCTAACCTAAACTAACAAGGCTTTTGTAAAATCTATGAGTGACGCTTTACCCAGGCTTCTGTCTAATCTAAACTAATGAGGCTTGTTTGAAATCTGGGAATGACAAATGTGCCAGGCTTGTGTCTAGCCTGATATATCAAGGCTTGTGTGGAGTCTGTGACTAATGATTGTGCTATCCTTGTGTCTGGCCCGATATACCAAGCGTTGGTAGTCTAGCTTGTAACAAGGCAGGCACTTTTGTGGTAGCCTGGAAATTCCTACCTGGGAGATAAGGGGCTAAATAAACTTTTATATAAAATAGAAAATAATTTGTGTTTGTATTCAAACGTCGTGGGTCTCATTCCTACATGTATGTTTTAAACTAACAAAAAAATATTGGTATAAAAAAGCACATGTATATGCATTATATGAGATTTGACCATTTATAAAGTCGCATGGTTTCATAGTCGTATTTAAGTTTCCTCGCGGGGACACGATCTTAAACGTAAGTACCGTCAACATTAATTATAATATACATCTTTTGAGAAATAAGTAAATGAAATATTTGTCAAAAATACAAAACATATTTTGTATGACAATCAATATGTATAAAGAAAATTTTCAAAACTCAACATTTTTAAAATGCCATTGTCCACATGTGTAACTTAATAACTATTTGTTTTTGTTTCCAAACTCATTGTCCAAATTGATTTAATTATTATTTTTTTGATATATTAATTTCTGATCTAATTAATTTAGTAATGGTTCCAGTTCCGGTTCCCGTTCTGGTTTTCTGTTCCAGTTCCGGTTCTAAATAAAATAACGATTCCAGTTCCAGTTCCATACAAAATTTCAAAAACGGTTCCAGTTACAGTTCCGTTTCTATAAAAATGAAACGGTTCCGGTCCGGTTCCAGTTCCGGTTCCACCCGAGCCCTGATTTAAATAGTACTAAGAGTTTTGCTGCAACACTGTTGAGACTTATGGGATGTTCGAATATTTGCTACAAGGCATAAATTTAAACAGATAGTTGCCGCAATACTTTCATAAACATCTTGTTTTCTTAGTGTAAATAAAGTGATATACAAATAAATAAACAAAGGAATAAAGAAATAAAGTGGCTATATTAATTAAATATATATTTTTCTATTTTATTAACAGGCGCTTTCAGATTTCGAATCGCATGACTCATCCTATTTGGACAACGATCAGTGTTGTAGCACAGCAACGTCACCACATGATGAGTATGAGGAGAAGAAACAGACGGAGGTGAGCTCAAGGCCTCGCAAAAAAGACAATTTTTCGACTTTTTTTATGCAGATTGATTCATTTGTTCATTTATACATTAATTTCTTCATTTTTTCTTATGTTTATTTGTTCATTAATTGATTTGTTCATTTATTAATTTATTCATTTATTTATTCATGCTGGTGCACTCCAAGGGTATTGAATTGAACGTACGCATCGAGAACGCTGTTGGCCAACATATCTTTAATAATACACACAGAGAAAAAAACTGTTAAAAAATAACAGTTGGAAACTGTTACTTTTCCATAGTTTAAAAAATGTCTTATAAAAATATTTAACGAATAAAATAGACACATTATAGACATTTACTTCAACAATAACTGACAACACATCATTTAATTGGGTTTAAAATACAAACAAATTTCAACAAAAATTCAAATACGTTTGGAAAAATCTCCTTAGCCCTTAAATAGTTGTTCGAACATTAGCAGCTATAGTTTTGGTGACTGTGTACATAATGAGTGATAGTTACACAAATAACTCCCCAAATTATTAAAATATTTTCTTTTATAACAGAAACCTCTAAACAGCGTTTATATGCACAAAGATCTCATGGGATTTTATTGTCTTAAAATGTTGCTATGAGGCGTTACTTAGACGTATTTTACTGAATGCAGATTTCCGATGATATACCGAGAAAATGAGTGCATGGTTGATGCATTGAGTTTTTTGAACATAATGTAGCTGAAGTTATTTAAAATGTCTTATTAAATATTTATTAAATTTTAAAGTAATGGTTTACGACTTTAATTTAATAAAACAATGTTCGTTAAATGCTAAACACCAAAATTAGAATAATTTTATTTTTGAAAATTTTTTTGAAAGAATTTACAAATTAGTTTTTTTATATTTTTTATTTTTTTATAAAATTTGAAACAAGTGTTTTACTTGTATGGATTACTACAGTACCCCCTTCCTAGCGGAACGTGACTCTTTTTGGGGTTTTTGAATTTTGAGTTGAACTTTGAGTCAACTGTAGAGATGATGATGATTGTTCCTGGCAACAGGCTGCGATTATGCTTGATTCGATGAATGCTGGTTTTAATCGATCAATCGAAACTCTGTCATCTTTGTTGTTCATCTTTAAAATAAAATATTTGTCGGATCTCTTCACAACTTCATATGGACCAGTACATTTAGTTTGAAGAGGTTTTGTTACTGCATCTTGACGTACCCAAACCGATTTTGAATGTAGAAGATCCTTTGAAATAAATCCATGCGGATTACCATGTGGTAATGCAGTTTTCGGTTGAATTTGTTACATTGTGTCTTTCAAAGCACTTACGAAGTCTGTTGCATTAAGACGATCGTTAGTTTTTTGAATAAAAAGCTTTTAAGGTCCTGTGAAGTCTTTCAACCATACCATTCGCTTGAGGATGGTATGATGTGGTATGTTGACATTTTACGCAAAGAAATTCAGACATGTCGTGGAAGAGTTTAGACGTGAATTGCCGTCCACGGTCACAAATGATTTTGTTGGGACATCCAAACCTTGATATCCAACCTTCGAAGAAAGTTCGGCTAACTGTCTCAGCGGTGATGTCACGAATAGGAATTGCCTCTGGCCATCTTGAGAATCTGTCTATTATATTCAACAGATATGAATATCCTTCGGACGGCGGTAATGGTCCAACGATATCGACATGAACTTCACAAAATCGGTTCGACGTTACTGGAAAACTACCAAGAGGCGATTTCGTATGCCTAGTAATTTTTGATTTTTGACAGGCTTGACAGAATTTCGTCCACATCTTGCAATCCTTATTTAACGCGGGCCATACAAAACGATCTGCAACTAATTTTCTCGTAGATCTTATGCCAGGATGCGCAAGATTATGAAGCTTGTCAAAGGCGGATCTACGGAAGCTGGTTGTAAGTAAGGGTCTTGTTTTACCTTGTGATACGTTGCAGTAAATTTGAATGTTGGATCCGGGAAGTTGTTCGAGTTTCAGCTTGAGTCCGGTATCGCTATTAAGAAAATTTGCAAGTTCTTCATCTTCCTTTTGTTCTTCCGAGAGCTTCGCATAATTTAAAGTAGATATTTCGTCAATCCGTGATAAAGCGTCTGCAACAGTATTGTTAATTCCGGATATGTGCACGAGCTTCGTAGTAAACTGACCGATATAATCGAGGTGACGAAATTGACGAGGTGTGGCTTTGTTCGGATTTTGGTCAAAGGCGTACGTTAAGGGTTTATGATCCGTTAGCAATGTAAAATCTCGTCCTTCTAGGATATGCCGAAAATGTTTTACAGCACTATAAGCAGCAAGTAGTTCGCGGTCATACGTGCTATATTTGCACTCTGCAGGACTCAGTTTTCGTGAGAAGAAAGAGAGTGGTTGCCAACTTTCACCAATTTGTTGTTCTACCACAGCACCGATAGCAAAGTCTGAAGCGTCAACTTTGAGATGAAGATCTGCATCTTTCACGGGATGTGCTAGAAGTGCAGCATTTGCAATTTGTTTTTTGCATCTTTTAAATGATTCGGTTGCGGCTTCTGTCCATATAACCGGACGCTTATCTTTCTTTACCGCGCCTTTTAAGTAATCATTTAATAGAGCTTGATCATGAGCAGCGTGCGGTAGAAATCGACGATAGAAATTAAGCATGCACGTGAATCGGCGAAGCTCCAAAATTGTTTTGGGCTGTGGAAAATCTATTATTGATTGAACTTTTGAGGCCGTCGGCGTGCTACCAAGAGAGGTTATGTGAAATCCAAATTCACATTTTGCAGGATTAATCATGATGCCAAATTTTCGAAAGCGTTCAAAAATTGCCCTTAAATGTTGAATATGCTGTTCTTCAGTATATGACGCAATCAATACATCGTCAATATACGTGAAAACGAAGTCCAAGTCGCGACAGATCTCATCCATCAGACGCTGAAAGCTTTGCGCTGCATTGCGCAGACCAAAAGGCATTTTGAGAAATTCAAATAAGCCAAATGGCGTAATGATAGCAGTCTTCTGGATATTATCAGGATGCATGTCGATCTGATGATAAGCTCTAATGAGGTCTAGCTTCGAAAAAAACTTTCGATCATGTAGGCAATGCACATAGTCTGTGATGAATGGGATGGGGTACCGATCGGGAACAGTAATATTGTTTAAAAATCGGTAATCCCCACAGGGTCGCCAATCTCCGTTCTTTTTAGGAGCCATGTGTAAAGGGTTTGACCACATGCTTTTCGATGGACGAATAATTGCATTGTCCAGCATGAATTTGAATTCTTTTTTGGCGATAATAAGACGTTTGTTATCAAGAGGTCTTATCTTTGCGCGAACTGGAGGTCCTGATGTTTCGATGTGATGGAATACACCATTCTTGTTGTTGGTGAGCGACATTGAGAGATTATGAATTTCCGGGAATTCTTCTAGAAATTTCTGGTAAATGTTTTGATTCTTGACAATTGTTGTTATGCCGAGGGATGGTTCTCTTGAGATTGTTGCAGGTACTGACAGAAGCGTAGATCCATCGACGAGTCGTCTGTTCTTGAGGTCGGGAAGTAGATGAAAATGTTTCAGGAACTCTGAACCGATCATGCATTTTGTGACGTCTGCTATGATGAACAGCCAAGAAAATGCTTTCCGCAGACCAAGATCGAGTTGAAGAATCTTTGCGCCAAACGTTTTTATGGGCGTACCGTTAGCTGCGAACAAATGTACTGAAGAGTGCGATGAATTGCTCACGTATACATCCCTTGGTATAACCGAGATGTCAGCACCAGTGTCAATCAAAAAAGTTTTTCTTGTTGTCTTGTCCTTGATGAAGAGGCGGCCTGATGTGTTATCAGCTATTTCGGAGGCCGCAGGATCCGAAAAGCTCATTAATTTTTTGGATAGCTGCATGGCGAAGTGCATTTGGTGGCTTTGTCACCAAAGCGCTTGTGGTACCAACAGTAATTTGGGTTTGCGTTCCTAGCTCTGGAATCTCTGCGCGATGAACTGCGATTACGCTGCACGTTTCTGCCACGATTCATATTCTCGAACCGTTTTTCGAGTGCTTCGATTTGTTGAGACAAGCGATCGAATGGTAAGGAATCTGGCCTATTTGCAACGCTGGAGATGTTGGCAGGACGTGCCATGTCCATGACTTTGTCAGCTTGTTCTGCGAGCTTGTTGATATCCTGCTGTTCACTGATCGCAAGAATTGCACGGACGTTGTCGGGAAGCTGCTCGAGGAAAAGACTTTTAATGACGTTGTCTCCAACTTGTCCACTTCCGAGGTTCTGCATCGTTCGCAAGAAGTGCGATGGCTGTTGATCTCCCAGAACTTGACCGCTCAGTAAACGCTTGAGCTTGCGCTCATCGGATTCCGCAAACATGGATATGATGCGAGTTTCATCTGGTTCCTGCTGGAGCCGTTTCCAGAATATCGCTTACCAAGTCCAACGTGTTAGCATCTACATTTGCGACAAGATGACGAAATTTAGTTTCGTCAGCGCTGATTCGAGCGATGGAGAAAATAGATTCTATTTGCAGGAACCAAACTTTCGGATTTTTTGTCCAGAATGGAGGAAATTTCTGTACGCTTGTTGTGTACACTCCTGTTTCCGGTTGCTGCGAATTTGCGCTTACCAATTCTGAGGCGTTCTGGACCGGAGCGTCCGAAGATGGTGTTCTGTGCATTTTCACTGAGGGTCACCAGTTTAAGTTAATGGTTTACGACTTTAATTTAATAAAACAATGTTCGTTAAATGCTAAACACCAAAATTAGAATAATTTTATTTTTGAAAATTTTTTTGAAAGAATTTACAAATTAGTTTTTTTATATTTTTTATTTTTTTATAAAATTTGAAACAAGTGTTTTACTTGTATGGATTACTACAAAATCAACAATTTAATTATACCCTACACCTATGAGGTACAGGGTATATTAACTTTGTGCATATATTGTAACGCCCCTTAGGAGGCGTGTCCGGTATGGAAAAGTATATATATTCTTGATCAGCATCACTACCCGAGTCCGTTTAGCCATGTACGTCTGTCTGTCTGTCTGTCCGTCTTGCTGTCTTGCTGTCTTGCTGTCTTGCTGTCCGAATACAGAATAACTTGAGAAATACTGATCAGAATGCGATGAAATTTCGTCTCAATATATTTTAGCCAAAAGTAGGAACTGAGTTTGAAAATGAGCCAAATCGGTCAACGGACACGCCCACCTCCCATACAAGTCACTTTTATATAACTCTTTAGGAACTAATAACTCGAAAAGTATTCAAGGTATAGTTATAAAGTTTAAAACGTATTGTTAGAATTCACCTAAAAATATGTGGTCCAAAAATGGGCGTGATCCGCCCACTTTTTTTTCATTATTTCCCGGGTTTTCATAGTGGAAATTTGATCCGTAAATTATTAAAATCAAATCTATGAAATATTAGCCTTTCAAAATTTTAAATATAGGCGTGGTCCGCCCAATTATATTTTTCAAATTTTTTTTTTTAGTTTTTTATACTTTATATAAATTTTTTTAAATTATGGGGATATAAGACGTAAATTTCTGATATATGAATAATATTCTGAGGGTTAATATCCCCACCAAAGGTGTAGGGTATTCCATAGTCGGGCCCGACCGACTATAAAAATCCGCCCCATGTGACCGAACTTACCCATGTGACCTAACTTTCCCAACTCGTTATTTTATAACTTATTAATTATTTTATTAATGCAAACGACAGTAATAATTTGGAGTCGACAGTAAGAACCGTCAGCTCAAAAGTGTTATTTACATTTATTGAAATGACACTTTTTACTGTTATTTTAACAATTTATCAACAGTAACTTACTTCGGGCTCTATTTCAGCACTGAAAACTGTCGTAAATCAGCCCCAAATGACAGTTTTTTCTGTGTGTGTAGGTAAAATTAGTAAACTGAAATGAGAAACTTATTATGAATATTTTTATAATATGTAACAAAAATAGTTTATTCGCAACTGAAAAGATAAAATTGTCGAGGAATTGAAATTAATTTAATTCTATTATCTAATATCCTAAACAGGCAAACCGAACATGGCCTAGTCGGTAAAAATCATTGAGCGTCTGCGCGCCGAGCAGGAAATTTGAATATTTTGAAATATATGAATATTTTGAAATATATGAATATTTTGAAATTGAAATATGAATATTTTTGTGAATTTTTAGTATGGTTCAAAATGCAACATGAGGCGTTACATTATATAATCTATTGGATCCTTGAAGTTCAGAATAAAAACGTTTTATATTAAAAAATATTTTTTTTATTTTTCTAAGTTTAAAATGTGCCTTGTGAATCTAATGTCGTTTTCCATGGCACTTCATTTGTTGCCCTATTCTAGCAGTTTTTGCACTGAAAAGTTTACATAGAGCAAAAACTGCCAGAAAAATTGTTGCTCTGAGTTTTTAGTTTTTGCCCTCAAATTAAATTCAGTTTTCATAAAACACAGAGAACGAAATAAATTATTTCTTTTGTCATTATAGAAATATGGAAATACTTCTATCAAATATAATCGCGGATTTAATATCATCATCTTCATCTGATGATGAAGACGATGATGCAGTGGTGCTTCAACAAATTTTAAGGTCATCAACAACAAAAAAACAACGAATTGAAAATTTCGTTGAAGAAGTCGTGTACAAGTACACCGATGCAGAGGTAAGTGTAGTTGTATGGCACCAAAGCGACTTGTATTTAATATTCTTTTAAACCCTTAAGTTTAAAGAGAATCTGAGGATATCAGAGGAAACTGCAGCTTTTCTAGCGCTGGAGTACGAACGTTCAATTTTTTACAAAATGAAAGTCCTTGGAGGAAGAAAAGAAATTTCAGCAAGAAAACAAATATACGCATTCCTTTGGTAATGCCATCAAATATAGCCCTTAAAATTTAATTAACACCATCATTCCAGGTTCGCAGGCAACAAAAATAGTTACCGGGAGGTGGCCAACCTCTTCAAGATATCTTTATCTATCATGCATAGGCATATGCAAAGAATGTTTGATTTTTTTTATATTTCAAAAAAATATATCAAATTTCCAAGAAGCGAAGACGAAAAAGATGGAACCGCAAATAAATTTGAACAGGTTTGCAATTTACATTATTGTAATATTTCATTTATCACTGGGTAATATTAAGGATGTCCATGCTTTTGTAATTCAATTTTAGTACACAATAGTACTGAATATTGATAATTGATTCACAAAAATATGCGCAATATTATTTGATCGCGTATTCAAGATATATTAATTACAATATTCTTTAGATTTCAGGAACATATACCAATCGACATGGCCTTTTATCTATGACATTGCAGGGAATATACGATGCAGACAGAAAATTTACAGATGTATTTGTAGGTGCTCCTAGTAAGATACACGATGGAAGAATTTTTAAATTGTCACATATTTCGAATATATTACCAAGTATATGTAATCGACAATATCACTTTTTAGGAGATGCAGCTTATCCACTTCGTGAGTACTTACTTACGCCATTTAAGTACTGTGGACAACTTACAAGAACTCAAAGAAATTACAATTTAAAGCACTGCCAAACAAGGGTGAAAATTGAAAATGCTTTTGGATTGTTAAAGCAAAGATTTTGACAATTTATTCGATTAGAATTTTTTAAAGTTGAAGATATGGCTAAATTTGTATTAACTTGTTGTGTTCTACATAATTTAGCCATCGATTTTGGAGACATCTCAATTGTAACGGAGTGTGAACCAAATGAAAGCGATACGAACAATATAAACGATAATGCTTATGAATCAGTTATACGAAAACTTGCGGAACTTAAAAGAAAATCCATTGCTGATAATTTATGATTCAGATCAAACAATCTACCAATATAAACGACAGCTTTGCTTAAAATGTTCTTCCCTGTTCGAGAGTGCTTTATGTTAAAATTTTCTTCCCTGCTCGAGAGTGCTTTATGTTTGAATTCATTTCTTATACGATGTACATAGCTCTTAAATGTCGTTATTACCCTCGAAGTGTATAAGGGATATGTTTAAATCGTGTACTTGTAATACATTTAAATTCCTACTTTCGTGTATATTTCTATGTGCACCAATAAAATACATATCGAGATTTTCTAAAATATATAAATCTATTATTGTTAATATAGTTTTTCTTTTAACATAATGTTACGAAATATAAATAAATCATTTAAATCTTCGCAGAATTTAAAGAATTGTATTGATGTAATAGATTTATTAAAGACTAAATGAATATTAATAATATTGAAAAATAAATTCTGTAGATTAAATTTTATAATGGAGTATATTTATATATTTAGAACAAAGAACAGGATATTAAAAATTGTATATGTCAAATCATGTAATTATTTTCAAATATTATAATTAAGATGGGTGTGTACTCTTATCAAATATATTGCCTAATAACTTTTTTAAATTATCTAATTTTTCCATTTTTTCTCTGTGCCTTTTTTCTTTTGCTTCTTGCCTTTGTTTTTCAATCTTTTCTTGGTTCGCAAAGTGATTTTCGAAAAATAGCTTTTATTCTTTTTTTTTGGAATTTGTCCTGCGCTTACCACATTATCCGGTACTATTGAATCATCCATGGCTACAATACTGCGTAATTCACTATCGAAACCTGCTGTCATTCTGGAGGAACCACTCTTTTTATTGTTATCATTAACATCCTTTTTTCTTTTCATTATTGTTTTGTATCGATTTTCCACTTGACACATTGTTCGAGGGGTTTTAGACGTTTCTGAAATTTGTTCCGCGATAAACTCCCACATCTTCTTTTTTCATAGGTCCGATTTGGAGCATATTTGGGACATATTTCTGCGTATAAATTTAGAAGTTATTTGGATTATCCGACCAGAACTCATAATGATTTCTGTTATCTGTAATATGGAAATACTTCTATCAAATATAATCGCGGATTTAATATCATCATCTTCATCTGATGATGAAAACGATGATGCAGTGGTGCTTCAACAAATTTTAAGGTCATCAACAACAAAAAAACAACGAATTGAAAATTTTGTTGAAGAAGTCGTGGACAAGTACACCGATGCAGAGGTAAGTGTAGTTTTATGGCACCAAAGCGACTTGTATTTAATATTCCTGTAAACCCTTAAGTTTAAAGAGAATCTGAGGATATCAAAGGAAACTGCAGCTTTTCAAGCGCTGGAGTACGAACGTTCAATTTTTTACAAAACGAAAGTCTGTTGCGGGCTTCAGGGGTCTTTTGTACTTGCCTTTATTAGTGAAACCGTCAGTGAAACTCATCGGATTCCGCAAACATGGATATGATGCGAGTTTCATCTGTTTCCTGTTGGAGCCGTTTCCAGAATATCGCTTACCAAGTTCAACGTGTTAGCATCTACATTTGCGACAAGATGACGAAATTTAGTTTCGTCAGCGCTGATTCGAGCGATGGAGAAAATAGATTCTATTTGCAGGAACCAAACTTTCGGATTTTTTGTCCAGAATGGAGGAAATTTCTGTACGCTTGTTGTGTACACTCCTGTTTCCGGTTGCTGCGAATTTGCGCTTACCAATTCTGAGGCGTTCTGGACCGGAGCGTCCGAAGATGGTGTTCTGTGCATTTTCACTGAGGGTCACCAGTTTAAGTTAATGGTTTACGACTTTAATTTAATAAAACAATGTTCGTTAAATGCTAAACACCAAAATTAGAATAATTTTATTTTTGAAAATTTTTTTGAAAGAATTTACAAATTAGTTTTTTTATATTTTTTATTTTTTTATAAAATTTGAAACAAGTGTTTTACTTGTATGGATTACTACAAAATCAACAATTTAATTATTTTATAACTTATTAATTATTTTATTAATGCAAACGACAGTAATAATTTGGAGTCGACAGTAAGAACCGTCAGCTCAAAAGTGTTATTTACATTTATTGAAATGACACTTTTTACTGTTATTTTAACAATTTATCAACAGTAACTTACTTCGGGCTCTATTTCAGCACTGAAAACTGTCGTAAATCAGCCCCAAATGACAGTTTTTTCTGTGTGTGTAGGTAAAATTAGGAAACTGAAATGAGAAACTTATTATGAATATTTTTATAATATGTAACAAAAATAGTTTATTCGCAACTGAAAAGATAAAATTGTCGAGGAATTGAAATTAATTTAATTCTATTATCTAATATCCTAAACAGGCAAACCGAACATGGCCTAGTCGGTAAAAATCATTGAGCGTCTGCGCGCCGAGCAGGAAATTTGAATATTTTGAAATATATGAATATTTTGAAATATATGAATATTTTGAAATTGAAATATGAATATTTTTGTGAATTTTTAGAATGGTTCAAAATGCAACATGAGGCGTTACATTATATAATCTATTAGATCCTTGAAGTTCAGAATAAAAACGTTTTATATTAAAAAATATTTTTTTTATTTTTCTAAGTTTAAAATGTGCCTTGTGAATCTAATGTCGTTTTCCATGGCACTTCATTTGTTGCCCTATTCTAGCAGTTTTTGCACTGAAAAGTTTACATAGAGCAAAAACTGCCAGAAAAATTGTTGCTCTGAGTTTTTAGTTTTTGCCCTCAAATTAAATTCAGTTTTCATAAAACACAGAGAACGAAATAAATTATTTCTTTTGTCATTATAGAAATATGGAAATACTTCTATCAAATATAATCGCGGATTTAATATCATCATCTTCATCTGATGATGAAGACGATGATGCAGTAGTGCTTCAACAAATTTTAAGGTCATCAACAACAAAAAAACAACGAATTGAAAATTTCGTTGAAGAAGTCGTGTACAAGTACACCGATGCAGAGGTAAGTGTAGTTGTATGGCACCAAAGCGACTTGTATTTAATATTCTTTTAAACCCTTAAGTTTAAAGAGAATCTGAGGATATCAGAGGAAACTGCAGCTTTTCTAGCGCTGGAGTACGAACGTTCAATTTTTTACAAAATGAAAGTCCTTGGAGGAAGAAAAGAAATTTCAGCAAGAAAACAAATATACGCATTCCTTTGGTAATGCCATCAAATATAGCCCTTAAAATTTAATTAACACCATCATTCCAGGTTCGCAGGCAACAAAAATAGTTACCGGGAGGTGGCCAACCTCTTCAAGATATCTTTATCTATCATGCATAGGCATATGCAAAGAATGTTTGATTTTTTTTGTATTTCAAAAAAATATATCAAATTTCCAAGAAGCGAAGACGAAAAAGATGGAACCGCAAATAAATTTGAACAGGTTTGCAATTTACATTATTGTAATATTTCATTTATCACTGGGTAATATTAAGGATGTCCATGCTTTTGTAATTCAATTTTAGTACACAATAGTACTGAATATTGATAATTGATTCACAAAAATATGCGCAATATTATTTGATCGCGTATTCAAGATATATTAATTACAATATTCTTTAGATTTCAGGAACATATACCAATCGACATGGCCTTTTATCTATGACATTGCAGGGAATATACGATGCAGACAGAAAATTTACAGATGTATTTGTAGGTGCTCCTAGTAAGATACACGATGGAAGAATTTTTAAATTGTCACATATTTCGAATATATTACCAAGTATATGTAATCGACAATATCACTTTTTAGGAGATGCAGCTTATCCACTTCGTGAGTACTTACTTACGCCATTTAAGTACTGTGGACAACTTACAAGAACTCAAAGAAATTACAATTTAAAGCACTGCCAAACAAGGGTGAAAATTGAAAATGCTTTTGGATTGTTAAAGCAAAGATTTTGACAATTTATTCGATTAGAATTTTTTAAAGTTGAAGATATGGCTAAATTTGTATTAACTTGTTGTGTTCTACATAATTTAGCCATCGATTTTGGAGACATCTCAATTGTAACTGAGTGTGAACCAAATGATAGCGATACGAACAATATAAACGGTAATGCTTATGAATCAGTTATACGAAAACTTGCGGAACTTAAAAGAAAATCCATTGCTGATAATTTATGATTCAGATCAAACAATCTACCAATATAAACGACAGCTTTGCTTAAAATGTTCTTCCCTGTTCGAGAGTGCTTTATGTTAAAATGTTCTTCCCTGTTCGAGAGTGCTTTATGTTTGAATTCATTTCTTATACGATGTACATAGCTCTTAAATGTCGTTATTACCCTCGAAGTGTATAAGGGATATGTTTAAATTTAAATTCCTACTTTCGTGTATATTTCTATGTGCACCAATAAAATACATATCGAGATTTTCTAAAATATATAAATCTATTATTGTTAATATAGTTTTTCTTTTAACATAATGTTACGAAATATAAATAAATCATTTAAATCTTCGCAGAATTTAAAGAATTGTATTGATGTAATAGATTTATTAAAGACTAAATGAATATTAATAATATTGAAAAATAAATTCTGTAGATTAAATTTTATAATGGAGTATATTTATATATTTAGAACAAAGAACAGGATATTAAAAATTGTATATGTCAAATCATGTAATTATTTTCAAATATTATAATTAAGATGGGTGTGTACTCTTATCAAATATATTGCCTAATAACTTTTTTAAATTATCTAATTTTTCCATTTTTTCTCTGTGCCTTTTTTCTTTTGCTTCTTGCCTTTGTTTTTCAATCTTTTCTTGGTTCGCAAAGTGATTTTCGAAAAATAGCTTTTATTCTTTTTTTTGGAATTTGTCCTGCGCTTACCACATTATCCGGTACTATTGAATCATCCATGGCTACAATTCTGCGTAATTCACTATCGAAACCTGCTGTCATTCTGGAGGAACCACTCTTTTTATTGTTATCATTAACATCCTTTTTTCTTTTCATTATTGTTTTGTATCGATTTTCCACTTAACACATTGTTCGAGGGGTTTTAGACGTTTCTGAAATTTGTTCCGCGATAAACTCCCACATCTTCTTTTTTCATAGGTCCGATTTGGAGCATATTTGGGACATATTTCTGCGTATAAATTTAGAAGTTATTTGGATTATCCGACCAGAACTCATAATGATTTCTGTTATCTGTAATATGGAAATACTTCTATCAAATATAATCGCGGATTTAATATCATCATCTTCATCTGATGATGAAAACGATGATGCAGTGGTGCTTCAACAAATTTTAAGGTCATCAACAACAAAAAAACAACGAATTGAAAATTTTGTTCAAGAAGTCGTGGACAAGTACACCGATGCAGAGGTAAGTGTAGTTTTATGGCACCAAAGCGACTTGTATTTAATATTCCTTTAAACCCTTAAGTTTAAAGAGAATCTGAGGATATCAAAGGAAACTGCAGCTTTTCAAGCGCTGGAGTACGAACGTTCAATTTTTTACAAAACGAAAGTCTGTTGCGGGCTTCAGGGGTCTTTTGTACTTGCCTTTATTAGTGAAACCGTCAGTGACAATATTCCCTCGAAGTCCACAATTCTTTCCTAACAATTATTATTAAATAAAAACGCAACGATGTTTTAGAATTGCTTTATACTTTTATTAATTATTTTTAAGTATTTTTACAAGTTTGAGTTTAAATTGAAAACACGTCTGCACTCTAAGGCAGTTAAAATCATAATGCTTAAAAACTAAACTTAACCTCTACTCATCACCTCGGTATAGTGCGACTCACGAACCCCTTGCTTATACTTATTTATTAAAACACAACTCATAAATGCAAGCAAGCATATTCTTAAATCTACGTACTACTAAAAACCTCATGAACCCCACATCGAATATTACTAATGTGGTGAAATCATTAACTGTGAGAAAATTCCATTGTGCTAAATTCTTAATTGGTTCCCATGCTGGCGTTAATCTTGACTTAAATTACAACCAATGCTTTTGTTGTTGCTTTCAAACAGACGGCACACTTGCTAGCGTGAGTCTCGGATCAAATTGCAACCAATGCATTTTTCGTTGCTTTTAAGCAGACTTAATTTTATCTCCTGAAAGTATGCACTCATAAACATTATGTACTTGTTCCAGTTACGTCGTAGACGTTATGTTAGGTTAACATGCATCTGTTATTGTGCTTTTATATTTGAACTTTATGTGCATACTGGTTATGCGCAGGCTTTCTTAAATACACAAAAAAAAACGTTTCTGATTCACAACAAGTCCTTGGAGGAAGAAAAGAAATTTCAGCAAGAAAACAAATATACGCATTCCTTTGGTAATGCAATCAAATATAGCCCTTAAAATTTAATTAACACCATCATTCCAGGTTCGCAGGCACCAAAAATAGTTACCGGGAGGTGACAAACCTCTTCAATATATCTTTATCTACCATGCATAGGCATATGCAAAGAATGTTTGATTTTTTTTTTATATTTCAAAAAAATATATCAAATTTCCAAGAAGCGAAGACGGAAACGCAAATAAATTTGAACAGGTTTGCAATTTGCATTATTGTAATATTTTATTTATCACTGGGTAATATTAAGGATGTCCATGCTTTTGTAATTCAATTTTAGTACACAATAGTACTGAATAATGATAATTGATTCACAAAAATAAGCGCAATATTATTTGATCGCGTATTCAAGATATATTAATTACAATATTCTTTAGATTTCAGGATTTCCTAACGTGTTGGGTTGTGTAGATGGCTGCTACATATATATCAGAAAACCTGCATTAAAAATTGCATCAACATATACCAATCGACATGGCCTTTTATCTATGACATTGCAGGGAATATGCGATGCAGACAGAAAATTTACGGATGTATTTGTAGGTGCACCTAGTAAGATACACGATGGAAGAATTTTTAAATTGTCACATATTTCGAATATATTACCAAGTATATGTAATCGACAATATCACTTTTTAGGAGATGCAGCTTATCCACTTCGTGAGTACTTACTTACGCCATTTAAGGACTGTGAACAACTTACAAGAACTCAAAGAAATTACAATTTAAAGCACTGCCAAACAAGGGTGAAAATTGAAAATGCTTCTGGATTGTTAAAGCAAAGATTTCGACAATTTATTCGATTAGAATTTTTTAAAGTTGAAGATATGGCTAAATTTGTATTAACTTGTTGTGTTCTACATAATTTAGCCATCGATTTTGGAGACATCTCAATTGTAACGGAGTGTGAACCAAATGATAGCGATACGAACAATATAAACGGTAATGCTTATGAATCAGTTATACGAAAACTTGCGGATCTTAAAAGAAAATCCATTGCTGATAATTTATGATTCAGATCAAACAATCTACCAATATAAACGACAGCTTTGCTTAAAATGTTCTTCCCTGTTCGAGAGTGCTTTATGTTAAAATGTTCTTCCCTGTTCGAGAGTGCTTTATGTTTGAATTCATTTCTTATACGATGTACATAGCTCTTAAATATCGTTATTACCCTCGAAGTGTACAAGGGATATGTTTAAATCGTGTACTTGTAATAAATTTAAATTCCTACTTTCGTGTATATTTCTATGTGCACCAATAAAATACATATCGAGATTTTCTAAAATGTATAAATCTATTATTGTTAATATAGTTTTTCTTTTAACATAATGTTACGAAATATAAATAAATCATTTAAATCTTCGCAGAATTTAAAGAATTGTATTGATGTAATAGATTTATTAAAGACTAAATGAATATTAATAATATTGAAAAATAAAATCTGTAGATTAAATTTTATAATGGAGTATATTTATATATTTAGAACAAAGAACAGGATATTAAAAATTGTATATGTCAAATCATGTAATTATTTTCAAATATTATAATTAAGATGGGTGTGTACTCTTATCAAATATATTGCCTAATAACTTTTTTAAATTATCTAATTTATCCATTTTTTATCTGTGCCTTTTTTCTTTTGCTTCTTGCCTTTGTTTTTCAATCTTTTCTTGGTTCGCAAAGTGATTTTCGAAAAATAGCTTTTATTCTTTTTTTTTGGAATTTGTCCTGCGCTTACCACATTATCCGGTACTATTGAATCATCCATGGCTACAATACTGCGTAATTCACTATCGAAACCTGCTGTCATTCTGGAGGAACCACTCTTTTTATTGTTATCATTAACATCCTTTTTTCTTTTCATTATTGTTTTGTATCGATTTTCCACTTGACACATTGTTCGAGGGGTTTTAGACGTTTCTGAAATTTGTTCCGCGATAAACTCCCACATCTTCTTTTTTCATAGGTCCGATTTGGAGCATATTTGGGACATATTTCTGCGTATAAATTTAGAAGTTATTTGGATTATCCGACCAGAACTCATAATGATTTCTGTTATCTGTAATATGGAAATACTTCTATCAAATATAATCGCGGATTTAATATCATCATCTTCATCTGATGATGAAAACGATGATGCAGTGGTGCTTCAACAAATTTTAAGGTCATCAACAACAAAAAAACAACGAATTGAAAATTTTGTTCAAGAAGTCGTGGACAAGTACACCGATGCAGAGGTAAGTGTAGTTTTATGGCACCAAAGCGACTTGTATTTAATATTCCTTTAAACCCTTAAGTTTAAAGAGAATCTGAGGATATCAAAGGAAACTGCAGCTTTTCAAGCGCTGGAGTACGAACGTTCAATTTTTTACAAAACGAAAGTCTGTTGCGGGCTTCAGGGGTCTTTTGTACTTGCCTTTATTAGTGAAACCGTCAGTGACAATATTCCCTCGAAGTCCACACTTCTTTCCTAACAATTATTATTAAATAAAAACGCAAGGATGTTTTAGAATTGCTTTATACTTTTATTAATTATTTTTAAGTATTTTTACAAGCTTGATTTTAAACTGAAAACACGTCTGCTCTCTAAGGCAGTTAAAATCCTAATGCTTAAAATCTAAACTTAACCTCTACTCATCACCTCGGTATAGTGCGACTCACGAACCTCTTGCTTATACTTATTTCTTAAAACACAACTCATAAATGCAAGCAAGCATATTCTTAAATCTACGTACTACTAAAAACCTCATGAACCCCACATCGGATATTACTAATGTGGTGAAATCATTAACTGTGAGAAAATTCCATTGTGCTAAATTCTTAATTGGTTCCCATGCTGGCGTTAATCTTGACTTAAATTACAACCAATGCTTTTGTTGTTGCTTTCAAACAGACGGCACACTTGCTAGCGTGAGTCTCGGATCAAATTGCAACCAATGCATTTTTCGTTGCTTTTAAGCAGACTTAATTTTATCTCCTGAAAGTATGCACTCATAAACATTATGTACTTGTTCCAGTTACGTCGTAGACGTTATGTTAGGTTAACATGCATCTGTTATTGTGCTTTTATATTTGAACTTTATGTGCATACTGGTTATGCGCAGGCTTTCTTAAATACACAAAAAAAAACGTTTCTGATTCACAACATTCTTCCCTTATTTTAAGAAAAAATTATTATTAAAAAGAATAATAGTTTTTTCTTTTACATCATTAATATTTCAATATATTTCTTAATTTATTTAACTTACAATAATATTTAAAATCAATAATTATTTTTCATATTATTATAATTTATTTTACTTATTTTCATTTTAAGAATCTTATTAATGCTTATCTTCGTTATTCAATTACTTTATTAATGGTCGCAGTTTTAGTGATATTTATATACTTTATGTAACGCTAAAAAGAAAAATGTATAACATTACAAGTCACTGAACGTTGCATTTGACAAAACAGTAGTTGATCAAGTTACCGCTTTGCAAGCGCTGCATTCCGTGTTGCTCTGTTGTTTTTCTTGTTTATTCATCTAAGTCATTAAATGCTTTAATTTGTGCAACGATTTGTTTTCTTTTAAATTTTTTTGCGATATTTATTGAAAATAATTCATTTAATTTTTATTGAGTATATCTTTAGTTATTGTTTATATTTATAGTTTTCATATTTTAATGTTTCTTCAAGTTTTTCATTACTTATTTCTAGTCTATTAAATTAATTATACTAAAAAAAAAAAGTAATTGTGTTTTCTATTAATTTAAAACATAAACTGCTGTGATCGCTAGTTCTGTTACTCCCTGTTTACGTGTATAGGTTGGCTGGCTGCATGTTATTTGTTTCTGTCACTGTTTCAAAAAACATTGTTATCATCATTTATTCTCATCTTTCGTCTTGATTTTCTTAGCTTTGTTAAATTTGATGTCTTCTATGTTGCGTTGTTTTTTCAGTCAAATTGAATCGTATTTTGTTGAGAGCAGATACTATAATTGGTAATTTTGTAATTTTATATTTCTGGATATTAATACGAATTTGTCTCTTTAAATGTTTTGAGAGTTCTTGTAGCGAAACTGTCATCTTCGGAAATCATCTTTAATTATACGTACATGTTGTTGTTTGATGTTGTTCTTTTATATTTCACTTGTTGTAGAAATATTTGAATATTTGAAGTTCTTAGTGTTTTTAATTTTCGTCTTCTTTTTTAAGAAATTATGGTCTTTTGTTGAAGAAATTGTCAGCATAATGTGTGAAACGTTGTTGATTTAGTACAATTATGATAATTTTGTTGATGTGTCAAATTTCTTTTTCTATAAGGTTACAGCTGAATAAGTGTATATGGAATAGCTCTTTCAACTTATTTACAAAATATTAGCTTGTTCCTTGAGTGATAAAATTGTTATCTTTTAATTATATGCACGTAAAGATGTAAAATGTTGTTGCTTCTTTATGGTAGAATAGTCACAACTTTGCTGATTTGACGAGCTTCAACATTCATGTTTATAGTGAGCTCCTTTCTTTTAATTAAACATGATATTGATGTACAATTGTTGTTGTCAGCGCCACGCCTCTCACATTTTTCTTTATCATTCTTCTCTTGTACTTCATTACATAATATTACCATTTCAGACCTTTACCCAACAAAATTAAACGATCTTCTTTGACAATTAAAATTTGAACTTAGTGTCTTCTGCGTCGAATTTTATTGTTTGGTGGACTGCTAGTTATTCTTCTTCTTCGTGCATGTTTTATTTCTTTGGTTGAAATGCATTTCCAGAGCCAGGATTATTATTAAAAATACTTATTACTTTGTATTGTTTACTATAACTTTATAAATAACTTATATTTAACATCATTTTTACTTTCAGTATTCATAATCTTTGTTTATGTTACCTTACATCATAGTATTAAAATAATTGTATATTTATATCGAACATTTTACCACTGTGTACATATTTTATTTTACTTTAAAATCTTTAATTTTTTTTCTTAATATATAGAACTTCTTTTATTTATAATTTCATTAGCACATGAATCAATGCTAATTATTTTCAAAAATACTTATCTATTTATTCATGCACTAATTTATGAATTTAATCATTATTGCCAATTTTCAATAATGGTAAGCGCGCGCGATTTATGCATAACTACTTTTGTACATTCAATAGGTACATATATATTTTCATTACCGTGTAATGATCACATTAAAAACGTTTGTTAATTTTTTTAGATTGTGTATTGTATTTTTTTTTCTTATCATTCAATTATTGTTCAAATTTTTACGCTGCATTAACGTATCTCGTTTCATTTTCGGTACATTAGTGCATTGTTCCTAGATGCAAAACGCTGAATTGCATTTTATCGCTTATAACATTAGCTCCTCACTTCTATATGTGCTCCACTTTAGTGTGTGCTACGCTAACACCTATCTGTACTGCAAGTGCAATGATCTTTCTGTTGCCTGTTTCCATTGAAAATGATCTTGACAATGAAACTGAAGTACTGACCTATCTCAATTATAGTGACAATGTATATTTTATTGCTTTGGCAAATTCGTACTGAATTCTTGTTTATGAAATATCTAATATAATCTTCTTTATACTTTATTCCTTTCTCATTTAATACATGATCTAATGCTAGTCATCTTCTATAATTAATACATAGCTATTTCCTCATGCACTAATTTAGATTTTAAAAACATATTTTCTAAAAAAAAATATTTACGCGTACTTTATTTACGTTGTTTGCAATATTATGCATTGCGGTTAATTATCATTATGAACTCTTGGTTCAGTTATTAATTTTTTTGTTTTCGTTCGTTCGATTGTGTATAACTTAAGAGTTATATGCTTTTAATAAGTTATTATGGAATTTTTTTCCTTTTCCCTTGATACAGATTACTGTTGTCACAGGACTTATTATCGAAAGGACTTCATAGGGACCTACCCAGATTGGTGAAAATTTGTTTTTCCTATTCTAGTTTTTTAATAAAACTTTATCTCCTTCCTTAAAAACTACCGTATTTAATGTATTATCATAACTTCGTTTAGATCTTTCCTTAGATTTTTCTTGATTTTGTCTGACTATCTCATGTGTACGCTGTATTTGGTATTTTAATACCTTATTGTAATCTTCACTGTTATAAATTGGTGAACATTTTCGTTTTAGGTTGGTTGGCATGTCAAATTCAAATCCGTATAAAGTACGACAAGGCGTTTGCCCTGTTGACATATGCACTGTGTTATTGTGCACATGCATTGCCGAATTCAACCATTGGTCCCAGTTGGACCCATCCTCTTTTGCAAAACATCTCAAATACTCCGCTAAAGGTCTGTGACTTCGTTCTAACGAGCCATTCGCCTGCGGGTGATAAGGTGTTATATGCATTTTTTTAATGTTTAATAACTTGCACGTGTCTGAAAATAATTTTGACACAAAATTTGAACCATTATCTGTAATTAAAATTTTCGGAATATTATAACGCGTGATAATTTCCTCGTAAAAAGCTTTGGCTACTGTGCTTGCTTCCGCGTCTGGGATAGCTACGCAGCACATGTATTTTGAAAAATCGTCTTGAAAAGTTAAAATATATTTTTTTCCTGACACTGTTTCAGGTAAAATTCCTACCAAGTCCATATAAACCTTATCGAATGGACGTGTTGGCGTATCTGTCAAAACCATTGGCATTTTTGTTAACTTTGAACTTTTGTTCATTTGGCATTTAGGACAGTTTCTAACATATTCTTTTATTTGTTTCTGCATTCCCCTCCATTTAAATTGTTTCTTAATCCTAAAGTATGTTTTAAGTGTGCCCTGATGGCCTCCTAGTGCTGAATCATGAAAATCTTTCATCACGGTTTTAATTTCATCTGGATCAGTTAATATTTGAGCTGAATTCGTTTCATTATTTGTATCTATTATTGTTTCATCTACGACTGGTGTACTGATTTGTGGTTTTATTTTTGTGATTTGCTGATCTAAAATATTTTGTGTAGTTTTGGATCGTGTTTGTACGGCTGTAATATCTGGTTCTTTATATGGAATTCTGCTTAAAGCATCCGCATTTAAATTCTTTTTGCCTGGTTTGTACATTATTTCAAAATCATATTCCGATAATTTGTGTCGGAAACGAGCAAGGCGGGATGTCTGATCTTTTAAATTTGCAATACCTTTTAGAGGCTGATGATCTGTAAAAATTTTGAATGGTCGCCCTAATAGGTATGCTCTAAAATTCTTTGTTGCCCAAACAATTGCTAAAAATTCCTTTTCAATGGTAGAATATCGTTTTTCTGCTCCATTTAAAGTTCTACTTGCAAACGCGATCGGTCGGTCGCTTCCTACTTCACCTTGAGATAGGACTGCACCTACTGCTTCGTTACTTGCTTCTGTTGTTAGTAAAAAAAGTTTTTGTAAAATCTGGATATGCTAATATTGGAGGTGAAATTATTGATTCTTTCAATTTAATAAATGAATTTTGACAATCGTCCGTCCATTTAAATTTTACGTCCTTTTTAAGTAAATTATTAATTGGTCAAGATAACCTGGCCATATTGCTTATGAACTTTCTGTAATAATTAATTAATCCCAAGAATGCTTGTACTTCTTTTCTGTTTCTTGGTACTGGAATATTTTTTACGCATTCGACCTTAGCGGGGTCTGGCAGCGCACCAAGTTCTGAACATTTATGCCCTAAATATACAACTTCACGACGTAAAAACTGACATTTTTCGGTATTTAATTTTAAATTATGGTCTCTTCGTTTCTGTAATACTTTACTTAATCTGTGTTCATGTTCGCTTATATTTTTCCCATACACAACTATATCATCAAGATATACAAAACAATCGATACCCTGTAACCCTGTTAAGATGTGATTCATTATTCTCTGGAAAGTTGCTGGTGCCCCTGTTAAACCGAAAGGCATCCTATTGAATTCAAAATGTCCACGTCCTGTACTGAAGGCAGTTTTTTCTTTATCACCTTCTTCTACTAAAACCTGATGATAGCCACTTGCTAAATCTAAAGTTGAAAAATACCGACTGTGACCTAATTGATCCAATATTTCATCTATTCGCGGGATAGGAAATACCTGTTTTATGGTTACGTCATTACATTTACGGAAATCTATGACAAGTCTCCATTTTTTGTTACCGTCTTTGTCGCTCCTCTTCGGTACCAATAGTAATGGTGAATTCCAGGGTGATATGCTTGGCGATATAATGCCAGCATCTAACATTTTGTTAACCTGTCTATTAATTTCCTCTCTATGTGTGTGTGGAAGTTTGTATTGCTTTTGGTTAATTGGTGGTTGATTCCATTGTGTTGTTATGTCGTGTTTAAGTATCGGCGTGTATGACAGTTCGTCACCGTCTAAGTGAAAAACATCGTGGTAAGAAATACAAAGATTTTGTAATGATGTGATTTCCTCCTTATTTAAGGATTCATCGATATTAATTTTTTCTAATAATCTATTAATCCTATTTTTTATATTCACTGAATTTATAGTATTTATTGTAGAATTGTTTGTATCTGATTCCCTATACTGATTAAAATTTGAAAATTTCGGTTTAAAATTGTTGTCTATTATAATGTCCTTTTCTGTAGCATTTAATACTGAGACATAAACTTTATTTTTGTTAACATTCGATAAGCTTTCTCCCAAATATACTCCAGGATAAATTTCTTGTTTATGTATTAATACAATTGGAATTTTTGTTTTTAGTGTAATTTCTACTATTTTTGCGGTTCTCGGCATGATTTTTATTTCATGATTGTAATAAATATTTTCTATGTCGGCTCGCGTTTTCATTGGTAATCGGATAGTGTGATTCTTTCCTTTATCGTAGAATGTTATGGTCTTATTAATTGCGTTTATTACGGATCTATTCCATATGTTATCCCGTCCTATTATTCCGTCTGCTGGTATTCCTTGTTCAAGAGATACTACATGCATTATTAAATGTAACCACTTTATATTACTGTGTTGTATATTGGTCGTGCCTAACGTCCTTACGCATCCACCAAAAGCCCCATTAAAATCTTTCTTACTATTTTTGTCAAATTCCGGTAGTTGTGTCATTGCACCTTCTTATATTATGCTTGCATCTGCTCCTGAGTCTACTAGTAATATGAGTTTTCCATTTTTAGCTGCCTCGCAAGGTACTTCAATGAACACATCACTTACATTAGACAATTTGAAGCAGTCCCCCTTTCTATTGTATATTTTGTTAATTCTCTTTTTATTTAATCCACTCAACTGATTTTTTTATCATAACATGTTATAAAATTTTCAAACTTTTTCAACAATCCTGTAAACATATTGTTCACCTTTTGACCTATTTGCATTTCTTCCCATACACATCTTTGCCGATTAGTTTCATCTGCTACTAATTTAATCATTTTTGCCCCTATTGCTATTAGCATAAAGAAATGTATTAATGCAAAAATTACCATTGTCACTCCCTCACAATCAAACCACGGTGGATCAATATGTGTATCAACGGTCACTTCAGACGTCTGATTTGCAATATTTTCCTGCACCGGTTTTCTCTTATTTTTAGGAGTTTGGGTAGTTAATGTGATCACAGACCCTTCAGCCTTATGATTTACTATTTCTACCCTTTTTGACCTAATTTTGCTATTTTTAATGGGTCTCCAGCTTACTGGCCTTGGCTGGGCCCCTGGTAGTTTCCCTTGTTTTGATCATTATTCTCCCTCGCCAGATAATCCCTCTTGGCGTAGCAATCAGCTTCTACATGACCAAGTCTACGACACCAATCACATTTTAAATTATTTCTAGGGGTATTCCCATTCCTATTGTTATTATTTCTATTATTATTATTATTATTGGTACGGTACGTAGTGTTATGTCCTGCTTGCAAATTGTTGTTTAAAAATTCCCTATTAACGACTGGATGGTTTTGTGTACGTCCAAACCCTTCCTTATTTTGAGCTTCTAATCTAATGGAAGCACACCTCCAACTAGATTCGTGCCCATATTTTTCACACTCTATACAAAACGGTGTGTTTTTCCGCGTAATACATTCGTCTCGTGTATGTCCTTTTTTCTGGCAAAAAGAGCATGTTGGTCGTATTTTTGATCCTTCGGTTTTATTTTGGGTTGATATTTTGTGATTTAGTGGGGTAGCTTGAAAATGATTGTTTTGAATACTATTCGTTGGACTGGTTACAGATCGTTGTTCGAAACTGTACACTTCCTCGGGGAACCTCGGACCCCCTTGAATTGTTATCTGGGCCTTTAATGCTTCATCTAATAAATCATTCAAGTTTTCTGCTTTGCTACTTAATAATAGGACCTTTATTGTCGGATCTTTTACACCTACCTTGAATGCTGTCAGAACTGAGTTTACTAGTTCCGTATTAAAAACATCTGTAGGTAGATTTTTATTTTTGTACCTTGAATCTGCTATTTCATTAGCGTTTGCCCATAATCTTTCTAATCTCCTTGCAAATGTTCTCAGACTTTCACCATCCGTCTGATATGCTTTTCTAATATTATCCTGAACCGAATCTAACGTAGTCATTTTTAAATATGTATTTCTTAGAACGTCAAATAACTCCTCTAAATCATTGAACTTTCTTGTGCGGACTAGATCATAAGCGTCACCAAGAAGATGCAGTTTGACACAGCTAATGAATTCTTCTTTGTTTTCTTTTGTAATTTTTAGACTTGCTAACGCACAAGCGTCCATGAATCTACAAAGTTCAGTTTTAACGGATGGTGATTCCGATCCCATAAAAAATGGAACCACACTTCCTACGTAATTTGATACAGTATCTAACGACATTTCTAATGTTGTTTCCGGTGCTGTTATTTTATCAAATTTTCCTTCAATCTGTAATGCCTTCTTATGATATAATGATGTTTCGTGGGCTAGCTTAACTTCTGATTCTAAAAATCTGATTTTCGAATCTAATTCCCTTACTTTATTATTTGCTTCTTCTAATGTTTCGAATTCTAGTCTGGGCTGTTGGCTCAGTGCTCGTTCAATTGATCGTCCGAAATATCTTTATTTTTCAGCAAAGTTCTTAATTTTTCGTTTTCTTCCTCTATTCCACTAGCCTGATCTAACAACTCCTGCCGTTCTTCTACAATATCGTTTAATTTTTTATTTAATGCAGTAAATTCCCCTTTCCAATCTTCTAATTCTTTTATTTTATGAGCACTTTTATGTTCCAAGAAGTATACTAATTGTTCAAAAACTACGTCAACTCTTTCGACTTCTGAGTATACCCGTGTGGAACTGACTTTATTTTTTATTAATTCTAAAGTTTCTTTATTGTTAACTTGCGTACTAATTTGATTCCACAATTTCTCAGTAAATCTGCCAAGTTGTCCTAATATATTTCTATATGCTACTTCCAATTCCTCAAAGTTCGCCATATAATCATTAAAATTTTCAATTAAAATTTATAAATTTGTTTAATTTCATTCTTTCTATAATTTAATTTCACCATTTATTTACTGCTTTCACTCAAACTCACTAAAATTTATTCAATATTTAATTATACCTTCCTTTCCACTTCTGTGTTTCTTCATTTATTTATTTTTTTTAATGCTCCTTCAAATTCGTCCTTCAGTCCTTTTTGTAGATTCTTGAAAAACCGGCTGCGCCAAAATGTTGCGGGCTTCAGGGATCTTTTGTACTTGCCTTTATTAGTGAAACCGTCAGTGACAATATTCCCTCGAAGTCCACAATTCTTTCCTAACAATTATTATTAAATAAAAACGCAAGGATGTTTTAGACTTGTTTTATACTTTTATTAATTATTTTTAAGTATTTTTACAAGTTTGAGTATAAATTGAAAACACGTCTGCACTCTAAGGCAGTTAAAATCATAATGCTTAAAAACTAAACTTAACCTCTACTCATCACCTCGGTATAGTGCGACTCACGAACCCCTTGCTTATACTTATTTCTTAAAACACAACTCATAAATGCAAGCAAGCATATTCTTAAATCTACGTACTACTAAAAACCTCATGAACCCCACATCGGATATTACTAATGTGGTGAAATCATTAACTGTGAGAAAATTCCATTGTGCTAAATTCTTAATTGGTTCCCATGCTGGCGTTAATCTTGACTTAAATTACAACCAATGCTTTTGTTGTTGCTTTCAAACAGACGGCACACTTGCTAGCGTGAGTCTCGGATCAAATTGCAACCAATGCATTTTTCGTTGCTTTTAAGCAGACTTAATTTTATCTCCTGAAAGTATGCACTCATAAACATTATGTACTTGTTCCAGTTACGTCGTAGACGTTATGTTAGGTTAACATGCATCTGTTATTGTGCTTTTATATTTGAACTTTATGTGCATACTGGTTATGCGCAGGCTTTCTTTTATACACAAAAAAAAAACGTTTCTGATTCACAACAAGTCCTTGGAGGAAGAAAAGAAATTTCAGCAAGAAAACAAATATACGCATTCCTTTGGTAATGCAATCAAATATAGCCCTTAAAATTTAATTAACACCATCATTCCAGGTTCGCAGGCACCAAAAATAGTTACCGGGAGGTGACAAACCTCTTCAATATATCTTTATCTACCATGCATAGGCATATGCAAAGAATGTTTGATTTTTTTTTTATATTTCAAAAAAATATATCAAATTTCCAAGAAGCGAAGACGGAAACGCAAATAAATTTGAACAGGTTTGCAATTTGCATTATTGTAATATTTTATTTATCACTGGGTAATATTAAGGATGTCCATGCTTTTGTAATTCAATTTTAGTACACAATAGTACTGAATAATGATAATTGATTCACAAAAATAAGCGCAATATTATTTGATCGCGTATTCAAGATATATTAATTACAATATTCTTTAGATTTCAGGATTTCCTAACGTGTTGGGTTGTGTAGATGGCTGCTACATATATATCAGAAAACCTGCATTAAAAATTGCATCGACATGGCCTTTTATCTATGACATTGCAGGGAATATGCGATGCAGACAGAAAATTTACGGATGTATTTGTAAGTGCACCTAGTAAGATACACGATGGAAGAATTTTTAAATTGTCACATATTTCGAATATATTACCAAGTATATGTAATCGACAATATCACTTTTTAGGAGATGCAGCTTATCCACTTCGTGAGTACTTACTTACGCCATTTAAGGACTGTGGACAACTTACAAGAACTCAAAGAAATTACAATTTAAAGCACTGCCAAACAAGGGTGAAAATTGAAAATGCTTCTGGATTGTTAAAGCAAAGATTTCGACAATTTATTCGATTAGAATTTTTTAAAGTTGAAGGTATGGCTAAATTTGTATTAGCTTGTTGTGTTTTACATAATTTAGCCATCGATTTTGGAGACATCTCAATTGTAACGGAGTGTGAACCAAATGATAGCGATACGAACCATATGAACGGTAATGCTTATGAATCAGTTATACGAAAACTTGGGGAACTTAAAAGAAAATCCATTTCTGATAATTTTTGATTCAGATCAAACAATCTACCAATATAAACGACAGATTTGCTTAAAATGTTGTTTGTGTTGTTTAAATCGTGTACTTGTAATAAATTTAAATTTCTACTATCGTGTACATTTCTATGTGCTCCAATAAAATGCATATCGAGATTTTCTAAAATGTATAAATCTATTATTGTTAATATAGTTTTTCTTTTAACATAATGTTACAAAATATAAATAAATCATTTAAATCTTCGCAGAATTTAAAGAATTGTATTGATGTAATAGATTTATTAAAGACTAAATAAATATTAGTAATATTGAAAAATAAATTCTGTAGATTAAATTTTATAATGGATTATATTTATATATTTAGAACAAAGAACAGGATATTAAAAATTGTATATGTCAAATCATGTAATTATTTTCAAATATTATAATTAAGATGGGTGTATACTTTTATCAAATATATTGCCTAATAACTTTTTTAAATTATCTAATTTTTCCATTTTTTCTCTGTGCCTTTTTTCTTTTGTTTCTTGCCTTTGTTTTTCAATCTTTTCTTGGTTCGCAAAGTATTTTTCGAAAAATAGCTTTTGTTCATTTTTTATTCTTTTTTTTTTTTAATTTGTCCTGCGCTTACCACCGGTACTATTGAATCATCCATGGCTACAATACTGCGTAATTCACTATCAAAACCTGTTGTCATTCTGGAGGAACCACTCTTTTTATTGTTATCATTAACATCCATTTTTCTTTTCATTATTGTTTTGTATCGATTTTCCACTTGACACATTGTTCGAGGGGTTTTAAACGTTTCTGAAATTTGTTCCGCGATAAACTCCCACATCTTCTTTTTATTTTTAAATTTTTTCATAGGTCCGATTTGGGGCATATTTGGGACATATTTTCTGCGTATAAATTTAGAAGTAATTTGGTCTCGTTATCCGACCAGAACTCATAATTATTTTTGTTATCTGTAAAAATGCACAATTAGTAATTAACTATTAATTAAATTAATGTTGAGAGAGATGGATCTTAACTTAAAAAAAAAAAACAAGTTACCACATGATACGGCGGATGCAGTGAAACTTTCTGCATTATCCATTTTACAGCTTTTCGTTTTATTATATATTTTTTATTTCAAATTTCAAAAATTGACAGCTTGAAATTATTGTAGTTTACAACCACACAAATAAATTTAAAATTATGTTCCATTGACGAGTGCAAGTACTTAGTTTTTAGAGCAACAACTGAAAATTTCCATGGAAAACGACATAATTTTGTTACTCTTTTACATAATTAAATTTCAATTAAAATGCATTGAATATGAAATTATCATTCTTATTTTTTTTCTTATTAAGTTGTATTTTTTCTCGTTTTTCATTTTCTATATAATTCTATTAATTAAAATTGTATTTGAATGTGCAGCCTGCTGCTGCCGTCAAATCGGAAAATAACGAAATGATACAGGATCTCAAGGAGAGTCTGCGTGACACGCCACCTGCTGGTACGTTGGTCAATTTGTGCCGCACCTACGATCAAGCCAAGGCTGTCGCACAGTTCATAGAGGCGCTCGCAGAGAAACAATTAAAGTATTTTAAATTTTGAAAATCATTAGTTTGAAATACTCATTTTGCAGAGCTGTCCATTGCCGCTGCCATCGCCTTTGGTTCTGTCAACGTCTACGTCACATCGCCACATCCAGAGAATTTGATAACGCTGTTCGAGCTTGTGCTCAAGGGTTTCGATGCGCTCTAGTAGCAGGAGCACTCGGACTACACGATCATACGCTCGACCAATGCCGACTATAAAAAAAGCCATTATACGAATTAATATCAAGAGTACCATTTGATTTTAGTTAGTTTAGTTTTACAATACTTCCTTTGCCATTGATTAAACATAAAAATTGTATATTTAGATTTAACTCGACGAACTCATACGTTATCGCGAGCCAACGATCTGCAGATTTTGAACGATGCGCCTACGCATCATTTATTCTGTCTGTTGGGTCCCATACAACGCAAGGATCAGTTGCCGGAGATATTGGAGGTGACACAGTTGGCCTTGGATAGATATGATATCTTCACAGACAGTTTCCGATTCGTTGGGTAGGGGCAAAAAGGCCAACGGCGATTTGATACCATGGAATGTGTCCGAACAGTTTGGCGATCGTGAATTCCCGAAGTTATCGGGTGTGCGTATCGTACGCATTGCAACGCATCCGAATTATCAAAGGAACTTACCCTTTGATAATTCGGATGAGTAAATTCTGATATGAGTAAAACTATTTTATAAAATTCGAAATACTGCATCAATTCAGAAAAGATCAATTGAAATTCATAAATACGAAATACATCAATTGTAATTCAGAAGTTCCTTTTGAAATTCAAAGCATAGCAATTGTAATTCAGAAATTCCATTTGAAATTCAATAAACATCAATTGTAATTCAGATATTTCTTTTGATATTCAAATGGAATTTAAAAATTCCACTTGAAAATGTCTTTTGATATTCAAATGGAATTTAAAAATTCCACTTGAACTTCAATAGACATCAATTGTAATTCAGAAATCCCATTTGATTTTCAGAATAGATCAATTCATAACATTTCATTTGGAATTCAGAAAATATCAATTGATATTCAGAACTTTCCATTTGGAATTTAGAAAATATCAATTAATTTTCATAAATTTCATTTAGAATTTAGAAAATATCAAGTGGAATTCATAACATTCCATTTAGAATTCAGAAAATATCAATTGAAATTCAGAACTTTTTGTTTGTAATTTCGAAAATATAAATTAAAATGTATAGATTCCAATTGGAATTCGGGAAGTATCAATTAAATTTCATAACTTTTCATTTGGTATTCAGAAAATATTATTTGAAATTCCGAACTTTCCATATAAAATTCAGAAAAACAATATTCTGTTGTGAAGTAAATACTCCTTTTGTATACAACTTGTGTAGAGGAAGATGGTTTTTCTGGCAAAAATAATTTCTTTCGGATTATCCTTGAATGTAGCAATTTTGTATTTAATTCAATATTATTTTGCTTTAAGTAGACCGTTTCTTATTTGAATTAGACTTTTTATACCCTACACCTATGAGGTACAGGGTATATTAACTTTGTGCATATAACGGCCCTTAGGAGGCGTGTCCGGTATGGAAAAGTATATATATTCTTGATCAGCATCACTACCCGAGTCCGTTTAGCCATGTCCGTCTGTCTGTCCGTCTTGCTGTCCGAATACAGAATAACTTGAGAAATACTAATCAGAATGCGATAAAATTTCGTATTATTATATTTTAGCCAAAATTAGGAACTGAGTTTGAAAATGAGCCAAATCGGTCAACGGACACGCCCACCTCCCATACAAGTTACTTTTATATAACTCTTTAGGAACTAATAACTCAAAAAGTATTCAAGATATAGGTATAAAATTTAAGAATTATTGTTATAATTCACCTTAAAATATGTTATCCAAAAATGGGAGTGATCCGCCCACATTTTTTTTTCATTATTTCCCGGGTTTTCATAGTGAAAATTTGATCCGTAAATTACTAAAATCAAATCTACGAAATATTAGCCTTTCAAAATTTTAAATATAAACGTTGTCCGCCCAATTATATGTTTCTATTTTTTTTATTAGTTTTTTATACTTTTATATAAATTTTTTAATTTATGGGGATATAAGACGTAAATTTCTGATATGTGAATAATATTCTGAGGGAGGGGAGGTTCAGCATAATTAAAATCTTTAAAATTAAGGTATGCAATTAAATATCCCACATTAATATCCCCCCCAAAGGTGTAGGGTATTCCATAGTCGGGCCCGACCGACTATAAAAATCCGCCCCATGTGACCGAACTTTCCCAACTCGTTTAAATTAAATTTCTGCTCTTATTGCCCTCACTAAATCATATCTAATAAGTTTAAAATGGCAAAAACATATTTAAAAATAAACAAAATATAAATTATTTTCAAATTATGTAGATGGGTTTCAACAAGCGTGCCATGAGATTGTTGCGCAACTACTACGAAGGTCAGTTCACCGATTTGAACGAGAATGTAACGCTGGACACTAGCGCAACAGGTACATTTCAGTGTTATAGTAAATATCACTAATTTTAGTTTATTTTTGCTACAGCAGGCATTGAAGAAATCGAGGAGAACAATGTCGGTTTGTTGAAGGAGAAGATTACGCCACGACACAAAATACCAACGCTGTTTAGTACAAGTCTTGCGATATCGATTATTGACATTAAAACCGCCAAAGTGGAGCACAAGGTTAGGATGAACATTTTTGTTTTGAATTAGAAATCTGTGATCAAATCCTTGAGTTTATCTAGTTTCAATTTTTGCGTTTGATTTGGTTAAATACAAAAATAGCTAAATTGTAATTTTGTCCGACAATTTTTAAATTATATGCGTTTAATCAGAAATCACTGAGTAATTTGTGGTTAATATCGATGGGTAAGTAATGAAAGGATCTTTCTAACGAACTACGTTTGATTTATGCACCCCCAGAATTTTAATCACGGTGTTCACAAAAATGTATGACTTTTAATGGTAACATCTCTCTACTGAAATTAATATGGTTTGTGTCTTTGTCAAATTCGCGACGTATTTAACTTTACACCCATCATTCAGCACATTATTTTCTTGATTGTCGCATGAAGATGTTTCGCACGATTTGAGTTTCAGGCTGAATTATTTTAGTATTAAATACGTGTCAGTCATTTTTAACAATAGTGGCCCATGTTGTAGACAAAATTAACCTGGAGATTAATTTAATTACTGAAACCAATATTAACGTTGGAGTAAATATTTTGAATTTTTGAAATCAAATCCGTAACCAAACACTTTTAAAATAGTTCAAAATTACAAAATAAATTTCAACAGTTTTTAGTTTCTGGTCTTATGAATTAATTCGAGTTTTTGTTAGAGATATCAAAATATGGTAGCTTTTTTGAATTGAATTCCAAACGAAAAGTGCTGCTTTTCAATTGAAATTTTCTGAATTACCAATGGAATGTTCTGAATATCAGTACGAATTTCTGAATTACAATTGATCTTTTCTGAATTGCATTTGGAAGTAGGTGTCATATTTCATATCTGAAATTTCTTGTTCTAGATTGAACCAAGTACACCTTGAACGAATACTTCCTGCCGCATCATTTTGGGTCTTGTCTCTGATGTCAGTTATTTGTAGCGAAAAATAAATGGCCTAAAAATAGATACGCTCCAAAAGGTAATTATTTGTTTTATATTTTAAACAGTATAATCGAAAAAATGTCACTGATTTAGGCTCTACTGCTGGCGATAGGCGTACAGGACAAAACAGTGGACACAATTGCTGGTGCGCTAAAAATGCCCGGCAATCAAATGCTTGCGAAATTCTATAATTTGTTTAAAAAGGCAACAAAATATTTTTTGAATGTCATCGAGGGTCATATTATTATATTTGAAGCTTTATTTTAGATTATTATTTAATAACTTATTATTTAATAACGTAATAAGTTGTAGAAAATTCCAAATAGAATTTCAAATAGAGTTTCTGTATTTCAATTGATGTCTTTTGAATTACATTTGTAAATGGTGGGTGTGGTGTTTTTTTATTTATATTTTTGATGCATATAATAATATATATAAGAATAAAACACAAATGATTAAATTTATAAATAAATAAATACATAAATGAGCAACGTTGGAAATAAATAATTTCATAATAAAAAATAAATTAATAAATGAATAAATTATAAATACGTAAATGAATAAATTATAAAATCATAAATGAAAAAATCACAAATGAATAAATTTACAAATAAATAATTTATTAATTGAATTAAATCATATATCACATAATGTACAATATTAAAAAATCTATTTGAGATTTCATTATTTCAAAATGTATGTAAATACGTTTAGTGTGTATGCAGAAACAGCAGCAGCGGGGGTAACAACAGATACTGTTGTGACGTTATTTGTGGCGACAGGAACTGTGTTTTTTTTGCTGGCATGCGCTGAGAAAATGAAGTTGCATTGAACCAAACAAGGAGTTTAAATACCTGATAAAAAAAAAACAAATTTAAATATAGGTCGCTGAACTGTAGGCGATAATAATTAAAACGAACCTGTAATGACGATAATGCCCACAATTATGAAGCATAGGAATTTCAGAAGATTATCGCGTTCAGTGCTCACAATAATGCACACGAACAATGATCGGAATCTATTTGAAAATTATTAAATATAAAACCTCCTTTGGCGGAGTAGTGTTGGAATTGATTAATTTTGTAAATGATTTATGTTTTTTTATAAAGATTACATTTGCAGAGCATTGCCACCGTTATATTCACATGCATCTGTACCTTTTCATCCATATCGATGTCTTATAGATGAGAGTCGGTGCGATTGCTAAAAGCAATGTCAATGATGGTTGCAAGATTTTAGTATATACACATTCAGATATTCTTTAACGCCGTCGAGTTGTGTGAGCAAAGCATCCTTTGTGTCACCACGCGCAACTTTAGTTCTTGCCCAGACATGCAGTGGCGTGCGTAAGTCATCGACTCCACTTCGTGAATTAAAACGCAGAGATGTTGGGATGCACAGCGATATCGCTTATCTTGGCAAAGAGTTTCATCACCAAAGGCTGAAAAAAAGGCTGTGGGTTTTGATTACAGAGAGATGTGTTAATTTATATTGCGGTCAAATGCGCATAGCCAGCTTTTGTGCGATCGCTTTGCCCATGCTGGTTTTGCCTGTGCCGGGTGCGCCATGCAGCAGGATGAGGCGGTTGCACGATAGAATGATCTGATTTTACTTTAGTATCTAATTAAAAACACGCACAGCTTATATGGTGAGAGCTCGACTTGTCTTTTTCAATGTAATCCCAAGCCATATAAGTATTAACTGATAACTATATTTATTTTTTGGTATTGTTGAAATAAATTAAATTGTTTAATACTTTCCTGATCATAAATTATATTACCCAATAAACATATTTTCGACAATAAATAATTTCGATAACGTTTCGAATTCGTAACGATATCGTTAAATTTTTATAGTATCAGTACTGAATTATTTGTCAATTTCGAAACTGTTAGAAAATTTTAAAATTTAGTATGTATGAAATATTTTTTTCTGGTTTCAAAATTTTTAATTCCAAACTAGGTATACAATTTTAATGTTGTGGATGATATATAATGCTTGATGAACTGCTCCATGAAAGATATTTTCAAGGCAAATTAATTTAAATAGTATCGAAATTGAATAACTTTTCGAATTTGTTTCGATATCGATATTGGATCAATTTTCAAATTCGTTTCGATATCGAGAATTCCTACAATATCGATATCGTTAACGATAGAGCCATTTTTTTCGAGAACGCTATCATTCTCGAATCGTTAACGATAGTCGAAAACGATAACAGTGTTCGTTCAAACGATATCGTTTCGAATTCATTTCGATATCGTTTGGTATGCTGGATAGTTACTTTAATGCACAATAAATACATTTTATTAAATTTTCAAAATTGAAATCCACATACAGAAAAACACACCTTTTTATGATTAATATTATAATATTCATGATTAATATTATAATATTCATGATTAATATTATACACTCTCAGAAAATAATTGTTAAAATTTAACAATTACGATTGTTATTCAATTAACAATTATAATTGTTAATTTATTTGCTTGATTTTGAGTGACAATTGTAGGTTTTTTCATTTTTAACAACAAATTTGGGGGAGATTGTTAATTTTATTGTTGAATTGTTAAATTTATTTTAATTGATAAATTTATTTTAATTGTTAAATTTAAATATTCGATTGTTAAAAATTGTATGTTCGAATAATTTAAAAACATCAAATTCATTTTGATATTATGTCAAATAATTTATTAAATAATTTTACTCGTGTCGCGTCTGTTAATTACAACAAAAAAAAATATCAAAACGGCAAAATGCCTTCGTGAGTCTCTCCTTTAAACTGAAAAGTGGGCACTCTGGGCAATTGCGCAAATTTGCGTTGTTGTCAGTGCGTGTTTGGCAAGATTGACAACCTCTTCAATGCGTGCACGAAGCATAAGATGTACTTCGTCGAGCGCGTCTTGTGCCTCGGCATTCCAACAATATGGAGGACGGTGACGAAGTCTATGCTGGCACCAAGTTGGCTTTGTTTAGCGTCGATTGCGCCTTGGGCGATACGTTATCCACAAATCCTAAGGACAGCCTCTCTTTGGAATCCAAAGGACTGTCCGTGGATTTGGTATCATGAATCCATTGTCAAATATCGTACTCGAATTTGTTGACAAAACTTTGTGTACCAATAATTCCACAATAATTCCATCAAGGATGTCTTTCATTCCTTCTTCTGCTGGTAGTAGAACCATTTATGTTGTTAACGGCGCCTGGAGATTTCCAGGGCCACGTTATAGATCAGTTGATCAAACGACACGGCATCATTTCGTGCACGGTATACGCCGAGGTTCCACTGCAGGATATGTTAAGCTACGCCAGCGAGTTGAGGTAAGTTTGAATTTGTCTTTATTTTTTCGATATCGATATTACCAAATTTTTTATTTAATTAGTTCAATACTCAGGGAAAGGGCGAATTCTTCCGCGGTACTAAAACGCATGCTTACTTACTTACTTATTTGGCCATTACAACCCATGATGGATCTCGGCCGCAGCGAGAATGGCTCGCAAGTCGCTTCTGCAATGCGTGTGCTGGCGCCAGTTTTGCACTCCAAGTATTGCCAGGTTGTCTCGCACTTGGTAGCTCCACCGGAGATTCGGACGCCCTCTCTTAGGTACAGAATTGCGTACCAGCCAGCGTAAGCGCTGGATCTTAATGCGCCTGACTATGTCAATGTCGGCGTAGAGCTCATACAGCTCGCTGTTCTATCTGATTCTGTATTCGTTTTAACGCATATCGGGCCAAAGATTTTCCGAAGAATCTTTCTCTCGAACACTCCTAAAGCTCGCTCATCAGAGTTGGCAAGCGTAAATGCCTCAGCGCCATAGAGGAGGACTGGCATGATGAGCGACTTATAGAGCGTACACTACTCACAAAACGAGAACATTTTATTGCCATGGACATTCCATAAATCCATTCTATATATTTCGTGGTTTTTTCGTAAAATCAAATCTTAATAAATTATTGGAATATTAACATTCATTACTATATTAAAATTAGCCTACACCATTAAAAGAAAACTTTCGTTTAAGTTTTTTTTGTAAACTCATGCAAACCAACGAATTATATAGAATTGTATGGTATGTTCATGGCAAAAATCGTGTAGTGTTATTTTAGAATAATGTTTTGAAAAAAAAAAATCTAATATTTGATTCGCGAAAATTTATATTACTTTTTCATATTTGTTAAAAAAATGTTATTAATTATTTAAATTAATGGAAAAATAAAGAAAAAATCATTTAAAAACCATTATAAAAATATGTATCCAGTAGGCTTTTGTGTAATGGAAAAATACTGTAAAAATATAAAAAAATAATATATGAAGTAGGCTGGGTGACAAATCAATTTAACAATCCAAAATAAAAATTAATTGTTAATTTTGACGTTTTATTTTTAATTTTAGACGTCAAATTTGAGTTATGTTGTTTCAAAAATCTATTTCGAAAAAATAACAATTCCGATTGTTGTTTCCAACTATGATTGAACAAATATGATTGTTAATTTATTGTTATATTCAACAATTATTTTCTGAGAGTGTATGAATGGCAATCGCACTTAATAAATAATCTATACATAATCATAAGAATATGAATTTAGTTTGACGTTTCTTCATTTTCCCCAAATTCCAAAAATTCACAATAACAGCAAATTGTGGTGCCTAACTTTCATGTGTCTAACTTTCATGCTACCGAAATCTATCATTACTTTTAAATCATTTAGCTGAGGTTAATGTTTGAAACACCTTGACCTAAATATTAGAATCAATCCTACAAAATAACTATAAAAAGAGGATCCTCTTATAGGACAACAGAAAGTGCATTTTTTTTATTAATCATCTCGTTCTATGTCATCCAACCAATATCGTAGACTTCAAGCCCGAACGTTAAGCTGCAGGAAATCGATGCCAGCATCCAAAATGTGGTAGACGTGTTTGTTTTCTAAGCTGTATCCGAATATGCCACAGGGTAAGCGTTTGAATATATTATCATAACTGCCTTTAAGGTCTAGTGTGTGTTTCCAAATCAGTTTCAAATATAAAATAAGTGCTATTTTTAGCGCTTACTCTGAATTTGAAAATGATTTGATAATAACATTACCAAAAAGGGCAGTGAAAATTAGGCGCAAAAATGTAGTGACGCTAAAAACAGTATGTTTTTATGATTGCAATAGAAACCCTGACAAAAAATATAACATAACAACGAAGTCCAAATCTAATAGCTTACCGAAATCTATTAGTGTTTGGACTTCTGTGAATATTTAAAACAATTCCGGGGGGCGGAAGGTAGCCCCCCGCAAACCTTGAATAGGCTCCAGAATAATATTCGAGAGCTTGAAACATACAAGTTTAATAAAACACGTCTACCACATTTGGGATGCTGGCTTCGATTTTCAGAAGTGGTCTTGACGCTCGGGCTTGAAGTCTACGATATTGGTTGGATGACACATAACGGGATAATTAATTGAAACATGCTATTTTTGTTGTCCTATATGAGGATCCTATTTTTTTACTTATTTTGCAGGATTAAGTCAATATTTAAAATAAAAAAAAATAATGTAGTCTAATTTGATATCGAGTTGAAAATAAGGCTAAACTTGAGAACAATTTAAGAATTAGTGTTAATATTGATTTGAATATAAGGGAATTTTCAAGTTAAGGTTAAGCTACCAGTTTTTATTGAAAACGTTAACCTCAAGTTAATATTAAGTACAATGTCATATTGGGATGTTTCAAGCCCTCGAATACTATTCTGGAGCCTAATCAAGGCAATTATGATTATTTTTTCAAACGCTTACATCAAAAAAAAAAAGCTTGTACAATTCATAAAAATTGTCCTTAATATAACAATAAATCTTGTTAATTTACGTCCAAAGAGATATCTTGTTAATACAAAAGTATTGTAAAACTTCAAGATATTTTAAATTGACGCACAACAAAGTGTTGTTAATATCAAGGGACATTATGTTATATATAAATGAAAATGTACTTATAATAACAAGATTATCTAGTCACTTATAAAATAATTCTCGTTGGAATAATAACGCTATTCTTTCAATTTATTATATTGAATAAAAAGCATAATTTTCATTTCTAGAATTTGTTGAAGAATTAATAAATATAATCTTGTGAACTGGAGCTCTCGATTACCCGGGTGCCCGTAATACACTTTTCGAACTACCCGGGTAGTTATATGGTTTTTTTGTCTGGCCGTTTGTTTAATGTCGGAATGTGAAAGAAGACCGCTCACTTTTATCCACCCATTTCTGACCAACTCCATTAAACAAAAGGTCGGTCAGACATATGAACGAACGATCAAGCCCGATTTACATTGTATCTTCTGTGAGTCTCACTGTATCTCCTAGGGTTGCATTTTTTTTAAATTTTCATATAAAAATAGTATTTTTTTGAAAAAATTCACCCCTAGGATATACAGTGACACTCACAGAAGATACAATGTAAATCGGGAATCAGGCGAACAAATGGACTACGGGTGGTTCGAATTGTGAATATCTCGATATTACATATTTTAACTACCCGGGTATTAAACTGGCTTTCGTTGTTCATGTTGCTGATTGTCGCTGCAGGTTTTTGTGATGCAAATATAAAATATATTATCAGAATCTCTCTTTTCTTTTTTTTAATCGTTACCTGTGTTTTTCTTCAAATGTTCACCCAGGGAAAAAGTATATCGAAAATTATACTACGTTTCATATGTTTTTACTATGCACAATAACATTTTATAATTCGTTATCGTTTGTAGTAAAAATACTAAGAATTGATATGATCATTAATAGTTCATAGTAAATTGTGTGTCAAATCAACCGTCTTTCATCATTTATAAAAGTTGTTCAATAGCGGCGGTCGACTACGGGTAAGATGTCACAAATTAAATTCAAATTTTAAATTTATTTGTACATGTTCTAGCTGATACGACACATTCTGCTGGTCGAAGCATCCAATATTATTTGGATTACAATTTGGATATCAGTGTCAAGGACCCGCGAAGCTGAAGCTGGGCGGCTGATTGGAGTCTACGGAAGTATCCTACTGCACAATGTTGTGCGCGATTGAGGCAGGCTGCGCACTGTGTTGTAGCCGTTGGGATTGCGTGGCGGTTTATTTTATTTGACATTATCAACACTTATGGAAAATGTCCAAAAGCGGCGACCGACCGCAAGTAAGTTGTAACTAAATAAATTAAATTTTTAAATTTATTTTTTTATATTGTAGCAATTGTAGCAACACCTTCCTACGATGCTTCAATATTATTTACTTCTGCCCGTTGCTGCCGGTTCTTGCTTCGAATCAGTGACGAGGAGCCTTGTTAGCTGGAGATCCATCCAGTGGCAAAGCCTGCGCATCGTCGCTGCGGCATACAGAAGAGCGGTCGTTGCATCAACTCGTCCCCAAGCCGTCCGCAGGTTGCATACCTCGGAAATGTGTTGCAGACGCTGGAGTTGCGCGGCGGACAGTGCGGCGACGAAACTATTTCATTTGCGATTAGTTTGAATATTTAATAATATACTTATATGTTTTTGATTTAAAAATTATAAATAAATATAATAAATTGAAATGTTAATATTTCTATTCATTGGTTTACTGTAGTAAAAATGTTATTAAACATAGTAAATTCATATGTAGAAGATAGTCATTATTGTGCATAGTAAATTAAAATGAAACATAGTAAATTTATGATATTTGACAATTTGAAAAATTTACTATGAAAAAATAATGATGTTACTATAACTAAATTTGACTTAATATCGTTAAGATATATAACGAATTTACTATGAATCATAACGGATACACAATGTTTTTTCCCTGGGTGTTCTAATTTATTGTTTACTTTTTATTTAATTATTTTTCCATGTGACATCGTCTCATTCTTAAATTTTTTTAATCTATTTTTATTAACAAGAAAAATATCTTAGTATTATAAATAATGTTGTAAATCAACAAGACTACATGTGTTTCAATTAATAAGATTCTTGTTGCAACAACAGGAATGTTTTTGTAACACAAATATTTTTTAAGAGAAATTTAACAAAGCTTATCTTGTTAATAGTACAACAATATTTTTTTGAGTGTACTCTGTGGCGTATTGGGAGACCCGTGATATTACTAGTAATGAAAACTAATATTTGTTGCGCGTTGGTTTTCCACCATTTTTTATTTGTAGGTTTTTCATTACGTTTGCAACAGCAGCCGCTGCAGCAGGAGTTGAAAAAAGATTTTAATTAAATTATAAACAATTAATAAACACTAAAAGAAAGTATATTGAAAGAGTATTTTTATATATTGCTTATTTATCTATTTATATTATAGATATAGATATCTGCATTAAATAAGTGCATGGAAGGAAGCAAAACAACGGAAAACGAAAGTCGTTTTAATAGAAAATCTGCCAAGCAAACGTTACATTCAACGCAATAAAAATTAAAACTATAGAATTTTCGGTTTTTTTGGTTTTATTTGGTCTAATTTTGTTTAGTTTACTATTTATTTAACCGTCACTAACCTTAAAATTAAAACAGTTTATGTTACGTAAAATATTTCGTAAATTTACCAGTAATTTAATCGTCACTTATTACCAAAATTGAATTTATGTTTACAGTGAAAAAACCCGTCTACCACATTTTGGATGCTGGCATAGATTTTCTGAAGTTGTCTTGACGCTCGGGCTTGAAGTCTACGATATTGGTTGGATGACATATAACGGGATAATGAATTGAAAAATGCTTAATTTGTTGTCCTATATGAGGACCCCTTTTTTTTATTTATTTTGCAGGATTAAGTCAATATTTAAAACAATAAAACTTAATGTAGGCTAATTTGATACCAAGTTGAAAATAAGGCTAAATCTTGATTTGAAGTAAACGTTGAAACCAATTTAAGAATAAGTGTTAATATTGATTTGAATATAAGGTAATTATCAAGTTAAGGTTAAGTTACCAGTTTTTATTGAAACAGCTATGATTCTTAAATTTAGGTTAAAGGTGCTTCAACGTTAACCTAAACTCTACGATTTGAAAGTAATGATTGATTTCAAAGCATTCGCAAGTCAATATTAAGTACACTCAGAAGAAAATGTACCATTAAGTACTTTATGGTACGACCATTGATCTTATGTTTCATGTATTAATAATTTTTTCTTTTAAATCAAAAGTTTTCTATTTAATTCAATAGTATTCAAAATTCAAAAATATACTACCATAAATTTAAATATTTCGATATTATTATTTTAAATAGAATTAATACTGTTGTTTTAATGGTTTCCTCCTATAATAATAAACGTGGTGTAAAAAAAATACAAACATGTTCGTTTTGTACGTCATTCTGCGTGTTTACTCAAAATGGTCGCAAGTATTTCCACATTATTAAACGAGACATTGGTAAGGACTCAATGTATTTAATGTAAATAAATTATATTTATATATTTATTTTTATATTTTTATTTATTACAGAAAATAAATAATATATCGAACTTCTATTATGGCAACGGACTCAAAAATAACTGCAGACGCAAGTACTACTATCAATTATTGGAAACCAAAGCAAACATTAAATGTTTTATAATCTTTTGCAGCAAGAAGTGTCTTTTTATTGTGTGTATTGTAAAGGTGGATACCAATTTCGACATTTAAATAAAATAAATTATACAATAAATTAACTGAAATACGTTTTTGTTTTAATAAATTTTTAGGAAAATGTAATTCGACTTTACCATAAAATTAATAATACGTATTATTAAATTTGTATAGGTCTTTCTTATTGTAATTAAAATATCACATTATAAAATTTATGGTACAACCACACATTGTATTAACAGTTTCAATATTACTGAACTAATGGGACACATCCTATTGACCAATTTTAATGGTATACATTATTGTTTTTCTATTGAAATACTATCAATTTACCATGATTTTTTTCTGGGTGTACAATAGCATATTGGGTAGTAATATTACTGCTCACATGAAGTTCTTGCTGGGTAGTAGTAAAACTAAAAGTTTCAGTCGTTGTTTCTTTAATGTTTGCGTGTGATTTTTTGTATCTCATTCTGACTCATTTACAATGAGATAGAATTGAATATATGTTTGTCACTGTTCTTTTGGTAATAAGTGCCGATTAAATTACTTGTAAATTAAGGAAATATTTTACGTAACGTAAACTGTTAAAACTTTTAGCAGAGAGTATATATTTGATATAGAGATTCCTTCCGAGTTTGCTGGCGTCGCTGCCGAAAACATTGGTTATGTGGAAGTGGAATTTTACAGATTGAAGTTAACACAGGAAAACAGTGCACAAAACTGGATCTGTCCACGGATAATTTGCAACCAAACTTACCAAGATATTTTGCAATCCAACGCCTTATAAGTTTTAATTATTTTTCTGGCCAAAAATGTGGCAGAAAACGTCAGAATATTGATTTGAAAATGTGTCTGTTGACAACATTTTCGTTTCAATTTCCACATAACCAATGTTTGAATTTATTTGACAAAAGTGGCAGCGAAACTACCTGTATGGAAACTCTATATCATATATATACTCTCTGCTTTTAGGTTTATAATAACTAGTAAACTAACCAGAATTATCCCAGCCAACGCAAGAACTTCGAAAAGATTGTTTTCACAATCTTTTTCCTGAGACTGAGCGCTCAAGTTTCATTCAGAAAAGAGTCTAGAAATACACACTTTCTGATAAAAATGCATCATTCAGACCTAAGCATAGGTAGAAGGCTCTTGTATGAGAATTTTTTCTGAGCCTATAAATGGTCTAGCAAATGAGCCTAAAATTAAACTAAAAATGGTCATGTATCTGAATCTAGGAAGATTCATTTTTTATTCAAAAAAGTTTCTGAAAAGGCTCCTATATGAACCTTTATTTAGCATAATATTGATTTTATATAATGGCTATTTCTGCAACAAGAAAAACGAAACAGTTGCAAATACATATTCAACTTTTTTAATATTATGTTAAGGATATACATTATGTATACAGTATAAATTAAATGCACAAATCAGGTCAATCTATCTGCCGACGTCGACTACATTGACTGACCGAACACATGATCTGAGATGCCGTTGACGGTAGACCAAGTGCTCAATTCAATTAGTCATTTGGTTTATGTGCGGCTTTTCAATCAACGTCTATATATGTTTTTAAAGCATCCTTTCTGTATACGTCGTGCTTATATGCACGACAACTGCTTTACTTCTATGAGATATTGCGAATCAAACTCTGTATATTCAATATTCTCGCCACCGCGTTCATACCAAGAGGACAAACAGAAAAACACAATTAACAGCAATGTAATTAATGTATGAGATTATTTATTACCTTTTAATACAATCTTTAAATAATGTGTTAAAAAAAACGTTACACACTTACAGGCCCGTAGCCAGGTGGGTTGAAATGTGTTCTGAACCAAAACTATTTTTTTTTCTTCAATGGGGTTTTAAATTTTTTTTTTCATGAGTGAAATTTTGTAATTTTTAATATTCTCTATACTTAATTATAAAAAATATTTTTAAAGTTCTTGTTAATAAAATTCGTTTAAAACAAATATTACTTTGAAATATATCTGATTTCTTACTTTGGGAATTGTCTGACTATCATTGGACATTTTTTTTTAATTTTTATTTTAGGGATATAATATAAAACTGTAAATCTCGATAATAATTGCTAATAGAGTTGATTTTAATGCAAGCAAGACCTAATGTTGTCTGTTATCTCACAAAAGAATGGATTCACCCCTCCCTCCACACAAAATGGACTCTGTGGGTATTGCGCAGTCAGCTGCTCTTCACGTTCTGGGCACATCAATTCGATGTGACCTCCGTTGGAATGATCACATATTTGATGTGTCGAAACAAGCTGCCAAGTGCCTCGGTTTTTTGGTGTAAGACATACTTCACTCCCGCTGACTTGCGCATTGTCTACACCACCTATATTCGGTCTAAGATGGAATACAATTCGCACATATGGGCAGGGGCTTCAAAATCTTCTTTGGAGTTCCTGGATCGAATTCAACAACTTGCATCCTCTATTGGTTCTCTTGAGCACCGAAGAACCGGTGTGTAAGCCTGTTTTATAGGTATTACAATGGTAAGTGTTCGAGGGAAATAAATGCCCTGATTCCACCAGGTCGTATATTCTCTCGTTCTACTCGGGCATCGAACCCCTTCGTAGACTACTCGGTTCTCAACAGAACCACGCAGTACAGAGATAATTCGTTCTTCAGTCGCACGATACGTTTGTGGAACAATCTCCCTGCGTCTGTTTTTCCCGACATTTTTAATATTGGAAAATTTAAAGCAAACATCCACCGACACTACTCCATCTTTCCTCCTCCCTTAAACCTATAATCATTTCTTACGATCAACCCTGTGCATTGCACAAATAGGGGGCATCCCCTGAGCGTTGAATAATTTGTAAAAAAAGATATAAAAAAACAATAAAATCGGTATTATATCAAAAAATATTCTTCTATCCAGGGACCAAAACTCCTTGGATTATTGGTTCCGATTCGTTTTAGAAGATTTTTAAAATACCGGTTCCGGATTCAACCAAACAAATTAAATGGGTTCCGATTCCACATATATTTTTTTAACTACGGTTTCGGTTCCAAAAATCTTATTTATTCTCTTTGTAACCCCTGCTTCTATCAAATTTTTATAAAATCCTAAATAAGGTTTTTGTTTTTTTCTCAAGTTTTCAATTAACTCTATTTTCACAATTATGTGATCCGACCTTTATGTTCGAAGCTCGATTTCATAGAATGAGACTTAAATGCTCCCAGAACCGAACTATGTCATTGGACTTTTGTTGTAATTGGGTATTCGAAAAGTCTCAAAAGGATCCACACACAGAAAAAAAAGTGTGTAAATATAACTAAAATGTTAATCAATGCAATTAATTTTTAATTGAAACTCAGCCGATGTAACTTTTAGTTGCATTGAATCCCATATTCGTAATAATGAGAATGTGTTAATTGGAGAAACTTTAATTACTTTTTTTGTCATATTAATATTAAAGTTGTTATATATATTATTTTTTTTTATTGAGAATTATTAAATCATTAATTAATTAATAAGTAACATCAATTAAAAATTATATTCGAAAGAAATTTTTTTAATTGATTTTTTTTAAACATATTGTAAAATTAATTAAATTTTGTTTTATATGGATATTATTTTTAATTGGATCAATTAAATATTTTGTTAAATTAATTAAAATATTTGTCGAATAGAAATTGAATTTTGTTGTATTAATTAAATAATTAATCCGAAATGTAAAAAATTAAAATCTTTATTTAAATTTATATGAAAATAATATACATTATGTATTTATTTTATTTAGTTTTTTATTATTTTTAAAGTAAAATAGGTACATATAAAAAAATATTGTCATATTATTAACTCTTTTATATTAGCACTTTTACATTTTTGTTTATTTTAAGAAAAAAAAAAAATTACATTATATTACTTTTGAGATGCAGTATTTCATTAAAAGTACAAAAAAAGGAAGGAACAAATTGTATATTAATTAAAATTATTTCTATTAAACGAAAAAGGATAAGAAAATAAATTATTTCAATATGGCACAAGAACATAAATAATTTAAATATATGAATGGTATAAACTGATAAAAACTTTCGGATTCCTCTGGATACTCTATGCTGAACAAAACAAATATTTTGAATACAATGTCAGCAGCTCGCACGGTTCTAAATACACGGTTCTAAATATTTGAAAGACTCCCTTAACCAATAAACAAGGAGGTATTGTTTTTTTGCTGTAGTCTAAAAATTTTTATTTTCTTTTATATCATCGGATATTGAATATTGAATATTGTCCTCCATTAAGTGATGCTATTCTTATTCACTACAATTTTGTCGTACAATGTAAACGGTTGAAAAAGGAGTCATATTGTGTTCACCAAAAATGTTCCCCATAAAAAAACTAAGAAGGGTCTTGAAGCAACATAAACTCCTTGGAGCCACCCATTCAAAAATATATTAAAAAAAATATTTTGTACACTCGTAGGCTGATACTGCTTCTCAAATATCTGAAAATATTCCAAAAAGTTGCATACAAAAAATACAAATATTTTAGCTAACATTTCAGGCTACGTTTTGGTATAGGTTTGAGCTTGATGGACATTGAAGTTTTTTTTGAAACTATATTAGTATATGATATTTAAAAAAAAAAAATTAACAAAATATTTCGCGAAATTAGTCGCTATAAAAACTAACATTTTGTTTTTGCAATTATGTTTTTTAATGACTAACACATTCCTCTTTTAGAATAAAAAAATCTTAATTATATACTTGTAATCATTTTTAAAATATTACTATTTTAATTAGGGTATTTATTTTACTTGTGTTTTACATTTTCAGAATCAGTTCAGTTTAGAAGTTGCAGAACATATGAAAACATTATCCAAATTACACATAATTTTTATAAAAGATGATTCAATTAATTGACTTTATGACTGCATATTTCAAAATTTGAAAAACCTACTTTTTTAAAATATGCCCGACACACAAACACAAAATGAAATTCAGAAAAAAAAGAACTTAACAAAGTTGCATTATAAGAAAATGAATAAAGTAAAAGTAGTAAATACTATTAATGATTTAGTTTTATTGAAATTTTGTTAAATTAATTCCTATTAATATTTTAATTAAAAAATGTGTAAATACAATTAATTAATTAGTAAATACATTAATATTTTTAATTGGAGTACGATTTTATTTGCTATTAATATCAATTTTTATATATACGTACAATATTTTGTCTGTGCAATTGAGCTAGTTGAGCTTTAAAGTAATCCATATGCTCCATAATTTTCTTTTCCCTCTATAAAAGCTATAAAAATATATATATTATCATATTTTATAAATTTTAAATGCATGAAAATATGCCACCCTATTCCATAACATGCTAATTCGATTAAGACTATTTTTAATGTTATTCCATTTTTGGATTCTTTATATTCTGTAAAATGTTGGTGCGGAATCCCAAATTATAACCAAGAAAAAAAATGTTAGCATAAATGAACCATTTTTAAAACTTACAATCCATATCCACTGGAAGTTTTTGAATTTTATAATGTCCTAAGTGACTTATCAATTGTTGGTAAGTCTTCATATATTTGAATAAAAACGTTTTCTTTCCATTTTAATTTTTCGTGAAAATATGACGCATTATTTTCGGCCGGGAATATTCCAAAATATATTTAAGATTTGAAAATGCATAATCCGAATTAATAAAAATAAAAATAAATTAAGTTATTGTATTTTCGTTTAATATATCTTTTAAAAATTAATATTTGTTTTTTCTAAAATCCCCCCGAACGAAAATCCTGGCTACGGGCCTGCACACTTCTGGGTCAAGTTATATTCAAGATACTAGAGCCTGAGTGTTTCTTGAACTGTGGCGTTAACTGGGTTACCAAATAAAACTAAAAAAAACAAAATTCTATAGTTTTCATTTTTATTGCATTGAATATAATGTGTGCTTTGCATGATTTCTGTTAAAACGCCTTTTGTTTGCCCTTGTTTTGCTTCCGTTGATGCATTTGTTTAATGCAGACGACCCTTTCACTTTGATGACTTATATAATATAAATATATAAATACACTATATATAGAAACACTTTTTCCAAGATACGTTCTTTTAATCTTTATCCCTTGTTTAGAATTTAAGTTAATTCTTTTTTTACTTCCTGCTGTAGCGGCTGTTCGAAAAAAAAAAACAAACGTAAAGAATAACCTACAAATAATAAATCCCAGCAAGAACACTACCGGTCATGTGAGCAGTAATATTACTACCCAACTAGAACAAAATACGAAATGTTATCTTTACGACTATCGTTTTTCAGGTGACTTAAGGTGGTGTCAACATAGCCATGGGGGTCGGTCGTGTCGCCTAGACCTCCTACATTTTTACTCGTTCGTCGTCTGTCCGTCATCTATTTAAATTATTTGTGTCGCAAAAATTCCGCATAGATTTTTGCAACGTTCGTGGGCTGAGGGCGAATTTTTTTCTCTGTTTATGCGTATATGTCCATCCATCGGGTCTATCAACACAGGAGGGTTGTTATGTTGAACTTTTTGCCGAGTGTAACCAACTCACTCAAATGGTGAAGGAGCCGACGTATATTCCTCGTGTCGGCGGGCAAAACCCTAGACCTAGACCTTTATCTAACTTCACATCATGAAAAATATGATGTAAAAGTCCTTGCACCTCTTGGTAACTCCGACCACTGTACTGTTTCCGCTGAGTTTTCTTATTCTAGTTTACGCGCCTCTTCGATTAAATCCCCGAAGAGGACTGTATGGCTTTACGAAAAAGCAAATTGGGTTACGTTAAATGATTTTTTTCCTAACTTTAATTGGAAATTGTGTTTTGCAGAAATGCCGCGGCTTTAATGGTACAAAATATTATTTTATAAGGTTTGCGGTCCTTCATACCTTCTAAAAAAATTAGCATTAAACCCAAGGACCACTCATGAGACTTGCAGGATTGCAGTCAGGTCGAAAGAGGAAGCCTTTCAGAATTGGCGGTCTAACAAGAATGCTGACTCAGAAAGATTTCGCATACAGGCTAGGAATCGCTGTAATGCCGTGATCTCGCACGAAAAGTTTCTTCACGAACAAAACGCGCGCAAAAAGGTCCTACTCTACCACAGAGGTAGTAAAAATTTCTGGTCATTCGTAAAAAGAGTGAAGAATCAGACGACATCGTCTACTCCAACTCTTATTATGAATGGCCAGTCCTTCACTGACCCGGTGGATAAAGCTAATCTCTTGGCAGAATTATTTGCTATTAATTCAACGCTCCCAGATTCCAATCAACCATTGCCCGATGTCGATTTTGTTTCTTCTGCAATGCCGGAGATTCATTTTCGAACTCGGGCAGTTAAAAAGGTTTTAGCAAACCTCAACATTAACAAAGCCTCTTGGTCAGATGGCATATCTGCCCATGTGTTGAAGAAGTGCGCGTCATCGCTGGCTTGTCCGTTGCGTAACCTTTTCAACATCTCCTACACGACAGGAGTTTTTCCATCTTGTTGGAAGGTTGCCAATGTCCAGCTAGTTCCAAAAAAAGGGCGAGGCTACGAACCCTGCCAATTACCGACCCATTGCAATATGCTCTGCACTCTCCAAGGTAATAGAGAGCGTAATTAACTTCCACCTTGTGAACTATCTTGAGCACAACGAATTGCTCAGTGAACGCCAGTATGGTTTCCGTAGGGCCAGATCCACAGGTGACTTGATGGCGGTCCTCTCCGAAAAGTGGAATAATTGTGTTCACCTTTTCGGGGAGAGTAAGGTGGTTGCTCTTGATATTTCCAAGGCTTTTGATCGAGTGTGGCATAAAGCCCTCGTTTCAAAACTAATTGCATTTGGTGTCGGTGTACCATTTACTCGATGGATATCGAGTTTTCTCCAGGGTCGTTCAATACGAGTTGCGATGGATGGTGTGTTCTCAGAACAACATTCTATCAATTCTGGAGTTCCGCAGGGTTCCGTCCTATCCCCGTCCCTATTTCTGGTATTTATCAATGACCTTCTGTCATTGACCCAGAACCCAATTCATTCCTTTGCAGATGACAGTAACATTTGTCATTCATACTCGTTCAACAAGCGCCCAAACTCTTTGGAGATTGATAGTAAAAGACGCACTATGAATGACACACTCAATAATGACCTTAAATCAATCTCCGAGTGGGGTGTTGCAAATAGAGTAGATTTTAATGCAAGCAAGACCCAATGTTGTCTGTTATCTCACAAAAGAATGGATTCACCCCTACCTCCCCTCAATATGGGTGCAGTGGATATTGCGCCGTCAGCTGCTCTTGACGTTCTGGGCATAGCAATTCAATGTGATCTCCGTTGGAATGACCACATATTTAATGTGTCGAAAGAAGCGGCCAAGTGCCTCGGTTTTTTAAAACGGTGTAAAACTTACTTCACTCCTGCTGACTTACGCACTGTCTACACTTACTTATATACTAAAATGGAATTTAATTCGCACATTTGGGCAGGGGCCTCAAAATCCTCCTTGGAGTTCCTGGACCGAATCCAACAGCGTGCGATATATTTAAAAGGGGATGAAAATATTTCATCGTATTTTGTTTCTCTTGAGCACCGAAGAACCTTTGGGTGTGTAAGCCTGTTTTATAGGTATTACAACGGCAAGTGTTCGAGGGAAATACATGGCCTGATTCCACCAGGTCGTGTGTTCTCTCGTTCTACTCGGGCGTCAAACCAAGCCCACCCCTTCATAGTCCACTCGGTTCTCAACAGAACCACGCATTATAGAGATAATTCGTTCTTCAGTCGCACGATTCATTTGTGGAACAATATCCCTGCGTCCGCTTTTCCCGACATTTTTGATATTGGCAAGTTCAAAACAAACATTCATCGACACTACTCTATCTTTCCCCCCTCCTTTTAACCTATCATCCCTTCTTACGATCAACACTGTGCTTTGCATGTATAGTGGGCATCCCCTGAGGGTTGGTTAATTTGTAAAAAAAAAATACATATTGGGTGGCAGAAATAAATATTGTTAGTCGTAAATGCACAATGGCTTATTGCAAACAATTACACAATTCTAGTGTTTGAACAAAACAATATCTAATTTCTTAAAAACATTTAAAACACTCTATAAAAGTCCCTTCAATTATTACTCCCAAACACTCATTTAATAATAATAATAGTTTGGCGCTACAGTCCTGTATAGAACTTCGGCCGAGCTCTCTCACCATTTTGAGCTGTGCGTGTTAAATTTGTACTCAAAGAGGTGGGACCTACAGTTTATTGCCGAATCCGAACGGCGGGTGAGAGCTTTTCATAGGCAATGGTTTTACTCTCGTAGGTTTGCCATTTACTGACGAGAGGTAGCGCGGTACAGAAAAATGTTTCTATGAAAAGATGTTGTTAGCCCCAGTCCACGCTTGAACCGGGGACCTTTCGGCTCGCAGTCCAACGCACTAACCACTGAGCTACCGCGGCTACGCCAAACACTCATTTATTACCAGTAAATCAGGAAAGTGTTCAAGATAAGTAATAAATACATGGTATTTCTTTGGGGCAAATACTAAGTGTTTCACAGAACGCAATTTATTTTAAAAGTGTTTGGCCTAAATACTAATAGTTTCTCGGAAAAAATGCTACATTGAAAGTGTTTGTCCCAAAAATCGTACAGCTTGTCACAAAAGATGCATCACTTAAACAATTGAACTTATCCGTGTCATGCAACACTTGCACGAATAAACGTGGATAAGCTTCTTTTGCCGAATAAGATGTTGTGGATGCCTCATGACCTAAATTAATATATGGAATTAACAGTGTCTATTGATATTCAAAAGTCATGAAGATGGTTTCGCACTATGCGAAAGGGTTAATCTATGGTCAACGGGCCGAGCAATTTAGTAACAGGCGAAAACTAGAGACACGGTCTGGCACTTACCTGTTGTAGAACCTAATTAAGGGTATCCGCAGAAGCCCCATTTGCAAGCGGCTAACCCGAATAGGAAACGATGTTTTTGATTGGGCGGGTGGTGAAGCATGGCAGGTGTTGATGGCGGATGGGCGCAGTCCGACGAACAAATAAAAGCACGAAAAACAAAAATAAAAAAAAAATACCGCGAGGATGCACTGATTGTGTCCTGCAACAGTCTGACGGTGTCCAATCCGTAAAATAGATGGGGAAAAGTATTCCGGTCGTATTCGGTAGACAGCCGTGGTCACATGTTCCCATTTGACAGATCTGCCATCTATTGTGAATGGGTCAGTAAGATGAAAACAAACAGTACTATGAGTAACCCAGACGGAAAGACATAGACAAAACAAACAAAGTACAAAACACAGGCTAGTGTTCAAGTCAGCGAAGTAAATGCAAAGCACCTACAAATGCTGAGCGCCGCATGATAGAAAAACCGACAAGCACCAGGACGCGGATGAAAGTCCTTTTTATATTATGTATCTGGAATATCGCATGATGCAAAGAAAAGGAGCGAAAATAGAAAATATGTAACGTTTTTATTTAAGTTAATGTCTTTTATAAATATATATTTAATGTTAGATGTCATTTACATATTAGTAATAACGCGCGAATAAAGTAGATAGAAAAGGATAACTGTCTGTGAACAGCAAGGGAAATAGTCGACCATGGTGATGGAAATGCAGCAAAAATCAGTATATTAAAGTCCGGAAAGCCAAACAGTAGTCTGACAATAGCAGATATTAAATTTATGATAGAAGCGTTTGAAAGTACCCATATATAAAAAAAAGAATACATAAGTGCGTCAAGGTGCATGAAGGAGGTATAAAAATTAAAAATAATAAATTAAAATAATTTTTTTTTTTAGAATAGAGAAAAATACATCGTGGGTTAGATAAATTTTAAGTTATTATAGGTAGAATAAGAATATTTGGTTTGTGTAGAAGGTGAATCAGGTAAGGGGTCGCCTTGAAACGGAAGCGGATGTTCGGCGGTCTAGGTAGGGAGGGCACAAGAGGGGTACAACACCATTCCCTCCTTTGGAAATTCGCTGATAGGGTGTGGTAGTATGTAGATTCAGTATATTGTCGTTAGTTTTGTTTTTATCTAATAGTTGGCTCCTCGATCTGTTGTGCGGTTAAGATTCCGACCCTGAACCCAGAGCTAGTCGGATGGCCACTTCAGATACGATAACACGGGGCTCATAACAATATGGCGCCCAATCAATAAACCAAGTTTCACAATTTGCCAGTGCAATTTTGAGTAGAATGGTGTGGAGAACTTGTTTTGACTAAGTCTCGAAAACAAATGCTCGACAGCCAAGAAAACTGAATTGTGCTGACGGAAAGTAGCTGTTCTAAAAGGTCAGAAAACGCGCATCTTAAACGATCAATTTTTGAATAGTTTAATTGTGCACGGAAAAAAAAGACCCCGATGTAGATATTTGTATAAATTTTTGTGTTAAGCAACCCCTTAGAAGGATAACAGCCAGCCCTGGGATCTGGCCATGGCCTGATGTAATATCCGCAGATTTAGATCAACCTAAAATATGTAGAGTAAACAGAATATTTCTTTTAGAAGTGCGATAAGCTCAGGGAGAGTGAACCAAAATGTTTCTGCTCATTGTTGAGAATGAAACTAATTTTTTCACAAATGTGCAACACATTTTGAATTGTTTTGTCACTATCAACGAACACCGAAAAAAATGGGAAACGTTACCGATCTAAATGAACCAAATACCATGCACACGAAGAACACACGATACCTGGCCCGATTTAAGAAAAGTTTGAGTAGAAAGAGATAACCATTTTTTGAGATTTTTATTGGCATTTTTTTTTTTTTTGTAATTTGGTATGAAGTAGTGGTATGAACCGAACCGATAAAGTTAGGAGCAAACGAAGGCGTCAAGTTTATTTTGATTTGAATCGTTCGTCCCCGCAAATAAAAAGTCTAAAACACAATACACCTAAACCTTGTAGGATGAACGCAGACCGACCGGAAAAACGAGGAGCTGAAAGCCAGTCAGGTGCCACGAGTCCGTCCTTCACTGATTTTTCCAGTACAATTAGATTAGAAAAATCGTTCGCGAATAACAAGGGAGCGATGTCAAGATCTGTGCAACCAAGACCTCAGCACCAAGTGCAAACAGAGTATGCTAGGCAGGCTGTCTCTGACGTGGCAGACAGTCATGTGCAGGAATTGGTGGCAAAATCGTGCCAAAATTTACGCGCTTCTTTGGCTATGAAGGGCGTGGAGGGAAAAATAGTAGTAATAATAATGGGGATAATAACTATAACTTAAATTATAACATAAATAATAACTTAAACTTATTTAAATTGTAAATAATCACTTAAATAGTAAGATGAATAATAATCTAATTAATAACATGAATAATCAATTAAATAATAATACCGTAAATAACAATTAAAAAATCACTTAAATAATAAGATGAATAATAATCTAATTAATAACATGAATAATCAATTAAATAATAACATGAGTAATAATTTAAACAACAACGTAAATAATAACTTAAATAATGACTTAAATAATAATTTGAATAATAACAATGATATACATTTTGCGTATCAACGAGGAGAATCAGCACAACAACAAACCGAACGTCGATACCTACCACTCTACCAGAGCCCAGGGTACGGCGCGACAAATCCAGCGTATGTAATCATCGGAATTGCCACCCCGCAGTAATCCGAACGAGCCACAGCGCTGCAATCCAAATGAGCCTCCACCGAGAACCATAACTCCGTTCGGGGCGGAGTCTGCGTGGCAAAATACCAATAATACCGTGAGGAAGACCCCATGTCAAGAGATGTTTAGACCACCGAACAATATGAAATTAGACAAATGGGGGCTACCATTTAACGGAAAAGTAGACAACTTATCTGCTGAAGAATTTATTTTTCGCCTTGAGCATCTCCAGGGTCTATATGGGTGCACATGGTAGGATATCTTGAGAGATTTTCACATGCTGGTGTCCGGCGATGCCCGAGAATGGTATTGGCTGATGATTCGCACCAACAATATAATAGATGCCTTCAAGCGTTATTGCGGCAATTCAGGTCAAGACGCACCAACTTTGAAATTATAAGTGATTTGGTGAAGCGCCGGCAACATCCCGGGGAATCAGTGGATGCGTTTTTCCAACACAGAAAAAAATATTGTACGTATATATATAACAATTGATATTAATAGCAAACAAAATCGTATTCCAATTAAAAATATGAATGTATTTACTAATTAATTAATTGTATTTACACATTTTTTAATTAAAATATCAATAGGAATTAATTTAATATAATTTCAATACAACTATATCTTTAATAGAATTACTTACTTTTATTTGTTACTTTTGATTTATTAATTTTATTAAATTGCAACACTGTTTTTTTCTTCTGGATTTCATTTTGTTTTTGCATTAAATGGCTCAATTTATTTTTGCTGTCAAGAATTTGAACAAAAAGCTAATGATGCTCATTTTGTTACATATTGAATCATTAAAAAGCGAATATCAAATTATATGTTTGACTCAATTAATTGGACCACCTGTAGAAGTTGTGAAAACTGACTTCCGTAAAACATTCGTTAGGTTGAAAGAATTTTACAAAGCATATCAAACAGTATAAATACTTATTTAATATTTATATTATGTTATATATTGAATTAAATTATTTTATTTTCATATGTTTCTATTCGACAAATATTTTATTTAATTTAACAAAATATTTAATTGATTCAATTTCTATCGAATGAAATTTTTAATTGATGTTACTAATTAATTAATTAATGATTTAAAATGATTTCATATGTTTCTATTCGACAAATATTTTATTTAATTTAACAAAATATTTAATTGATCCAATTTCTGTCGAATGAAATTTTTAATTGATGTTACTAATTAATTAATTAATGATTTAAAAATTCCCAATAAAAAATAATATATATATAACAACTTTAATATCAATATGACAAAAAAAAATAATTAAAGTTTCTCCAAATAACATATTCTCATTATTACGAATATGGAATTCAATGCTACTAAAATTTACATCGGCTGAGTTTCAATTAAAAATTAATTGGGTTGATTAACATTTTAGTTATATTTACACACTTTTTTTTCTGCGTGAGGCTATCTGCAAGATAAGAGCCCAGTTAATAGATCCGATACCCGATTACGAAATTATAAGAATTATAAAGAAAAATTTAAAAGAAAGCCTGGCTCGCGTCGTATTTCCGATGGCAGTCTATGCTGTAGACCAACTGCGGTAAGAGTGCAACAAGGTGGAGCGCACTTTTCCGCCACGTGATGGCCGCACGTAAGTTCAACAACCGGCGTCAAGATTCCAAAGACACGTAAACGAAGTGGTTTTGGCGGAACCATGCCAGATTGATGTCACCGACGACATTGTAGTCGAGGAACAGACGGTGAGGCGACAAGGAGGAGTCCACTCTCAAACGCAACCATCTAATCGCAGCATCACGTGCTGGAACTGCTAGCTACCGGGGCACGTCTACATGGATTCTGCATCCCTAGAGCGAAAAATCTTTTGTTACAAGTGTGGTTTTCCAAATACCATCACGCCAAAATGTCTCACTTGTAGCTCGGGAAACTCGAGGAGGAACGTGGCCGATGCAGGAGAACCACGCTCCGCTCACAGTCCGCTCACAGTCCTGCTAGATGATGAGATACAGCAGACCACAGAACAGTATGGAGTAAATGTCGATGATAGCGAGATGACCACAGGCGGACAACAGCGAACCAATGATGAACCTGCGAAGAAAATTAATAAATTAACACAAATAACTAAAACCAACAATAACAGCAAAAATAATCTTAAAAACATAATTCCACTTGAACAACGCGTAGCGTCGTATTATAAGGCGCGCAAAAGAATATTCGGTAAGACTCAGTTAAATGGCCGACGAGAGGTGTCAAGGAGAATCCAAAAGTTAGATAGGATTACCTCAAGCGGAAAGTCGTGCGAAAATAGGTGGCAGCGGCAGTACTTAAAACGATCGAACACGATCCGCGCGTATACGCCGACGTTAAAGTTGGAGGAGAGCCGATGCATGGATTACTCGATACTGGGGCATCGGTCAGCCTATTGGGGCGTGTATGCCGAGAGATCGTCGAAAAGGCAGGCTTTGAGGTGCATAAATTTTTTTCAAGCATGCAAACAGCTAGCGGCCGTAAGCACATAGTTATAGGCAGAGTGATAGTACCTGTAGATTATAAAAATACAATAATTAAAATGGAATTCTATTTGTGTCCAGATTTTGAACAAACTTTATACCTTGGCATAGATTTTTGGCGTAGGTTTGGATTAGCGAGGGATGTCCTAAGCGTCGCGGAATTGGACGTCAATAAAATAACGCAACAGTTTACTGGTCTAGAGACGAAAACAGATTCGGCGTCGCACAAGTTACTCTACAGAACAGCAGCATAAACTGGAAATAGTTAAAAATAAAATTAGAACGTTTAAAGAACATGGCCTGGGGCATACTAATATTGAAAAACACATTATCAAGCTAGTGGAAGGCATGAGCACCGTAAAAGACCGGCACTACCCTATTTCCCCGGCGGTACAGGAGATCGTATACGCCGAGATCGATAAGATGCTGGAGCTGAATGTCATTGAAGAAAGCGAGGGCGCGTGGAGCAATCGCACCACGGTCGTCCGCAAGCCTCGAAAGAACCGGTTTTGTTTAGATGCGCGAAAATTAAATAATTTGACGGTATATATCGAGGGGATCCTGAGTCGTATTGATCAAACGTACTACATAAGCAGCGTGGATCTTAAGTTTGCATTTTGACAAATCAAAATGAACAAGGAGAGCAAGGAGTATACTGCGTTCACCGTACCGGTACGGTCTGTATCAATTTCGGGTTATGTAATGCAGAGCGACTCTGCCGACTAATGGATAAAGTTATCCCGCAACGTCTAAAAACAAACGTATTTGTGTATTTAGACGATTTGTTGATTATATATGCGGATTTCGAGACGCACCTAAAATATCTTGCCGAAATGGCAGAATGTTTGCAAAAAGCTAATCTGACGATTGGATTAAGTAAATCAATGTATTGCTTCAAAGAATTAAAGTACCTAGAGTTCGTTGTCGGAAAACGGATCCTGAGAAGGTGAGCGCAATTCAACACATACGAATACCACGATCGACGCGAGAAGTGAGGAGTTTCCTGGGCTGGATGGTACCGACGATTTATCCAGAACTTTGCATCGGTCTCAGCACCACTAAGTGACACACTAAATGAAGGCGTTAAATTCGCTATGACACCAGCAGCACAAGTAGCGTTCGAAGGAGTTAAAGCATGCGCTAATGACGGCACCCGTTCTCAAGCACCCAGACTTCAAACGAAGGTTCTTCGTAAAATGCTATGCATCGGATATTGGACTGGGGGCGGTGCTATTTCAGCGGGATGATGACGAAAATGAAAACCCGATATCATTTTTTTCCAAAAATCAAATAGTTGGCAACGCAACTATAGTGTAACGGAAAAGAATGCTTGGCAGCAATTTTAGTGGTGAAGAGATTTCGCACGTATATTGAAATGATGCCTTTTACGGTCATCACGGATCATGCGAGCCTGAAATGGCTCATGTCGCTTAAAGATATGAGCGGAAGGCTGGCTAGATGGTCGCTGCAATTACAAGCATACGACTTTAACATCGAACACCGCAAAGGCACGGAGAATATCGTAGCCGATATGTTATCGCGAACGGTGGAAGCGCTAGAGTTCAAAAAGGAGGAAATATTCGAGCTCGAGACCACGGAATTCGAAAGCGCCGAATACCTACAGCCTATAAACAGCATAGTAGAAAATTCAAATAAATTTCCCGACCTGAAAGTGGAAGAAAGATGCGTTTCACGAGGGATGAGCCGGAGCTAGAGGAAATAAACTCGAAGTTATAGGTTCCGGAAGGGATCACTTAAAGCGAGACGGCAGCGCATGGTGGCGTAGGGAAAACCCTGCATCGTCTTCGACGTCAATATTACTGGCCGCGGATGACAGTACAGGTGCGCGAGTTCGTGCGACAGTGCAGAATCTGCAAAGAGACGAAGCCTACGAATGAAACGATGCGACCGGAAATTGGAGCGGAAGTGGTAACGGAAAGGCCGTTCTAAAAATTATACATTGATTTTTCTGGAAAATATCCCCGTTCCAAGAAAGGAAACGCGTACATATTTATTGTGATAGACCACTTTTCTAAATTTTCATTTTGAAAGCAATGCGTGAAGCCACATACAAAAATATAATGCAGTTTTTAACTCAGGAAATTTTCCACAAGTTTGGGGTCCCAGAAATCATCCACTCGGATAACGGCAAACAATTTGTTTCAAAGGCATTCGAAAGTTTGGTAAAAACGTACGGCATTACACATATAAAAACAGCGTATTATGGCTGGGATCTCTATTTGTCGGAGATCGAATGTGCCCTACGAAGCTCAGTATATGCAGCGACTGGGGTTTCACCTTTCTTTGCGCCATTCGGATGTCATATGTTTATGAATGGATCCGAATATAAACTTGCCCGAAAATTGCGAATTGCAGCGGCAATCGCGCATTCACATCATGCGCGTTATCATCGTTCGCAGCAGCGCAAAAGCGTCACCGGCAACATTGGCGCATCAGCAACGTCAAAAACGTTCCCGCAACAAGTGAGTGGTAAATAATATTGCTGCAGCAGGTGCATCGTCAGTGGCCATAGGTGCATCGTCAGAGCATAGAAACATTGATATCAACCGCAATATCTCATCATTAGCAACAACAGGCAGCTGAAAGAAAAAAATAAACTTTATAACAAAGCTATAATTTAATAAAAAAATGAAAAAAATTTTGGGATTGATACGAATTTTGAGGTAGTACGTTCCGTAGCCCGGCTGTTAATGTACCTTTTTTTATCACCCAGAAATAAGACATTGAATAAATAATAACACTTACTCCATTTCTTTATAATTTTTATTTCTTTTTTCTGTTCCACTTCTTGGACTCACTTCTTAATCTAATAACAACTGTCTTAAGAACTAAATAACTACAGCTTATATACTAATACTTAATCTAAGTTCGCTACTTTTCCAGTGTCTTTTGCTGCTTCAGCCTAGAAACATAATTTTGGCCAATCACATTGTGTTTTGCTGCTTATGCCCAGAAGCATAATTTTAACCAATCACAAGTTCCATAAAGAACTCAAGTTCGATCCACAACTCGACTTCTTAACGCTGACCGTGAAAGCAACTCTTGCATAATCAGCAACCCGCGATGACATTGAATATAGACCATCGCAAAGTCATTGAATTGAAGTCATCTTTGTTTACAAACAAATTGCACCACGTGCTTATTTTCTTCAAGCTAGCAACTTGACGCTGCTGCGAATTTGGTTTATAGTTACAATTGCTGACTAAGTAAATTGTCGCCGCTTATTTTGGCAACGACCAAAAGGTGTGTCATCAAACCAACATCATATATTTTATGTTATTTTTTAAATATTTAGCAACAGCAAATACCCACTAGAAAAATATCAATGAACTGCCATGCTATGAGTGACTGTCATAATGCTAACTCTCAACATTCCTCCCCCCTTACAAAAAAAAATTGTTTTTCGACTTACAACAATCTTATACTAACATCTGATACCAATACCTTACACTACTGTACAATACAAACATACTACCGATACTTAATACATACATAACCGCATACTTCAGCTCCGCAATCACCTTGTCTATATATTACAGCTGTTGTTGTCAAGATATCGTGGTCGGTCTCCGTTGGTATATTGGCGGGCTCTGCTGTTAACATAACTCTCGTCACTATTGGCATGGTTGAATTTAGTCAAGATATCGTGGTCGGTCTCCGTTGGTTAAATGGCGGGCTCTGCTGTAAACATAACTCTCGTCACTATTGGCATGGTTAATCGATCTTCATATGTGGTAGCGATACTGGTTCTTCAAGTTCCAGATATGAGTTTTTGTGCTTGTCTTCTTTCCTTCGGACTGCGGTTCGCACCATCTTATTTGTTAGTGATGACGTCATCGATCTCACAGATCTAGGAGCCCCTGAGTAGGATACTTCTCGGGGTCCCGACTGCTCCTGACTCCGTCTAACTTGCTTCTGACACTACATTGCGATGTCGCTTTAGCTTCGATGTGTAAATATGTTCTTTAAGAACCACTCTGATTCGTACATTATCTTCAGTTCCACTGTTAATTCGTTCAGTAACGCTTGGCCCAAAACGTCCGGGTGCAACATGCTATGTTCAGATTCATTCTAGCTAACTTTCTGGTTCTGTTTCTGGAGCTTTTTCAGGTTTGTGTTCACAATCTTCTTTATTTCAACACTATGATAGCGAATTCAATTGATGCCATCTCCTTATGTGAGTGTGTTTAATTCTGGTGAGTTCCTCTAGTGTAGCGTTCATTCCAACACGCAACCCCTCTATATCTTTAATGGTTGTTTGCAACGTTCTGGACAACCTGTCGTAATTACTGGCCATCACCGTTACTTGTTGCTCTATCATATGCATTAGTTTAACGCATATGTTTTCCGTAGGTTTTACGCGTATCGTAGGTTTTCCGCAGCCGTTCGTTTCTTGTGCATGAACCCTGTACCCTTGACACGAAGTCATCTGTTAACTACAACTGTTCGCTTGAGTCAGTTACAACAAATTTCGTGATTACTGTTCACTCCGCCCTGTAGATCCCTATATCTGTTTTCCGATCGAACACGAGTGAATGCTGCTACAACGCTGTCGGTCTGTGAATTGAATCTACCTGGACCCTCACAATGAACAGGATTAGCCATATTATTGCCAACTTATTTTTCTAATAAAACTATATCTAATTACTGTCACAATATTTTTAGTATTCAATGAGATTTCGTTGCTATAATTATTTTTACTTAAATCTAATCATTTTCGTGTATTCATCATTACAATCACTCACATATTTAAGTGTCTATAAAACATAATTATATTCATATAATAACATCGTTATATCTCTTTCAAAATTATCATTCATATATTACCTTAAAAAAACACATTTTTCTTATAAATTAACATACTCTTATATTACGAAGTTTGATATTATCTCATAGTTTGTGTTAATATTTTACAATATAAGTTGTGGTGTGTACAAAATACATGTGTCATATAACATATTTATTTAAGTTTATATTTTTATATTTTAATATCTATTAAACTAATCAGCATAATAAATACGTATATTGGTTTCGTTGTTTCATAAACATTTTTCCAAAAGAAAAAAAAAATATTAATTTATTCATAATTCTAACAGAATATATTTTATCTGAATAAGATATTCTACTAGTAAAACATCTTCCACTTTTTTTTTTGTTTTAAACCTTGTGAAGTTAAGCTTATGTTTAAGCTGTTTATTTTAAAAAATGCTCATTCGACATATATGAAATTTTTATTTTTATTTATTTTTCATTCTATCGCAATCTCTAACGAAACTTAAGTGATCATCTTAAGTTTTCGCTCGAGTTCACCTAATACGATTCGTAATACACGTATGCAATTAATCAAGTTGCAGACTAGTATTCGTCGTATTTAGTGAAATGCTTAAAAACAATTTGCTGCTGTTCTTTTCAAACTATTTAATTAATAGCTTAAGATTAGCATTAGTCTTACGGCTGTCGACTCTTTTCGAAGAGTACATCGAAAACATAAACTCATAATTTATTGCACAGGCTAGTAAATTACCCGAAGTAATATTTAGCTGCTTTAATAAAATAAATATTAACATAATAATTGGATCATTTGCTAAGTCTAAAAAGTCTTGTATGCATTTTGCAATTGTTGTATGCATTTTCTCATAATTTTTTATAATATTTTTCTAATCATAATAGTCTCTTTTAGAGCATATACTAGCTCTACAAATCTAATTTTCATTCGTAGTAACGTATTTATAAATTTTTTTTTTCATATTATTTCTAGTTTTTAATTCAATCATTTTTCTCATATATCATTTGGAGCATTTGTTTACTCGTCATTTATTTGCTCGTCAGCAATTAACATAAATTAATAATTCAAAATTCAATTCATCAAAATCTACTTCTCATTATATTTTAATTTAAAATTAATTATTCAACCATAATTTCATAATTCACTTTACAATTCATAATTTCTATGCTAGTTATCTGCGCTCAGCAGTACTTAACTATTTGTTCAATATCTCAATTTCGTACAAATATATTTTATCGCATTTATTTCGTATAAAAAAAAACTCGTGTTATCATTTATAATTCTTTCTTATTTATATTTTTCCTAATATTTCTTGTTTTCATAATCTTTAAATTTGGTTCGCCACATGCTAGTAAATTAACCCTAAGTAATACAACGGTACCCACATACGATCTGTGGGTACCGTTTTCTTCTGTTGTCCTATTTCCTATTCATTATCACACAATACTAAACTTTTCGCAATTTATTTATAAATATATTTCCGCATTTTAACAATTAATACATCAATTTCTAATTATGGTATTTTTTCAACAAATTGTTGTGTATTTTCTTTCCCTTTCCTTTTATTAATATTGTCGTTGTCACGGGGGTAGTGACGGACAAAACCTTATAGGGCCCTACCCAAATTGGTGAAAATTTATTTTTCCTATTTTGATTCTTCATTACAACCATTTCCCCATTTGAAACTCAATGGGATTTAATGATTTATCGTAGCTTGTTTTAGATTTTTCTTTTACCTTTTCTTGATTTTGTCTCACTATTTCATGCGCCCGCTGTATTTGATATTTTAATATTTTGTTATAATCATCGGCATTATATAATGGTGAAACTTTACGTTTCAAATTAGTTGGCATATCAGAATCATAACCATATAGTGTTCGGAAAGGTGTTTGCCCAGTTGACACATGCATCGTATTATTATGGACATGCATTGCCGAATTTAACCATTGATCCCAATTGGAACCATCCTCCTTAGCAAAACATCTCAAATATTCTGCTAATGGTCTGTGACTACGTTCTAATGATCCATTGGCCTGTGGGTGATAGGGTTTAATGTGCATTTTTTTAATACCCAATAATTTGCATGTATCAGAAAATAACTTTGACACGAAATTAGAGCCATTGTCAGTTACTAGCATTTTCGGAATATTGTGCCGTGTTATTATTTCATCATAAAATGCTTTAGCCACTGTGCTTGCTTCTGCGTCTGGTATTACTACACAGCACATATATTTTGAAAAATCGTCTTGAAATGTTAAAATGTATTTATTGCCAGATACTGTCTCGGGTAAAATTCCTACTAAGTCCATATAAACTTTATCAAATGGGCGCGTTGGTGTATCTGTCAAGACCATTGGCATTTTTGTTAGCTTAGAACTTTTGTTAACTTGACATTTAGGGCAATTTTTTACGTACTATTTAATTTGTTTTTGCATGCCCTTCCACCTATATTGCTTTCTTATTCGAAAATATGTTTTCAGTGTGCCCTGATGACCCCCTAACGGCGAGTCGTGAAAGTCTCAAAGTACTGTTTCAATTTCTTCAGGATCGGTTAATACTTGACTCGAGATTGTTTCACCATCCATATCCGTTACTGTGTCGTCCAAGACTGGCTTACTGACGTCCGGTTGTGGATCTATTGCCTTTGGTTTATTTTTAGAACGGGTTTGAACTGCCGCAATTTCTGTTTCTAATTGTGGAATCCTACTTAATGCGTCAGCATTTAAATTCCTTTTGCCAGGTTTATAAATTATTTCGAACTCGTATTCTGATAATTTGTGCCTGAACCTGGCTAGCCTTGACGTTTGATACTTTAAATTCGCTATGCTACGCAGTGGTTGATGATCCGTATAAACCGTGAATGGACGCCCCAACAAATACGCTCTATAATTTTTTGTGGCCCATACTATTGCCAAAAATTCTCGTTCAATTGTTGAGTACCTTGTTTCTGCATCATTCAGAGCTCTACTTGCAAATGCGATTGGTCGATCAGAACCTGGCTCGCCCTGTGACAGGACTGCTCCAATAGCTTCTCCACTTGCATCTGTTGTCAATACAAATGGTTTTGAAAAATATGGGTATGCCAGAACATTAGGTGAAATAATTGCTTCCTTAAGTTTTATAAATGAGTCCTGGCACTTGTCTGTCCATACAAAACTGGCATCCTTCCGCAACAGTTTATTAATCGGTAGTGTTAACCTTGCCATATTCTTAACGAATGTTCTGTAATAATTTACTAAACCTAAGAAGGCTTGTACCTGTTTCTTGGTCTTGGGTACCGGAATATTTTTTACACATTCTATTTTATCGGGATCTGGCATTGCGCCTGACTGCGTGCATTTGTGCCCTAAATATACTACTTGCCGCCTTAGAAAATTGCATTTTTCCGTATTTAATTTCAAATTATTTTCCCTCAATTTTTCTTACACCTTACCTAGTCTAATTTCATGCTCCATTATGTTTTTTCCATACACAACTATATCGTCCAGATATACGAAACAAGGAAGTCCCTGCAATCCTGTTAAAACGTGGTTCATTATTCTTTGAAACGTAGCAGGTGCCCCCGTCAATCCAAATGGCATCCTATTAAATTCAAAATGTTTTTTCTCTGTGGCGTTCATCTACTAGCACTTGGTGATAACCACTTGCAAGATCTAATGTTGAAAAATACCTACTGTGATCTAATTGATCCAAAATTTCATCAATACGAGGTATTGGAAATACTTGTTTAATCGTTGCGTCGTTCAATTTTCTGAAATCTATTACCAGTCTCCATTTTTTCTGTCCGTTCTTGCCGTGATGATATAATATCGTCGTCTAATAACTTCTGCACCTGTTTGTTGATTTCTTCTCTGTGAATATGTGGTATTTATATTGTTATCGGTTGATCGGAGGTTGGCCGTCTATTGTGGGGATTTCATGTTTTAAAATAGGTGTATACGATAGCTCATCCCCCTCTAACAGAAATACATCATGGTATGACGCACATATTTTTTCTATGGATGCCTTCTCTTCAACATTTGCATTTGGATCCAATTTTAATGAGTCAAATAGTTTGCATATTCTGTGTCGTATGTTTATGCTTTGTACGCTATTCATTGTGCCACTCACTGGTTCCATAAATTTATTATAATTTGAAAATTTGAGCTGTATGTTCTTAATCAATATTATATCTTTTTCTGTTGAGTTTAACACTGAAATGTAAACACTATTTTTTCTCACATTTGATATGGTTTCTCCGATATAAACTCCTGGCGAAATTTCTTGTTTTTGAATTATTACTACGGGGATCTTGGTTCGTAGTGGTAATCTGGCGATACCTTTAGATCTTGCTGTTATTTTTATTTCTTCACTGTATAATCCCTTTTCCACTGCATTAAGGATTGCGTGGTCCCATAGATTATCTCGTCCACGTATACCGTCTGCCGGAACTCCCTGATCCTGCATTATTGTATGTAACGTCAGAGCCTTCTATATTCCATATGTTGAATTTCAATTGATCCTGCGGTGGTCACATGTCCCCCAAATGCTCCGCTCAGATCTTTTGTGTCTTTTAAATTTCTCTCTAGTTTATTATCTAATGCACTCCACTTTACCAAGCTAGAGTCTGCACCAGAATCTACTAGTAATATTAGTTTCCCATTTTTCGCTTCCTTACAAGGAATTTCTATAAAGACATCATTTAATTTTGATATCTGTCTGAATTCCCCATGTCTACTATAAATATTGCGATTTTTCTTTGATTTTGTATATAAACTTAATTTTAATTCCTTAATATTTTCAATATATTTACTCATATTTTTATTTATGCTATCAGATCATTTAATTTCTTCTTATTTTCCTCTATACATATCCTATTCATTATGCAATCATAAAAATTATTTTTTGCTGTTAATGCTATTATGCCAAAGACGTTCAACGTTAATACAATTAGTGAACAAAAATTATCTGCCATTTTCCTACCATTGATAGCGAACGTATCCACTGCCGCACACGGCGTCTGATTCACAATTCCTATCTTCGTTGGCCTGATGTCGCAACTTGTCTTGGGTTCCCAGATAATTGGCCTATTCTGGGCCCCTAACAGTTTTCCTGATTGCGGGTAGACTCAAAGACTAACAATTTTCCAACGTATGCCCGATTCTTGCACACCATTTACATTTATTTAAATCTTTCTTATTATTATTGTTGTTGTTATTATTATTATTTCCATTTCTCCTATCGTCATTATTATTATTGTTGTAATTATTATTTCTATTATTATTGTTAGTTTTCCTATTATTGTTGTTATATCTTCTATTATTATTGTTATTATTATAATTTCTATTATTTCCATTATTATTATAATTCCTATTATTTCCATTATTATTATAATTCCCATTGTTGTGGTTATTATTACCACGAGCATTATAATTGCTATTATCGGCTTGCGTATTGTTCGTGAAGCCATTGTTATAGTTGTTATTTTGCGTTTGTTGTTTACTTGTAAATTGCTGCTCTGGTTCATTTATTTTCTGTGCACATCTTAAGTTCGTTTCGTGACCATAGGTCTCACATCCTTGACAGTATGGAGTATTTTTTCGACTGACGCATTCGTCCCTCGTGTGTCCTACATTACCGCAAAATGATCATGGGGTTTCCACTTTATTCCTTTCGGTTGAATTTTTTATACCGATTTCTCCACATGTGGGGTGTGAGGCTCTGCTAAAAAGCACCTCTGCGGCACTATGCGATGTTTCTCTTACACGCCCACTTTGTATCGTCTCCAACGTTTCTACCGCTTCCTCTATCAGTGAATCTAGTGAGTCCGCCTTATTATTTAGCATGTGTATTTTCAGTGTGCTGTCCTTAAGGCCTACCTTAAAAGTCTTTTGTATGGATTTGTCTAATTCTATTAGTATAGCTTCGTCCCCTCTGCCATTATATTTTTCTTTTATTAATTCCACCGCCTTTGTTTTTAGTACATTTAGGCGTCTTGCAAAAGGTCGAATTTCTTCGGTAGATCTTTGATATGTCTCCTTTATTTCATTTATCACTGAGTCTAATGTTACGGTTTTAAGATATGTCCTCTTTATTAAAGTATATAATTCATCTAATCCGCTAAATTGAATACCTTTTACTAGGTCGAATGCATCTCCATACATTCTTAGCTTAACACACGATAAAAATTCTTGAAACTCTGTTTCTTTTGTTGACTTTACCGCTAAATCACATCCTTGTATGAATTTACATACATACTTCTGAGGGTAAATCATTGGAGTCCGTGCCTGAGAACATCGGAACCAAATGATTCACCATTTTTGCAATATGTTCGATACCCATTTTAAATTCCGGGAAATTTATTTTTTCTGTGTGACTTATTTCACTGTTATTTACAGCTTCCTTATGTATCAATGAGTCGTTGGTAACTAACTCTAATTCTTGCTGTAGTAGTCTATTTCTATCTTCTATTTGTACAATTCTTTTTTATGCATCAGTGATACTACCATACTCAGCCCTAAATAGGGCACTTCTAGAGGTTTCCGGTGTGTCTATGTAATTCCGGTTTTCAATAATTTCCACTAGTTTTCCTCTATTTTCGTCTAAGTGTTCTGCGTGATCCAAAATTGTTTTAATTTGATCTCTTAAGCAATTATTCAATTTTTTTACTTCTGTTAACTCTGTCTCTAATTTTTCTTTCTCTGTTATGCTAAAATCTGTCTTCGCTTCTATTATTTCTAAAAATGATAAGAATAGTATGTCTGCTTCTTCTATTCTCGTGAAAGCAGTGGTTCTAATCTTTTCTCTAACTAGCTGAATGTAGTCTTTTGAACCGTTTATTCTTTTAATCTCTATCCACAAACGTTCAATAAAAAGTCCAATTTCTCCACTTAATTTTGTTGTTTCATGTTGTGCTGATTGTGCTGATTGAAGAGTTTCCATTAAACGTAGCAGTTTAAGATATTTTTTCCAACGAAACTATTCTAATTTTCCAAAATTGTTTATATTTTTATAATTTTTTCTCTATCTAGAGTGTTTGGTTCTAAAACCGGCTGCGCCAATGTTAATGTCCCTTTTTTATCACCTAGAAATAAGACATTGAATAAATAATAACACTTACTCCATTTCAAGTTTATCCTCTTTATAATTTTTATTTCCTTTTTCTGTTCCACTTCTTGGACTCACTTCTTAATCTAATAACAACTGTCTTAAGAACTAAATAACTACAGCTTATATACTAATACTTAATCTAAGTTCGCTACTTTTCCAGTGTCTTTTGCTGCTTCAGCCTAGAAACATAATTTTGGCCAATCACATTGTGTTTTGCTGCTTATGCCCAGAAGCATAATTTTAACCAATCACAAGTTCCGTAAAGAACTCAAGTTCGATCCACAACTCGACTTCTTAACGCTGACCGTCTTGCATAATCAGCAACCCGCGATGACATTGAATATAGACCATCGCAAAGTCATTGAATTGAAGTCATCTTTGTTTACAAACAAATTGCACCACGTGCTTATTTTCTTCAAGCTAGCAACTTGACGCTGCTGCGAATTTGGTTTATAGTTACAATTGCTGACTAAGTAAATTGTCGCCGCTTATTTTGGCAACGACCAAAAGGTGTGTCATCAAACCAACATCATATATTTTATGTTATTTTTTAAATATTTAGGAACAGCAAATACCCACTAGAAAAATATCAATGAACTGCCATGCTATGAGTGACTGTCATAATGCTAACTCTCAACATTCCTCCCCCCTTACAAAAAAAAATTGTTTTTCGACTTACAACAATCTTATACTAACATCTGATACCAATACCTTACACTACTGTACAATACAAACATACTACCGATACTTAATACATACATAACCGCATACTTCAGCTCCGCAATCACCTTGTCTATATATTACAGCTGTTGTTGTCAAGATATCGTGGTCGGTCTCCGTTGGTATATTGGCGGGCTCTGCTGTTAACATAACTCTCGTCACTATTGGCATGGTTGAATTTAGTCAAGATATCGTGGTCGGTCTCCGTTGGTTAAATGGCGGGCTCTGCTGTAAACATAACTCTCGTCACTATTGGCATGGTTAATCGATCTTCATATGTGGTAGCGATACTGGTTCTTCAAGTTCCAGATATGAGTTTTTGTGCTTGTCTTCTTTCCTTCGGACTGCGGTTCGCACCATCTTATTTGTTAGTGATGACGTCATCGATCTCACAGATCTAGGAGCCCCTGAGTAGGATACTTCTCGGGGTCCCGACTGCTCCTGACTCCGTCTAACTTGCTTCTGACACTACATTGCGATGTCGCTTTAGCTTCGATGTGTAAATATGTTCTTTAAGAACCACTCTGATTCGTACATTATCTTCAGTTCCACTGTTAATTCGCTCAGTAACGCTTGGCCCAAAACGTCCGGGTGCAACATGCTATGCTCAGATTCATTCTAGCTAACTTTCTGGTTCTGTTTCTGGAGATTTTTCAGGTTTGTGTTCACAATCTTCTTTATTTCAACACTATGATAGCGAATTCAATTGATGCCATCTCCTTATGTGAGTGTGTTTAATTCTGGTGAGTTCCTCTAGTGTAGCGTTCATTCCAACACGCAACCCCTCTATATCTTTAATGGTTGTTTGCAACGTTCTGGACAACCTGTCGTAATTACTGGCCATCACCGTTACTTGTTGCTCTATCATATGCATTAGTTTAACGCATATGTTTTCCGTAGGTTTTACGCGTATCGTAGGTTTTCCGCAGCCGTTCGTTTCTTGTGCATGAACCCTGTACCCTTGACACGAAGTCATCTGTTAACTACAACTGTTCGCTTGAGTCAGTTACAACAAATTTCGTGATTACTGTTCACTCCGCCCTGTAGATCCCTATATCTGTTTTCCGATCGAACACGAGTGAATGCTGCTACAACGCTGTCGGTCTGTGAATTGAATCTACCTGGACCCTCACAATGAGCAGGATTAGCCATATTATTGCCAACTTATTTTTCTAATAAAACTATATCTAATTACTGTCACAATATTTTTAGTATTCAATGAGATTTCGTTGCTATAATTATTTTTACTTAAATCTAATCATTTTCGTGTATTCATCATTACAATCACTCACATATTTAAGTGTCTATAAAACATAATTATATTCATATAATAACATCGTTATATCTCTTTCAAAATTATCATTCATATATTACCTTATATAATATTGTACTTTAAAATTTTATAAAATAAAAAAAAACCACATTTTTCTTATAAATTAACATACTCTTATATTACGAAGTTTGATATTATCTCATAGTTTGTGTTAATATTTTACAATATAAGTTGTGGTGTGTACAAAATACATGTGTCATATAACATATTTATTTAAGTTTATATTTTTATATTTTAATATCTATTAAACTAATCAGCATAATAAATACGTATATTGGTTTCGTTGTTTCATAAACATTTTTCCAAAAGAAAAAAAAAAATATTAATTTATTCATAATTCTAACAGAATATATTTTATCTGAATAAGATATTCTACTAGTAAAACATCTTCCACTTTTTTTTTTGTTTTAAACCTTGTGAAGTTAAGCTTATGTTTAAGCTGTTTATTTTAAAAAATGCTCATTCGACATATATGAAATTTTTATTTTTATTTATTTTTCATTCTATCGCAATCTCTAACGAAACTTAAGTGATCATCTTAAGTTTTCGCTCGAGTTCACCTAATACGATTCGTAATACACGTATGCAATTGATCAAGTTGCAGACTAGTATTCGTCGTATTTAGTGAAATGCTTAAAAACAATTTGCTGCTGTTCTTTTCAAACTATTTAATTAATAGCTTAAGATTAGCATTAGTCTTACGGCTGTCGACTCTTTTCGAAGAGTACATCGAAAACATAAACTCATAATTTATTGCACAGGCTAGTAAATTACCCGAAGTAATATTTAGCTGCTTTAATAAAATAAATATTAACATAATAATTGGATCATTTGCTAACTCTAAAAAGTCTTGTATGCATTTTGCAATTGTTGTATGCATTTTCTCATAATTTTTTATAATATTTTTCTAATCATAATAGTCTCTTTTAGAGCATATACTAGCTCTAAAAATCTAATTTTCATTCGTAGTAACGTATTTATAAATTTTTTTTTTTCATATTATTTCTAGTTTTTAATTCAATCATTTTTCTCATATATCATTTGGAGCATTTGTTTACTCGTCATTTATTTGCTCGTCAGCAATTAACATAAATTAATAATTCAAAATTCAATTCATCAAAATCTACTTCTCATTATATTTTAATTTAAAATTAATTATTCAACCATAATTTCATAATTCACTTTACAATTCATAATTTCTATGCTAGTTATCTGCGCTCAGCAGTACTTAACTATTTGTTCAATATCTCAATTTCGTACAAATATATTTTATCGCATTTATTTCGTATAAAAAAAAACTCGTGTTATCGTTTATAATTCTTTCTTATTTATATTTTTCCTAATATTTCTTGTTTTCATAATTTTTAAATTTGGTTCGCCACATGCTAGTAAATTAACCCTAAGTAATACAACGGTACCCACATACGATCTGTGGGTACCGTTTTCTTCTGTTGTCCTATTTCCTATTCATTATCACACAATACTAAACTTTTCGCAATTTATTTATAAATATATTTCCGCATTTTAACAATTAATACATCAATTTCTAATTATGGTATTTTTTCAACAAATTGTTGTGTATTTTCTTTCCCTTTCCTTTTATTAATATTGTCGTTGTCACGGGGGTAGTGACGGACAAAACCTTATAGGGCCCTACCCAAATTGGTGAAAATTTATTTTTCCTATTTTGATTCTTCATTACAACCATTTCCCCATTTGAAACTCAATGGGATTTAATGATTTATCGTAGCTTGTTTTAGATTTTTCTTTTACCTTTTCTTGATTTTGTCTCACTATTTCATGCGCCCGCTGTATTTGATATTTTAATATTTTGTTATAATCATCGGCATTATATAATGGTGAAACTTTACGTTTCAAATTAGTTGGCATATCAGAATCATAACCATATAGTGTTCGGAAAGGTGTTTGCCCAGTTGACACATGCATCGTATTATTATGGACATGCATTGCCGAATTTAACCATTGATCCCAATTGGAACCATCCTCCTTAGCAAAACATCTCAAATATTCTGCTAATGGTCTGTGACTACGTTCTAATGATCCATTGGCCTGTGGGTGATAGGGTTTAATGTGCATTTTTTTAATACCCAATAATTTGCATGTATCAGAAAATAACTTTGACACGAAATTAGAGCCATTGTCAGTTACTAGCATTTTCGGAATATTGTGCCGTGTTATTATTTCATCATAAAATGCTTTAGCCACTGTGCTTGCTTCTGCGTCTGGTATTACTACACAGCACATATATTTTGAAAAATCGTCTTGAAATGTTAAAATGTATTTATTGCCAGATACTGTCTCGGGTAAAATTCCTACTAAGTCCATATAAACTTTATCAAATGGGCGCGTTGGTGTATCTGTCAAGACCATTGGCATTTTTGTTAGCTTAGAACTTTTGTTAACTTGACATTTAGGGCAATTTTTTACGTACTCTTTAATTTGTTTTTGCATGCCCTTCCACCTATATTGCTTTCTTATTCGAAAATATGTTTTCAGTGTGCCCTGATGACCCCCTAACGGCGAGTCGTGAAAGTCTCAAAGTACTGTTTCAATTTCTTCAGGATCGGTTAATACTTGACTCGAGATTGTTTCACCATCCATATCCGTTACTGTGTCGTCCAAGACTGGCTTACTGACGTCCGGTTGTGGATCTATTGCCTTTGGTTTATTTTTAGAACGGGTTTGAACTGCCGCAATTTCTGTTTCTAATTGTGGAATCCTACTTAATGCGTCAGCATTTAAATTCCTTTTGCCAGGTTTATAAATTATTTCGAACTCGTATTCTGATAATTTGTGCCTGATAATTTGTGCCTGGCGTTCATCTACTAGCACTTGGTGATAACCACTTGCAAGATCTAATGTTGAAAAATACCTACTGTGATCTAATTGATCCAAAATTTCATCAATACGAGGTATTGGAAATACTTGTTTAATCGTTGCGTCGTTCAATTTTCTGAAATCTATTACCAGTCTCCATTTTTTCTGTCCGTTCTTGCCGTGATGATATAATATCGTCGTCTAATAACTTCTGCACCTGTTTGTTGATTTCTTCTCTGTGAATATGTGGTATTTATATTGTTATCGGTTGATCGGAGGTTGGCCGTCTATTGTGGGGATTTCATGTTTTAAAATAGGTGTATACGATAGCTCATCCCCCTCTAACAGAAATACATCATGGTATGACGCACATATTTTTTCTATGGATGCCTTCTCTTCAACATTTGCATTTGGATCCAATTTTAATGAGTCAAATAGTTTGCATATTCTGTGTCGTATGTTTATGCTTTGTACGCTATTCATTGTGCCACTCACTGGTTCCATAAATTTATTATAATTTGAAAATTTGAGCTGTATGTTCTTAATCAATATTATATCTTTTTCTGTTGAGTTTAACAATGAAATGTAAACACTATTTTTTCTCACATTTGATATGGTTTCTCCGATATAAACTCCTGGCGAAATTTCTTGTTTTTGAATTATTACTACGGGGATCTTGGTTCGTAGTGGTAATCTGGCGATACCTTTAGATCTTGCTGTTATTTTTATTTCTTCACTGTATAATCCCTTTTCCACTGCATTAAGGATTGCGTGGTCCCATAGATTATCTCGTCCACGTATACCGTCTGCCGGAACTCCCTGATCCTGCATTATTGTATGTAACGTCAGAGCCTTCTATATTCCATATGTTGAATTTCAATTGATCCTGCGGTGGTCACATGTCCCCCAAATGCTCCGCTCAGATCTTTTGTGTCTTTTAAATTTCTCTCTAGTTTATTATCTAATGCACTCCACTTTACCAAGCTAGAGTCTGCACCAGAATCTACTAGTAATATTAGTTTCCCATTTTTCGCTTCCTTACAAGGAATTTCTATAAAGACATCATTTAATTTTGATATCTGTCTGAATTCCCCATGTCTACTATAAATATTGCGATTTTTCTTTGATTTTGTATATAAACTTAATTTTAATTCCTTAATATTTTCAATATATTTACTCATATTTTTATTTATGCTATCAGATCATTTAATTTCTTCTTATTTTCCTCTATACATATCCTATTCATTATGCAATCATAAAAATTATTTTTTGCTGTTAATGCTATTATGCCAAAGACGTTCAACGTTAATACAATTAGTGAACAAAAATTATCTGCCATTTTCCTACCATTGATAGCGAACGTATCCACTGCCGCACACGGCGTCTGATTCACAATTCCTATCTTCGTTGGCCTGATGTCGCAACTTGTCTTGGGTTCCCAGATAATTGGCCTATTCTGGGCCCCTAACAGTTTTCCTGATTGCGGGTAGACTCAAAGACTAACAATTTTCCAACGTATGCCCGATTCTTGCACACCATTTACATTTATTTAAATCTTTCTTATTATTACTGTTGTTGTTATTATTATTATTTCCATTTCTCCTATCGAATAAACGTGGATAAGCTTCTTTTGCCGAATAAGATGTTGTGGATGCCTCATGACCTAAATTAATATATGGAATTAACAGTGTCTATTGATATTCAAAAGTCATGAAGATGGTTTCGCACTATGCGAAAGGGTTAATCTATGGTCAATGGGCCGAGCAATTTAGTAACAGGCGAAAACTAGAGACACGGTCTGGCACTTACCTGTTGTAGAACCTAATTAAGGGTATCCGCAGAAGCCCCATTTGCAAGCGGCTAACCCGAATAGGAAACGATGTTTTTGATTGGGCGGGTGGTGAAGCATGGCAGGTGTTGATGGCGGATGGGCGCAGTCCGACGAACAAATTAAAGCACGAAAAACAAAAATAAAAAAAAATACCGCGAGGATGCACTGATTGTGTCCTGCAACAGTCTGACGGTGTCCAATCCGTAAAATAGATGGGGAAAAGTATTCCGGTCGGTAGACAGCCGTGGTCACTTGTTCCCATTTTACAGATCTGCCATCTATTGTGATTGGGTCAGTAAGATGAAAACAAACGGTACTATGCGTAACCCAGACGGAAAGACATACACAAAACAAACAAAGTACTAAACACAGGCTAGTTTTCAAGTCAGCGAAGTAAATGCAAAGCTCCTACAAATGCTGAGCGCCGCATGATAGAAAAACCGACAAGCACCAGGACTCGGTTGAAAGTCCTTTTTATATCATGTATCTGGAATATCACATGATGCAAAGAAAAGGAGCGAAAATAGAAAATATGTAACGTTTTTATTTAAGTTAATGTCTTTTATAAATAAATATTTATAACGCGCGAATAAAGTAGAGAGAACAGGATAACTCTCTGTGAACAGCAAGGGAAATAGTCGACCATGGTGATGGAAATGCAGCAAAAATCAGTATATTAAAGTCCGGCAAGCCAAACAGTGGTCTGACAATAGCAGATATTAAATTTCTTATAAAAGGGTTTAAAAGTACTCATATATAAAAAAAAAGAATACTAAAGTAACATATTTTTTTTTAGAATAGAGAAAAATACATACTTTTTTTGAAACACGAGTTGAAATGCAGAATATAATAAAATTTATGAAGTAACAAGTGGATTCGTGGAAAAGGGAAAGATTGCGTGAGAGGTAGGTGAGTTAAAAAATTGTATGTAGAATAAGAATATTTGGTTTGTGTAGAAGGTGAACCAGGTACGGAAGCGGATGTTCGGTGGTCTGGGTGGGGAGGGCACAAGAGGGGTACAACACCATTCCCTCCTTTTGAAATTGGAAGATGATAGAGTGTGGTAGTATGTAGATTCAGTATATTGTGGTTAGTTTTGTTTTTATATAATTGTTGGCTCCTCGATCTGATGTGGTGGTTAAGAATCCAACCCTGAACCCAGAGCTAGTCGGATGGCCACTTCAGATGCGATAACATGGGGCTCATAACAAAGAAGCATCATATTCTTATTGTGCGACATCTGAAGCTAATTATTATCATCTATAGCCACTGCCATCAATTCATCATAATCGGTATTCACATCATTCAAAACAGATTACTGCAGAAACACTGCGGAAATTCTGTGCAAATCATCTGACGAAAACTTTGTCAGTTTAGATGACTTTTTAAGACGCGTCCAATGTATAAGTCACCTGGTCCCAGGCATAATGCATCGATGTGTTGTAGTGTTTCCTTAGTGTCCATCAATATCAGTCGAAATGAAAGGTTTATTTTCGCCAAACGTTCGTTTATGCGACTTGTCGAATAATCTACACACAGAAAAAAAAGTGTGTACATATAACTAAAATGTTAATCAATCCAATTAATTTTTAATTGAAACTCAGCCGATGTAACTTTTAGTAGCATTGAATTCCATATTCGTAATAATGAGAATATGTTAATTGGAGAAACTTTAATTAATTTTTTTGTCATATTGATATTAAAGTTGTTATATATATTATATTTTTTATTGGGAATTTTTAAATCATTAATTAATTATTTAGTACATTAATTAAAAATTTCATTCGATAGAAATTGGATCAATTAAGTATTTTCTTAAATTAAATTAAATATTTGTCGAATAGAAACATATGAAAATAAAAATAATTTAATTCAATATATGACAAAAAATAAATATTAAATAAGTATTTAAACTGTTTGATATGCTTTCTAAAATTCTTTCAACCTAACGAATGTTTTACCGAAGTCAGTTTTCACAACTTCTACAGGTGGGCCAATTAATTGAGTCAAACATAAAATTTGATATTCGCTTTTTAATGATTCAATATGCAACAAAATGAGCATCATAAGCTGTTTGTTCATATTCTTGACAGCAAAAATAAATTGAGCCATTTAATGCTTTAATAACATAATATACACTAAATATTGCAATATCCTGTTTTAAAATAGCAATCTTAGAAGAAAATAATGTTAGAAGAAACTGAATGACGCCGCCGACGCACGAGACGCACAAACAAAAAACAAAATGAAATCCAGAAGAAAAAAACAGAAAATTTATAAATCAAAAGTAACAAATAAAAGTAGTTAATACTATTAAAGATTTAGTTGTATTGAAATTATATTAAATTAACTCCTATTAATATTTTAATTAAAAAATGTGTAAATACAATTAATTAATTAGTAAATACATACATATTTTTAATTGGAATACGATTTTGTTTGCTATTAATAGCAATTGTTATATATACGTACAATATTTTTTTCTGTGTACCCTGGAATTCTGCATTATTCGACATTTCGCATAAATGAGTGGCTGTCGCAATAAAAAAACCTTTTGATTTGACTGAATTTGGCGAACACTACAAATATTTGCCGGAAACACTTCAAGTCTTTTTGGCAAACACTACCAAATTTTGAAATATTTGTGGGAAACACTTCAAATATTTGTGGGATACACTTTTCGTGTTTGTGGGAAACAGTTCAAATATTTTTGGGAAACACTTTTCGTATTTGTGGGTAACACTTTCGATAATTTCCTACAAATGAGCTTGCAAACACTTTAGTGTTTGTTTGAGAAAGTGTTTACAGGGAACGATATTTTTTTTGTGTGTATCTTTTTAAAGTAAACAATTTGGAATAATACGCACATAGTGGCACCTCTGAACTTCATACTTCAAAGTTGGCATTAGTTTTTTTTTGTTGCTGCGTCATACCGTTTGCTGTTAGCGTTTTTTGTGCTCCATATATTTTGTGTGGACAAAAATGTCCGATTGATAGTAAAAATATTAACCGCGACGTATAAATTGCGTTTATGACTCGCTACAAATTCAGGTATTTAATATCGGGTATATGCAGGCGTTATTCTACCATGTGAGGAGGTATCTCAGGACATGACTGTGGCAGTAACAAACAGTGCAGCTAAAATAATTTCAAATAAAAATGCATTTAAATTTAAAACAAAGCTTTTGGTTTTTTATTATTATTGTCTATTTTTATATTTATTTGATATGTATTAGTTCGTCATTTGATTATTTCCATACATTTTTGGAAAAGTAAATAATCGAATGACAACCTAATACAACTAAATAACTAAAAGCTGTATTTAAGCTATTTCATCGGCTGTCTAGAGGACAACTTTCTGATAATGCCTTTTAATAGTTGACTTAAACATAACTTTTTAGTTATCTTTTCGAGAGTTAAAAGTCAACAAAGAGGCGGACATACGTAAGTCTTACCGATACCTTTTTGATCGTTTTTACGACAACATTCGGACGTTGTTAACTTTTTAAATTTAGCATAAAGTTATGTTTTGGGTATCGTTTGTCTGGTTGGATAGTATCAAAACCGAAAGTTTTAGTAAAAGTTTCTATAACGTTTTTAAGAGCGTCGGGACATAAATGACCGAAACTTTTGTGTTCGTGTAAATTTTTATCTCTTTCTCACTCATCTACAATGAGAGAAAATTGAATATATGTTTGTCACTGTTCTTTTGGTAATAAGTGACGATTAAATTACTGGTATATTTACGAAATATTTTACGTAATATAAACTTTAATATTTTATATTTAATATTTAATATTTAATATTTTATATTTTATATTTTATATTTTATATTTTATATTTTATATTTTATATTTTATATTTTATATTTTATATTTTATATTTTATATTTTATATTTTATATTTTATATTTTATATTTTATATTTTATATTTTATATTTTATATTTTATATTTTATATTTTATATTTTATATTTTATATTTTATATTTTATATTTTATATTTTATATTTTATATTTTATATTTTATATTTTATATTTTATATTTTATATTTTATATTTTATATTTTATATTTTATATTTTATATTTTATATTTTATATTTTATATTTTATATTTTATATTTTATATTTTATATTTTATATTTTATATTTTATATTTTATATTTTATATTTTATATTTTATATTTTATATTTTATATTTTATATTTTATATTTTATATTTTATATTTTATATTTTATATTTTATATTTTATATTTTATATTTTATATTTTATATTTTATATTTTATATTTTATATTTTATATTTTATATTTTATATTTTATATTTTATATTTTATATTTTATATTTTATATTTTATATTTTATATTTTATATTTTATATTTTATATTTTATATTTTATATTTTATATTTTATATTTTATATTTTATATTTTATATTTTATATTTTATATTTTATATTTTATATTTTATATTTTATATTTTATATTTTATATTTTATATTTTATATTTTATATTTTATATTTTATATTTTATATTTTATATTTTATATTTTATATTTTATATTTTATATTTTATATTTTATATTTTATATTTTATATTTTATATTTTATATTTTATATTTTATATTTTATATTTTATATTTTATATTTTATATTTTATATTTTATATTTTATATTTTATATTTTATATTTTATATTTTATATTTTATATTTTATATTTTATATTTTATATTTTATATTTTATATTTTATATTTTATATTTTATATTTTATATTTTATATTTTATATTTTATATTTTATATTTTATATTTTATATTTTATATTTTATATTTTATATTTTATATTTTATATTTTATATTTTATATTTTATATTTTATATTTTATATTTTATATTTTATATTTTATATTTTATATTTTATATTTTATATTTTATATTTTATATTTTATATTTTATATTTTATATTTTATATTTTATATTTTATATTTTATATTTTATATTTTATATTTTATATTTTATATTTTATATTTTATATTTTATATTTTATATTTTATATTTTATATTTTATATTTTATATTTTATATTTTATATTTTATATTTTATATTTTATATTTTATATTTTATATTTTATATTTTATATTTTATATTTTATATTTTATATTTTATATTTTATATTTTATATTTTATATTTTATATTTTATATAATAATATTTATAATTTATATAATTTTAATGAATATAATTTAATATAATATTTAATAATATAATAATTAATATAATTTATAATTTATAATTTATAATTTATAATTTATAATTTATAATTTATAATTTATAATTTATAATTTATAATTTATAATTTATAATTTATAATTTATAATTTATAATTTATAATTTATAATTTATAATTTATAATTTATAATTTATAATTTATAATTTATAATTTATAATTTATAATTTATAATTTATAATTTATAATTTATAATTTATAATTTATAATTTATAATTTATAATTTATAATTTATAATTTATAATTTATAATTTATAATTTATAATTTATAATTTATAATTTATAATTTATAATTTATAATTTATAATTTATAATTTATAATTTATAATTTATAATTTATAATTTATAATTTATAATTTATAATTTATAATTTATAATTTATAATTTATAATTTATAATTTATAATTTATAATTTATAATTTATAATTTATAATTTATAATTTATAATTTATAATTTATAATTTATAATTTATAATTTATAATTTATAATTTATAATTTATAATTTATAATTTATAATTTATAATTTATAATTTATAATTTATAATTTATAATTTATAATTTATAATTTATAATTTATAATTTATAATTTATAATTTATAATTTATAATTTATAATTTATAATTTATAATTTATAATTTATAATTTATAATTTATAATTTATAATTTATAATTTATAATTTATAATTTATAATTTATAATTTATAATTTATAATTTATAATTTATAATTTATAATTTATAATTTATAATTTATAATTTATAATTTATAATTTATAATTTATAATTTATAATTTATAATTTATAATTTATAATTTATAATTTATAATTTATAATTTATAATTTATAATTTATAATTTATAATTTATAATTTATAATTTATAATTTATAATTTATAATTTATAATTTATAATTTATAATTTATAATTTATAATTTATAATTTATAATTTATAATTTATAATTTATAATTTATAATTTATAATTTATAATTTATAATTTATAATTTATAATTTATAATTTATAATTTATAATTTATAATTTATAATTTATAATTTATAATTTATAATTTATAATTTATAATTTATAATTTATAATTTATAATTTATAATTTATAATTTATAATTTATAATTTATAATTTATAATTTATAATTTATAATTTATAATTTATAATTTATAATTTATAATTTATAATTTATAATTTATAATTTATAATTTATAATTTATAATTTATAATTTATAATTTATAATTTATAATTTATAATTTATAATTTATAATTTATAATTTATAATTTATAATTTATAATTTATAATTTATAATTTATAATTTATAATTTATAATTTATAATTTATAATTTATAATTTATAATTTATAATTTATAATTTATAATTTATAATTTATAATTTATAATTTATAATTTATAATTTATAATTTATAATTTATAATTTATAATTTATAATTTATAATTTATAATTTATAATTTATAATTTATAATTTATAATTTATAATTTATAATTTATAATTTATAATTTATAATTTATAATTTATAATTTATAATTTATAATTTATAATTTATAATTTATAATTTATAATTTATAATTTATAATTTATAATTTATAATTTATAATTTATAATTTATAATTTATAATTTATAATTTATAATTTATAATTTATAATTTATAATTTATAATTTATAATTTATAATTTATAATTTATAATTTATAATTTATAATTTATAATTTATAATTTATAATTTATAATTTATAATTTATAATTTATAATTTATAATTTATAATTTATAATTTATAATTTATAATTTATAATTTATAATTTATAATTTATAATTTATAATTTATAATTTATAATTTATAATTTATAATTTATAATTTATAATTTATAATTTATAATTTATAATTTATAATTTATAATTTATAATTTATAATTTATAATTTATAATTTATAATTTATAATTTATAATTTATAATTTATAATTTATAATTTATAATTTATAATTTATAATTTATAATTTATAATTTATAATTTATAATTTATAATTTATAATTTATAATTTATAATTTATAATTTATAATTTATAATTTATAATTTATAATTTATAATTTATAATTTATAATTTATAATTTATAATTTATAATTTATAATTTATAATTTATAATTTATAATTTATAATTTATAATTTATAATTTATAATTTATAATTTATAATTTATAATTTATAATTTATAATTTATAATTTATAATTTATAATTTATAATTTATAATTTATAATTTATAATTTATAATTTATAATTTATAATTTATAATTTATAATTTATAATTTATAATTTATAATTTATAATTTATAATTTATAATTTATAATTTATAATTTATAATTTATAATTTATAATTTATAATTTATAATTTATAATTTATAATTTATAATTTATAATTTATAATTTATAATTTATAATTTATAATTTATAATTTATAATTTATAATTTATAATTTATAATTTATAATTTATAATTTATAATTTATAATTTATAATTTATAATTTATAATTTATAATTTATAATTTATAATTTATAATTTATAATTTATAATTTATAATTTATAATTTATAATTTATAATTTATAATTTATAATTTATAATTTATAATTTATAATTTATAATTTATAATTTATAATTTATAATTTATAATTTTTAATTCATAATTTAATACTAATAAAATGTGGTCATGCAAGGAGCAAATCGGACAACATTTTTAGTATCTGATGTCTGCATTTTGGGGAAACATGACTGGTAAAATTGCACTGCGTAATCTCCTAGTAGCCGCGGCAGCTTAGTGGTTAGTGCGTTGGACTGCGAGCTGAGTGGTCCCGGTTCACGCCTGGACTGGGGCTAAGAACGTCTTTTCATTGAAAATTTTGTCTATACCGCGCTACCTCTCGACAGTAAATGGCAAACCTACACAGAGAAAAATCCTCTTTTGGCATGAGGTTAATTGAACCAACGTTTCAGTGTTGCAACCAAAATACATTTGTTGTGACCTTATGTCATTAAAATGAACGTACCATTTCTTACTCTAACCGGACTGTTAGTCCAAGCAACTGCACGGTAGGTTGTCGTAACCTCATGATTGCATTTTTCATTCTACCAAAATTTGACGTTTGTGCATTTGTTACGGCAACTGAGTACGTTATTGTATCAACAACATAAATGACAAACGGCAACCTCATTCCTTCAGCAGTTCGGTTGCCAGTTTCTAGCCAAAAATTATGGATACATGCAGAAATAGATAAACGTCAAAAATGTTCACAAGTGGCAAACAATAGGAAATTTATTAATTAAGTAAAAATGCGAAATAAATATATGAAAATTAATAAAATAATAAATGAATGAATTCAATACAATACAAATTGCAGTTTAGCTAGTGAAATGTAATAAAAATATAAAAATATGTCACTATATGTGGCATTATAAATAGTTTTTTATTTTGTTTAATTATGATGAAAAAAAAAATTTAATGTGTCTTCATACTGTTTTTAATTTTCAGGGAACAGGAATTTTTAGATATATTTTTTCAAATTGTATGCGTGACATATTTACACAACAACTTTACATAAAATAGTTTGCTATATCAAAAAAAAAAAATTCTTGAAATAAAACTTCAATTGGAGGTTTTGGCATTCTTGTTGAATTGGAGGTTTAAACAACCTTATGCTTGCTGACTAGGAGGTTAGCTTAATCTCATTCGTGCTGACTAGGAGGTTAGTACAACATACTATTCGGCAAGTTTCCGCAACCGAATAATTCGGTAGGGCAATTTAGTTGGTTGCCGCAACAAATCAGTTTTCTGTGTGTACGAGAGTAAAACATTTTCTATGAAAAGCTTTCACGCGCCGTTCGGATTCGGCAATATAACACGCACAGCTCTAAATGGAGAGAGAACTCGGCCTAAGTTCTAATTGGACTGTAGTGGCAAACTATTATTATTATACTCTCCTAGTTTAATTTTGAGTCGGCAGGCTTTAATGGGTTATAAAAATATGTTATACACATCCGTCGTCAACGAATGCTTCTGAGCGACTGAACTGAAATTTTTGAAAATTTGACATGAAAAAATAAAAATATGCGACACCCTACAGCTACTCATTATTAAATTTAAATTTGTAATATTGTTTGGACGCGGCTGTTGTTGCAATATATATTGAACATTTTATTTAAATGCATAGCTAAACCGATTAAATATTTCATATAACAAAATACTTTCACTAAAATCACAATAAACATTGCTTAAATTACGTTTACCTCTTTAAGATATATAAATTGCGATCATTTTAACATTTTGTAATTCTCACTTTTTGCTAGCAAACATTTAAAAATTTTCAAAAACTGTTTTTTTCACTCGTTTTCAAAATGCAATTTATAGGTATTAATTAGATTAACCATGGATGAAAATATTGATGCTGTATTAAAAAGCACCTAACACTTGCTTATATGTTCAAAATTTGCAACATGTCCCAAAATTGTACATCTACATTACCCATGTCCCACTTTTCCCTGGTTTTCATATTAATCGATTTTTTCAACACACCTGCTTTGAAAAATATCTGAAATATGCAAAGTAACCTATTTTTTTATAGTGAACATCTAAATGTTCATTTGATTGAAAAGAAAAAAAAATCTACAGGTATGTATAAAAATATATATATTTTTTTGTTTCATACAAAGTATTTTATTGCAGTAACATATTTGATGCTTTTTCAAGTCAATGTTTACTCTCGGAGTCTGCCCAGGGTTAGCGCAGTATAAATGTGTAATGTTTGCATCTGAATATAATATGCTTATATTCAGAAGCAAACATATATGTGTACACATTTCCAAATATATATTACAACAACAGCCGCTTCCAAACAATATTATAAATTTAAATTTAATAATGAATAGCTGTATAGCTGTAGGGTATCGCATATTTTTATTTGTTCATGTCAAATATTCAAAAATTTCAGTTCAGTCGCTCAGAAGCATTAGTAGACGACGGATGTGTATAAACATTTTTTTAACCCATTAAAGTCTGCCGACTCAAAAATAAAATAGGAGAATACGCAGTGCTATTTTACCCGTCATGTTTCCCCAAAATCCGGACATCAGATGCTAAGAATTTTGTCCGATTTTGCACCTAGCATCACCACATTATATTAGTATTAAATTATATATCTCTGCGTGCATTTCCCTCCGTTTTAATCAAATATTTCATAAACAAATTTTAAAAAATATTCCGAAAAACTAAAGTAAGACGAAGTTGAAATCATTTTTCGAAACATTGACATTGCTTAGAGAATTGTGATACACGCTTTTTTGGTAACACAAATTTCTTTTTGATTTTTTGCAAAAACTAATATCTGGACACAGATTTTTTTTGCCAATTATCCGTATTCATATTTTATTTTGTAATAAAGTTTGCATCTGAAACATGTCGAAATCGTGCGATTACTTGCGATATAACGTACCAAAAATGGCATTTTTTGAAACTTAGACTCGATTTTTTGTAAAATCTCGACTTGTAGGGAAAATTTTGAGTACGCAGCAAGAATCTGGAGACTGAAATCAAACAGAAATGATATGATTCATTCCTGATTAGGCCAACAACCCTCAATTTGTAGAACAGTGTAATAATAATTTTAATGTAATAATTGTAATTTAGGTAATTTATTTAATTAATAGTTTATAATAATTAGTAATTTTGTTCATGCATAATTTTATCCAGATTTACAAGATCGCCAAAAACATAAAATAGCTCAACAAACGATTTTTGGCAAAAATCAAAATATGTGAAACGAAATTCAGAATCAGAAAATATCCAAATGTAGCAGAAAATAATAACAAGGACAGAAGAACGAACAGTATTATATGCAGAAACCTGCAAAAAGAGTAGCAGCGGATCGGCGCGACTCTCGAAACAGCTGATACCTTAAACCTACAGAATTTATCGTCTCTCTGCTGTGCTTCATTTACGCTGCAAGAGAGCAGTACATTTGTTTCTGCAAGCAGAGAATAGAAATAATGTTTATATTCTCTGTCTCAGGCTGTGTCGAAAATACTGGGACTCATTTTTGGTCGCTACACTCCAGCGAGTAAATCCCAACGAGTTCGGATGAGACCTCTTATAATATTGTTACGAAAATTCTGTCTACGGAAAACTGTTCTACGAGTTCGTATCGCTGGATTGTGTACAAAATAAAAACGCACTAATATTTGGTTTTAACTAGTATTATTTCAACTAGTATTAATTAACTTTATTTATTTAAATAACAACTTAAAGAATAATCGCTTATATCAACTGGTGAATTACTACAATTTATCTTTACAATGTTTACTCACGAGACGCACTAGTTCACTATTAAATCACAACTGAAGTGCTGTACCTCAGATGCGGCTCTCTTATATACTGCGTGCATCAGTTCGACACGTTTCGACAAGCTTCGACTTGTTTCGAAAACCTTCTTCTCGTTTCGTGAATGCCGCATGCTATGGGCATCTCATTCGCACTAATGTGTTTTAATGCGCTGATCTTCCATCTCTTTCTCGCACATAGCTTAGTGCGCTGAATGATCTTCCGTCTTTTTCTAACACATTGCTTAGTGCGCTGAATTGTCTTGCGTCTCATTTATTATTGTTGTTTGCTTGCACTATGGGACAAATTACATCTTTGCGTAATATTGCCCTCCACCTAAATCTGTTCGTCCCGAACAGATGTTAATCCTCTCTCTCTCTATATGGTTCCAACCTTTCTGAATGTACTACTTTCATTTTTCGTCTAACGCTTGCAGTATTCTGAATCCGATACACGACATCGTTAATTCTTTTAATTATCTTGAATGGTCCTTCCCAGTGTGTTTGTAGCTTAGGGGATAGGCCTTTCTTCCTTTGTGGGTTATAGAGCAAAACAAGTTCTAAATCCGTAAATCCCTCTGAATTTGTGCGCAAGTCGTATCTGACCTTCAAATTGTGTACGCTGCCTTACAAACTGATGCGCTTCATTCATATCTTTACTTTTCCTGGAATCATAATTTGCATACTTCCTTCAATACTGCAGACTTAAAATTTCTTCCTTGATCTGAATGCAATTCCAATGGTACTCCAAAGCGGCTTACCCAGTTGTTAACTAATGCATCCGCAACTGTTGTGGCTTCTTGATTCGGCATGGGATACACTTCAGGCCACTTGTTGAAGTAATCAATAACGACAAGGACATACTTATTACCCGCATCACTGATTGGAAACGGCCCGGCGACATCCATGGCAATACGCTCGAATGGTGCTCTCACGTTGCACTGATGCATCCCGCCGCGACTTCTGACTGTTGGTCCTTTTGCTGGTACACATTGCGGACAACTGCGGATACAATTGGCGACTGACTCTTGGCATCCAACCCAATAAAAACGTTTCTTTACCTTCTAGACCGTGTTATTTACGCCCAAGTGTCCTCCACTTAATCCACCATGGTATTCCACTAATATCTCTTTTGTTTTTGACGTAAGAACAACAATAAAACTTCGAGCGGACATTCCATCTTCACTTTCCCATACACGATATAGGCAACCATCTTGTAGCTTTAAGCTCTGCCACTATGCCCAGTACGCCTTAGTTATTGGGCTGTCGGAAGCCAGCTCTTCCCATGATGGCTTTCTTTTCTGTGCCTTAAACATCATGATTTTTGTAAGATCGGGATCACTCTTTTGATCAATTTGAATTTGTTCCGGAGTCCATTTATCGTCGGGTATAATATTCAGCAGACGAATGTCAATTATGTTTTCTTTTCCTATTGCTCTTAAACAATGTCTGCAATCAAGTTTACACGGTCGTCGGGACAGAGCATCTGCATTTCCATGATGACCTCCTTTACGATGTTCGATGGTGAAATCTTAGCTCTGTAATCGCTCTATCCAACGGGCAATTTGGCCTTCCGGATCTTTGAACTGAAGTAACCATCGTAGTGCTGCGTGATCAGTTCTCAAGTGAAACTGTTGTCCGTACAGATACTTATGGAAATTTTTCACACTTTCAGTTACAGCAAGAAGCTCCCTCCTGGTGACACAGTAATTTCGCTCGGGCTTGGACAATGTTTTACTGTAGTATGCGATCACTTTTTCTTGCCCATTGATCACTTGAGAGAGAACTCCGCCAATTCCGTATCCACTTGCATCCGTATCAAGTATAAATTTCTCACCTGGAATTGGATACGCAAGAATTGGTGCCGAGCACAGTAGATCTTTTAATTTCAAAAATGCCCTTTCTTGATCATCGCTCCATTGAAATGCGCGGTTCTTTCTTGTCAACTCATGAAGACTGCTAGCAACATTGGCAAAGCCTGGGACAAATCGTCTGTAGAATGCACATAGCCCCAAGAAACTTCGTAGGTCATGTAGATTTTTCGGTCTGGGCCACTACTTGACCTCATCGGTATGCACTCCATCCGTGGTAACTCGATGACCCAGATACTTGACTTCTTTCTTGAAAAGTGAGCATTTCTTTGGGCTAAGTTGTAGACCCGCATTTTTTAATCGAAGGAATACTTCCTCTAGATTTCTTAGATGTTCGTTGAAATCCTTGCCCATAACAATTATGTCATCAAGGTATACTAGGCATGTTTTCCAGTGTAAACCTTTTAATACGTGCTCCATTAACCGCTCGAATGTTGCTGGGACATTGCATAGTCCGAACGGCATTACCAAAAATTGCCATAGTCCATCTCCAGTACTGAATGCGGTCTTCTCACGATCTTTCTTATCGATTTCTACTTGCCAGTAACCGCTTTGCAAGTCCAACGTTGAAAACCACTTAGCATTAGATAGTGTACTCTCAGATGGTTCCACCACGCCATTTGTGTGCATTTCTTCAAACAAATGTGATACTTCGTCTCTTTTCGCAAGTGGTACTCTTCTTGGTGCTTGACGAATTGGGTTAAAATCACCAGTGTCTATTCGATGTTTATAATGGCAGTTCTGCCATCCTTTTGGCCCTTTTCAGCAAATATACACCGATATTTGTCAATTAGCTTTTGCTCTTGACTCTTTTCTTTGGCAGTCAAATCCTTCGTCCACTCATTTATAAACTTCTGAGTAGATTGTTTGTTTATTTGCGGTGTGACATAGTCCTTTGATGTATTTGACTCGCAATTTATAATCGCTGATGCCTCTTTACACTGGCCTACCACTGTTCCCTTTTTGATTAATTTTGACGAGTTTTCCAAATTGAGAACTATTATGGGTACAATTCTGTCTTTCTCCGCCTCAACAAGTGTTCTTCCAACCACTATGTTACTTTTATACAACTTTTCGTTTGCTTCAGAACCCCACAACTTGCTTATCACACAATCTAAATTTAATTTCGCCCAAACAATTGCTTCTGAATTAGGTGGTATTTTTCTATTTTTATAAGCAGTAACTTGTTTATTTTCGGGCTCTGGTCACAATCAATATTTAGTTGGATCTCCGTGTTGGCATAATTCAAAATTTTTCTTGTTAAATCTAGTGTGAAACCGTTCTTTATCATGAAGTCCATACCATGTATTATTTCGTCTAATATTTCTGCCACAATAAAATCATGCTTAACTGTCGTAGTACCAATCGTTATTTTCTTGGTAATCTTTCCTCTGATAGGGGCCTCTTCACCTGTAGCTGTTTGTAATCTTATTCCTATTAGTGGCTCTACTACGTCCTTAACAAGGTTACTTCTTATTATAGAGTGTGAAGCTCCCGTATGCAATGTTACCATATATGCTGTACAATCAATGATTCCTTCGACAGTTAGCTATTTGGCTTTTGAGCAATTTGTGAAATGGAGATTCTGGGGCAATCGGTTATGGGAGTCAGATCGTGCCCCGCAGATCTGACTCGTTTTAAAAGCTTGATTAAAATTTACGCTATTTTGGACATGATCTTGTCTTTCTTCATGTCTGGGTTCATCTCCAGATTGATTTATTGAGCGCTTGCGTTTTTTACGACAGTCACGTGCCATATGCCCATATGTATCACAGTTGTAACATTTACCTTTGAATTGGGTATCTTTGTTGGCTGATGTGTGTTCGGGTTTAACGCCTGCTTTAACTGCTTGTCACACTACTTCAAATAAATCATCGTTCTCCACATCAGTTCTATGCGCCTTTGGAGCCGATCGGCACAAAGCATTTGCTGTCTCCTGTGTTAGAGCGATGGTAACCGTTTCCGTAAACGTTACCTTGGGCGCAATCACTGTTGCACGTTTTGCCTCCTGATTGCGTATGCCATCAACAAACGCTTCGATTTTGCACTTTTCTATGAAATCACTCGTTGAATCTGCATACGACAAATTCGCAAGCTTCTCAACGTCCGATGCATACGCCTGCAAAGTTTCGCCATTTCGTTGCATTCTACCCTTCAGCTCCATTCGGTATATCTGTTTCATGTGATCACTGCCATATTTTCGCTGCAGTGCAGCCATAACCGCTAAATAACTATTTCGATCACTTTCTGGAACAGTCTGCAATACTTCGGCTGCGCCTCCTTTAAGCGCCACGATAAGTGCGGCTACGCTGTCCTCATTATTCCATCGATTACTTACAGCCGTGGTCTCAAATTGCAGCTTGAAAATGTTGAACGCTGTGGTTTCATCGTAAATCGGCGATTTTAGCCTCGTACCAGTAACAACATGCTGTGTAGGTCCACTTATCTGTAGTAAACTGACATCTTCTTGTATTTTCTCTAGCTTTTTGTCGAAACCATTTTCAAACTTTTCAAATTTGTCATTAATGTCCACTACAATGTCATTTACATGTGCCTCAAGTTCGTTTACTTTGCCATGGAGTGTATTAGAAACTTCCAGAAGCTGCTTAGAATGTTCCAGCATCTGTTGCTCAATTTTTACTTCATGTTGGTTTGAACTCTCTAGAAGTTTCTGTTCCATTTTGCTGGAATTTTCTTGTAGTTCTGTTTTAAGTTGATTTGAATTTTCTTTAAGTTTCTGTTCCATTCTGGTCGAATTTTCTTGGAGCTGTTTTGACTTTTCTTGAAGTTTCTGTTCCATTCTGGTCGAATTTTCTTGGAGCTGTTTTGAATTTTCTTGAAGTTTCTGTTCCATTCCTGTCAAATTTTCTTGAAATTGTTTTGAACTTCCTAGAAGTTCTCGCTTCATGTCTAATTTGAGTTGATTGGAATATTCTTGAAGCTGTTGTTGTATTGCTCTAAGGAACTGGCTCATATCAAAACTTTGGGACTGTACTTTTTGCTCCGTGTCCGCATTTTTCGATGACGCTGTTGCAGCTTCTATTTCAAACTCGTGCTCTGCGAGGTCAATGCCTTGGTTCTCTAATTCTTCCATTAGACGCTTTTGTAGCTCTACTTTCGTACCAGCAGTTGCAAGATTACGAATCGACAGCTCCTCTTTTAGCTGGTCGACTTTAAGTTGATGGAATTTAACCATTTTGTATCACAATCCCACTTCTGACACCAATGTTACGAAAATTCTACGGAAAACTGTTCTACGAGTTCGTATCGCTGGATTGTGTACAAAATAAAAACGTATTAATAAACTTTATTTATTTAAATAACAACTTAAAGAATAATCACTTATATAAACTGCTGAATTACTACAATTTATCTTTACAATGTTTACTCACGAGACGCACTAGTTCACTATTAAATCACAACTGAAGTGCTGTGCCTCAGCACTTCAGTTCAGCGGCTCCCTTATATGCTGCATGCATCAGTTCGACACGTTTCGACAAGCTTCGACTTGTTTCGAGAACCTTCTACTCGTTTCGTGAATGAAGCATTTCGGTTGCAACACTGAAACATTGGTTCAATTAACCTCATGCCAAAGGAGGATTTTTCTGTGTGTGACAACTTTTATTCAACTTGAACAATAATTCCTTAGATTTATCATTTTAGGGGGTAAAATCCCTACACACAGAGAACTGATTTGTTGCGGAAACCAACTAAATTGCCCTACCGAATCATTCGGTTGCAGCAACAACTGTTAAAGTAGTTGCAACAACCTCTTAATTCGGTTGTGCCAATCTCCTAGTCGGTGAGAATTGTTGAATGTATATAAAAAACTTTAATAATGTATACTGTACAAACACTTTTTGTATATAATCAAATGTTACTTATTTTTAAATATCAAATATGAAAATAATTTTCACTACTTCGAAATAAATATTCTTCAAACTTAGTCGTGTGTGTCTTCAATTTAATTGTATTTAACAAGAGGTTATATAATATCCAGTAAAGCCTCCACTAGTGAACACAAGGAAGAGTTATAGAACGCGTATTAGTTGCAAGCATACGGAAATTGTCGATTTCAATATGGATTTCAAGCACCAGTTTCCGAAACTTGGCAGCAGCACATGGAAATTCAACATGGAACTTTTGCTGTTGGAGCGTAAATTATGGGATTTGGTCACTGAGGAAGTACCTGAAGCCCCTGACGCAAAATAGTTAGTTCGGATGAATTAAAAACGCATCACGAGAAGACAAATCTAACGAACAGGGTAAGTTTGTTACGTTATCTATCAACTACACGCATGGAACATGGTCAATCCATGGAAGAGCATATTTTAAATGTGCTGGACATCACGGATCACCTGGAAGATTTAGGTGAACAGTTTGATGACCACAAAATCGTCGCATATTTATTGGGAAGTCTACCAGACGACTACAACATGTTAGTATCCGCTCTGGAAATTCGCCCGGAAGCAGATCTCACTCTTCAGCTAGTCAAGGAAAAGCTGATTCGAGAATCAAAACGACGAAGTGGGGTCATCGCGGAGCCGGAAGTGGCATTAAAGGCTGAAAACAAGAAACCACATTTCAATCCGAAATGTTATGCATGTGGGAAGTATGGCCATTTCAAGAGAAATTGTCAAAACAAGCGGAAGTTATGGAAAAACCGCGCGAAGATTGTGACAGGCGAAGAAAGTAACGTGTGTTTTGGAGTTTCGGACAAGCGCACGTGCAACGAGTGGTTCATTGATTCGGCAGCAACTTGTCATATGAGTTGCAACGAGAATTTCTTCACGAAGTTGGATCGGACTAAAAACGAAAAGATATTTCTGGCGGATGGCAGATGATAAATGTAGATATTGCACTGTTTATTTTCTACAGAAGAAAGACATGGATTATGAAAAGATTAAAGAATTTGTCGCATACACAGAAAATAAATTTGGAAAAATGTTGAAAACTTTTCGGTCGAGAGGTGGAGAATTTTGCAACAAACCAATGCAAAATTTTCTGAAATCGAAGGGTATTGCATACCAATTAACTGCACCATATACACCACAGCAAAATGGCGGTGCTGAACGCAAAAACAGAAGTATTATGAAAATGGTGCGTTGCATGCTCGTTGATGCAAATATCGACACGAAGTACTGGGCAGTAGCTGTAAATACTGCAAACTATACTCAGAACCGTCTACCATCAAGATCTACAGATATAACGCCGTACGAGATTTACTTTGGCAAGAAACCAAAGTTGAACCATATTCGTATTTTTGGTTCGGTTGCTTATGCTCACATAAATAAGCAAAGACGTCGAAAGTTAGATGCTGTTTCAAAGAAATGTCGCTTAGTTGGTTATTGCAAAGAATCTAAGGCTTTTCGACAACATAATTATAAGCAGAGATGTGGAGTTCATCGAGGAAAATAGTATTGACGTTGATATTGGTCAGGAATACCACCGTTTTGTTCCTGGTCATTTTTCGAAACCAGAAAATGTGTATGTTGCAAACGAAGAAATTGGCGATAGTCTCCATGATGGAACTGAGGAACAACATGATGCTACTATTTCGATTAGTTCGGAAGATGATATAAATCCTGGACTTGAAACTGCCGACAGCGATACTTCCTCATCAGAAGGGGAACCTGTGACAGTTGAACCACCGAGACGGTCATCGCAACGAAAGGTGTGCCTCCTGAACGTTATCTTATGAAGACAACACAAGCTGAAGAACCTTCGACATTCAAAGATGCAGTTTCGGGGCCTGCGAGAGAACAATGGCGAACAGCAATGATGGACGAAATCAATTCCATGCATACCAATGGGACTTGGGATTTAGTAGAGTTACCAAAGGGACGAAAGTTAGTGGCGAGACTTGTGGCGAAAGGTTTTTCGCAAAAATACGGAGAAGACTACGATCAAATTATCGCACCAGTCGTCAAGCATACCACTCTGAGAATTCTTTTGGCCATAGCATCATACAAAAATATGATTGTTCAACACGTATATGTGAAAACCGCTTTCTGAAATGGTGTGTTAGATACAGAAATTTATATTAAGCAGCCGGAAGGATTTGTAGAAGCAGGTAAAGAAATTTAGTCTGCAAACTTGATAAAAGCATCTATGGCTTGAAGCAGTCATTGATTCAATTCGGATTCAGAAGGGGAATCGCTGACACTTGTTTGTACATCAAAAACATTGGCGAAAAATATATGAATATTTTGATTTATGTTCATGATATTATTATTGCATCTGAGGATGCAGATTCTATGGATGAAATTATTTTTTATATTAAATCTAAATTTGAAATATGTAATTTTGGTAATGTAATGTTATATTTGGGTATTGAAATACTTCGACCGAAGAAGGCATATTCTACTTGCATCAAGAGCAATATATCAATAAATTACTTATTGAATATGGATTAGAAGATGCACATGTTTCGAAATTCCATTAGACCCAGGATATATGAAAAGTTATGATAATGATGAAATTTTAGATAACAACAATAATTATAGAAAAGCGATAGGATCATTGTTGTATTTTACTGGTAACACAAGACCAAATATCGCCGTTGCCGTTTCTACATTATCTCGCAAAGTGGGCCATCCGTGTCAAAGAGATTGGGTTGAAGTCAAAAGGGTACTGAAATATCTAAAGGCAACTCAGAACTTAAAACTATGTTTTGGTAAAAAAAAATAACTTAAACCTTGTCGGATACACTGATGCGGATTGGGTTGGTGATCTAGAAACACGCAAATAAACCAGCGGATACATATTTATGCTGGGTACCGCAACAATCAGTTATGGAAGTCGCAAACAACAGGACACAACATTATCTTCAACGGAAGTGGAATTGGTTGCACTTACCGAAGCGACTCAGAAGCTGTTTCAAGACTACTTTTGGAACTTGGGATGACAAATTTAAATCCTGTAATCTACGAGGACAACCAAAGTTGCTTGAAAATTATACGCTAGAGAAATTCGCATTTCTGGAGCCGTACAGTACGCTTATTGTCCAACTGAAGATATGGTCGCGGATATGTTAACTAAACCTTTAGCAAAAATTAAGCTTTGTAAATTTAGAGAATTGTCTGGCTTAAATTATTAAATGTATATTATTAAGAAGGGTGTTGAATGTATATACAATATTTTAATAATTTATACTGCACAAACATTTTTTGTATTTAATCAAATGCTACTTATTTTTAAATATCAAATATGAAAATAATTTTCACTACTTCGAAATAAATATTCTACAAACTTAGTCGTGTGTCTTCAATTTAGTTGTATTTAACAAGAAGAATGAGGTTGTGGCAGCCCCCAAATCGGTGATCATGAGCTTGTGACAACCTCCTAATCGGTGAACATGAGGATGTGGTAACCTCCAATTCGGTGATCATTTGGTTGCGACAACCTCCAAATTTGTGAACATGAGGTTGTCGCATCCTCCTAGTCGATAAGCATGAGGTTTTCTAAACCTCCAATTGAAATTTTATTATAACATATATTTATGTAAATTATTAATTATACGAACCGTTCTGATTAGGTTGAGAAATATATATGATTTTTATTATTACATTCATTCTTACTCTAGTAAGAATGTTGCTTTTACAATTTGCTGCTTTAACAATTTGCTGACTAAACTTAAATTAAAAGAAGCGACAGCAACGGCGACGTCACTGCTTGCATTTCATAATTGCTTATTTAACAGAAATGTCTATGCTGGCCGAACGCGGGTGTTATATTACACATTCATGCACTCTTTACTTGCGTGCATTATTCGTGTATTAACTTTTCCCCCTCTTTAGTTCGAATCGTCCTCGATTCGGACTTTCATCTGGTCAAGCATCATATTGATTTGGTGGGTTGACGTTTCTTTCAATGTCCTTTTCCATTGGTTTCTTATGATGAAGCAAATTATTCCTATTTCTATCCTTACAATATCTTCATAATGGCTTACCGGATAAATCTTAGTATAATCGCAAACATCTTTAATTTTGGGAATTTTTATAATATAATAGATAGTATTCAAATTCTGTAATATTTAAATTTTAGAAGCAGCAAGCAAACTACTTATACTAATTGGTACATTCAAATACATCACGTATGTGATTTATTTCAGTATTATCTAATATTAAAGGATTTATAACATTGTTTCTTGCTAATATTATTGATAGAGCCATATTATTTAAATGATTTATAACTAAATTATTTCTTACGGATAAATACTCCAAAACTAAAGCGTCGTAATTCGTAGATTTATCAATTCTATTATTTTCGCTATTCAGAATATTAATTTGATTTGTTATATTGTTTATTTGTCTTGTAGCAGGGAATTAATTATCGTTTGTTTATTGTTATTTTCAATTAAATAGTTTTGTTTTGCTAACAAAAGTTCGAAATCGTTGTGGTCTGGTGTGCCGGCAATGAATTTTAAGGTGCTACCAATAAAATAAATTGATCTTGCGAATCTTTGAGGAACTTATAACGTACTTATACGCAAGATTTCATCTGATTGTTGAATTATAACGTCAATTCTTCCTAAATTCTCATTCTGATACACCATTTCTCCATATTCACTAAGATTTGTTACGTGAACAAGTTGGATAAATTCCTCAAATATTAAAACCTTTCCTTGAGTGGTGGCTATGAAGTGTGAAGATGAGTAGACAAGGATTTTTGCAATTGTTGTGGTAAAAAAAGAGTAAGTAAGCTGAAAGTAAATTATCGTAAATTACTTTTATGAATTTTTCTGTCGTCAATTAACACTGTAATTCCCAATCGATTTGACCTCCATTTTTTTTAAAATTCTATGTGCATGTGTAAAACGTGCTTGTTCGTTAGGGAAAAGATGATGATATCATCCATATAAACATGACAATATTTCCCAATATCTTCACGTAGGATATCATCGATGGCCCTTTGAAAAATGCTAGACGCATTTTTCAGGCCAAATGGCATTCTACAAAATTCATATTTACCACATTAAATGCTGTTTTCTTTCTGTCTTTCTATTGTTGTGAAATTTCCTAAGTTTGCTAAAATTACAGAAGTATCGGGAATAGGATACCTATCCGAGATTGTGACATCATTAATTTTTCTAAAATCGATATGGTAAAGCCCTGTCTGGTTCTGCGAATGCATTTGCATTTTGATTTATCATTTCTTGGAACTGTATGATTGGGAACACAATCCTCGTCAATTATTATTGAGTTAACCTGCTGGCAAGAAAATATTCAAGTTGTGCTTTACCATTTTTGTAGTACAAAGTATAATTTTTATTGTCAAATTTAGCATCAATTTCCTTAAGAAGGTCGTAGCCAATAATGGCTTAAGGGCTGGGAGCAGTGTTGCCAATTATTTTTTTGAAAAACCTTTAATTTTCAGAATAAAAAAACTTTTTTTTGGGAGAAAAAACTTTAACTATAAAAAGACTACTTTTCACTATGTTTTTATGTTTTTTTTTGTTTTCATTTCGGATCTAATGATAAATATGAAATTCATGCTCAAAATTACTAACTATTTTACATCGTTCTAATATTTAAATATACAGAATGGTGAATATCCGTATAAAGTTATGAGAGTATAAATAACTTGTATGTATGACCCATGTGGTATTTTGTATCTTTTTTTTGTTATGACTGGATGTCATAATGTTCCAAATTACCCAAATTGATTTTTTCCAACAATTCGTGATTTTGGTCAAAATGAAATATTAAAACAGCTTATATAAACAAATGGGAAAATTAGGTTTTAGAAAACTTTCATCAATATGAATAAAAAAAATATTTGAATTTCACAAAAATGAATAAATATTGTAGATTTTAAAAACCACATTTAATTTCTACTAAAAAAAAATAATAAAAAATTGTTGATTTTCAGTGTAATAGAAAAACTGAGTATGCAGTCTAAATCAGCACCAGCGAATTATATAAAACAGCTGTATGGGGTGTACATAGGATGTACATTCGTCTTGATGGTGGGAATTTCAAATTTGTTTATAATTTTGTTTTTTTTTAATATTGATTTCAGAAAAATACGTTCTAATTTGATGTTGCTATAAGAACCGACAAAAGAGCAAAAAATGTTTTTGTTAGTAATGGAAAGCATTCGATGAAAAATCATTGTTTTGTGAATTTGCTTCATTGAACTAGTTCGAAAAGTTAAATAAAAACTGAAAAAACTGTATAAATTATTAAACTTGATTTTTTTTTAGGGAAAACCTTTCTACCTTCTCAAAAAACTGGCAAAAAAGGTTTATCTGCCCATCTGGTAACACTGGCTGGAAGTAAATATAATGTTGAAGTAATATCCAAATGTTAACTCTACATTTTCTTTTATAAGGTTGGTTCCGTTCACTGATTTTAGATTAAAGAATTTTTCGATTGGAATTATTCCTGTCAAAAAATCTAAATCCCTAATATAATTCTTTGTGTCTATTAAAATGTTCAGCACCTGACCACTTTTTGAAGTTTTTGTTATAAATGGGAGGAGCGACTTTACTCTAAAAAATTATTCTCATCTTCGAAATATTCTATTAAATTATCACCCTCAAACGATGTGGCTAGATCAGTATTTACTAGATCATCTGGTTCTTCAAATTCAATTAGGTCCTCCTCTCTTGACATTAAATTTATTCTTTGGATTTTGTGAAGTGGCGATTGAGCTGAGTTTGTATTATTAAACTCACGTTTTGCTATTGTGTTATTATTTGGATATTGTTTATTAGTGAATGTTAAGTTTTGACTATTTAAAACGTTTTGTGTTGGACGTCTAAAACGGGATGTCCCACGATCAACTTCCATGGGGGACTGTGTTTGTTGGTGTTTCTGTTGAAATGTTGAATTATAACGACCTAAGGGTGTCATAGGGTTTCTTATTTGGTCTCATAAAATTTGCGGTAGCAAACGTGCGAACAAATTCGTGACGTTTTTGATTCGATTCCAGTTCTTGAGCTGTTGCCAAGGCCGAAGGTAAATCTTCAGGTTTTGTAGAGAACAGAATGTCACACAGGGGATGGCGAAGGCCCTGGCAATCAAAGCATGAATTTAGAATGGTGTTAAACGCAGATAAATTTACGTTTGCAGAATCTACAATCTTATTTCTAAAAATACCCATCGCTACATAGTATACTTCTGAGTCCTCGGTATAATACTGCATAGCGAAATGAGCCGCAGATCGCCATGCAGGGTATGACGCAGAATCCCCTTTAAAATTTGGGAGCGATTTGCTTAAGTCAATGTTAGTATTAAAACTATTAATTCCTGGTATTATTGCAACCGGGAGATATGTAACCGTCCCAGGGGGTTGAAGTTGTGAAATACTAATTGCGAGTTCGTCCAATCGTCTCCTAATAGGGTCCCTAGTGGAAATTTTCCCGATTTGTCATAGGCAAATGATCAGGTTTTCAACGGGTAACCCCTATTAGAGCAAATATGATCATTGCCTTGTCATGCCATTATCATGCTAACCATACCAGGGTTTACATTATCTAAACAGTCAATGGACTCGATCATAGTAACATTTGTTGTTCCTCAAATTTGTATCGGGTAATGATCGGGATTTTACGATGAAAAACCCTAAATATTTGTGTATAAACGGGAAGCTATCAAAAATATTTTACCATTAGTATGAACATATTTTTATTAAATATTTTCATTTAACGGTCACTTTACATCATACACCATACCTTTGTTATTCTTATTTTAAATTTAATATATAACTTTTAATTTTCCAAATATTTAACTAATGTTATAAAATGATAGTTTATATCATGTTAATAATTAGTTTATCAGATGCGGGGTGTTAAAATTTTAAAGATCATTTTTTTATAAAGCGTATTTAAACATATGGAGAGCTTTTCCATACAAAAATTGGGCAATCACACGATTGATATTACAATTATTTAAAAATTGATTCAAAAATTGATTGTTTATTCAATCGTCTGATTCAGGGTTTACAATAAGCATTAGGAGCATATACATACTATTTTTAAAGAAATTGTCAAAAATGTTGAAATTGTACATTTGTTTTAATTCGAAAAAGAATATATGCAATTTACTTTGTCCATTCGTATTCATGTGAAAAATAATACAAAGTAATAATGTAGTGAAATGTAATTTACTTTGTAATTTTAGAAATATTTATTACTAAGTTCAAACATAACCAATATTTTACTTCGCGAAACAAGATGAAATTACACAGGCAAAGTAAAATCAGTCTACATTTGACATTTGAAACATTTTTTCGTTCAATGTGACGAGTCCAATGTTGGAATAGAAGCCGTTCTATTCCAGAAAGATAGGGATGGCGACCCAGATAGGAATTCCCAAGACTCAACAAAAGTGTCAGGCTTGTAACAGTCTTGACTATCAAGGCTCGGTAATCAAGACTAGACACAAGGCTGGCAAAGTGGTTACTCCCAGTCTCTGCACTAGCCTTGATGTGTCGGACTTGGCACAATCCTGACACATTTATCACTCCCTGTCACTGTACAAGCCTTGATATCTCACGCTGGGTTAAAGGTTGACACAGTTGTTACTCCCAGTCTCTGCACAAGCAATCATATCTCAGGCTTGGCACAAGGTTGACACAATTCTCACTATCGAGCCAATTTATATGCAAAATAATATTTCGAAAATATGCAAATTATATGCAAATTATATGCAAATTGTATGCAAATTTTATGCATAAAAATGCAGTTTTTTTTTTCAATTAAAAAATAGAAGTTAAAATATTGATAACTTTTATTTGTTCCTCATAATTTAAAAATAAAACACGATTTTCTTTAACCTTAAACACATATTATAAATGAAAAAGAACATTATTCCAATAAAATAAAAAAATATTTATTAATACAGTCTTAATCAATGTATATTCTACTGAAAACCTTTATCATTTAATATGTATTTATGTGCAAAAACCGATCGGTCAACATCGCATGATATTATCGGCACTTCGGAATAGGCGCTCATGGTGATGTTTACTACAAATCGTTGGGAGTATATTCACACTATTATGAATAAGTCTGTCTGAAAAAAATATGCTTATTGGGATAAAACCGAACTATATCCGAAATGTATTTAAGCATTAATACTCAGAAAAATACAATATTTTTATTATTCTGCACTCAGAAAAATTCAATAAAATCCTATTAAGAATGGTAAATGGAACCATTATTAATTTAATAGTATACCATAAATAAATATTTTCATATTGATCAAAAAAAAGATCATGATATTTTGTAGTATTCAATGGTATTTACTGATTAAAAAAATTAATTTATCCTGTTGACCAATTTCAATTATATGATATTTTTTCTGAGTGTAGATGGGAACCTATATAAAAATAACTCGGATATTGTACCAATAGATTTAATTATTATCATAGCGATTAGCGTTATTGACCACCATACCTAATTTTTCTATTCTTTAAAAAACGTTTCCATAATTGTTTTAATGTTTTTTATGTCAACATTCATAATACATTTGTCTTTAAATGATTTTGTGCTTTTGCAATAAATTTAATTGTGTCTCAAAATGTTTCGAAAACGTGTATTAAATACCGAATACTATAGATTAAAAAATCACGTTTCTTAAATAAATCGCCGGAAAATGACACATATATCAATTATATGGGCGAACCGGACAATGAAACTGAAATAAATAATATGGACGATACCCAAAGTGCAATGTGTATCGATTCCTCATCGAAGTGTTCCGAATCGGAGTGTCCAGAATTGGAGTGTTCCGAATCGGAATCGGATCTTAATTCATATGGGAGTGTCGACACTACTAGTTCTTTCGATACAAAAACAGTTAATAAGTCAATTCCAATCCAAACTGATGATGTGTTTCAACCAAATGTGAATCAAAGTATAGGAACAAACATCACTATGAAGCAAAAAGTGCATAGATGGGCAGTTAGCAACATTGGAAGTGTAAATCTACGTGTAGTGACGGAAATGGTAGGAATGTTGAGGAGTGAAGGTTATGAGGACATTCCATCCACCGCTCACAAATTACTGGGATACAAACATGCGATTAAAATAAAGCCCATTGTTAGCAAACGAAATACCGTGGGAGAATTTATTTATTTGGGAATACAAAATGGGTTGTCTAATCAAATCATACCTGATATTTACACGGATAAGAACATCGATGTTTTAGTTCATATTGACGGAATGAGTTTGTTCAAAAATTCAAAAGGACAATTATGGCCTATTCTTTTAAAAGTATTTAATAAGAAATATGAGTGTCCACCGTTTATAGCAGCGCTTTATTATGGTGACTCAAAACCGAATGATGTTCAAAAATATCTCAGCCATTTTGTGTATGAATGTGAAAAAATATCAAAGGAAGGTGTAGTAATTAAGGATAAAGTTTACAATTTTAAGATATTTGCAATAGTTGGTGATGGCCAAGCTCGTGCATATATAAAGTGTATAATTGAACCAACTGGATATTATGCATGCGAAAGATGTGAGATAAAAGGAGTAACTGTGAATAAGCGACGAGTATATCCTGATATTGACTGCACTAAAAGAACAAAGCGGTCCTTTCTTGAAAAAAGGCAACAAAGTCACCATAAAGAGGGATACACTCCGTTTGTAAAAATTCAAAATTTTGATCCCGTTAATGATATGCCATTGGATATCATGCATTGTTTGTTTTTAAATGTCATGAAATCTTTACTCGAAAAGTGGCTTCTACCTTCTAGCAAACACCGACTAAAATTAGAAAAAAGAAAACTACTTCACAAGTTAATGCAAGGTGTAACAACATACGTTCCAATGGAATTTCAAAGAAAACGATTTAACACTGATGAAGTTTCGCATTGGAAAGCTACTAAATACGCATTTCTTCTACTTTATCTTGGAGGTATATTGCTAAAATTCGTGTTACAAAAAAATTATTATCGTCACTTCCTACTCCTCCATGTTGCATGTCGCTCGCATATTATGTAGTAGCAGAATGGCTTTAAGGCATGCAGATTATGCAAACGAACAATTACGAAAATTCTTTATATTAATGCCAACTTTTTTGGGGACGATTCGCAAGTTATGAACTTTCACTCTTTAATTCATTTGGCAGATGACGTTAAACATTTTGAAGTACCATTAACTGATTCATCAGCATTTTTCGGTGAAAACTTTATCGGAAAGTTAAAAACTAAACCCGTTTCTCAAATTGTGAACCGACTTCATGCTATTGAAACTTCAGAAGGATAACACTATAATTATTGGAAAATACCCTTGCGAAACTATAGCAATCAAATCATTGACATTTCGAAGTATGGTTCTAAAAAGGAGTCTTCCTAATAACGTTGTAAAACTATTGAATGGGCAAATATTTAAAATTAATAAATTATTTGCAAAACACGAATATGCAAACCATATACAAAATCGAAGTGATATTTTTGTGGAAGGTTATTTTGAAGCAGAGAGACGAAATGTTTTTACAACACCATGTCCATCCGAAGACGTTGGAGTAGTCGAAATATCAACATTTTCAAATACATTGCAAAACATTAACTGTGTTGACATTGCAAGCAAGTGTGTTTATATAAAAGTTGACGAACGCCAGTTTGCTGTAAATCTACTCCACTGAGAAATTTCTGTCAAATAAAAAAATATTTTCATTTTTGTTTTTCATTTTGAAAATTTCAAATATACAATTTTGTTTATATATTATAAAAATTATTTTAAAAATGTAAAAAAAAATTGCACGAAAAACGGCAAGAAATATTTTGAAAACATCTCAACCTCTACAAAGAGATGATGGCCAGCAGTCTCATGAATGTGTATTACCGGTACAAATAGATGACGATGCCGAGATTTCTCAAAAATTTCATGAAGAACTTTCAGTTCAATCGGGAAACATAACCAAAAAACGAAAAATTATTGCCGAAGCTTCTGATGCAGAAGAGTTAAAAAAGCTTCGAAACTCTATCGATCTTGACTGGCATACTAAACTACTAGCTGATTACATAGATATTAAGTTCAAAGTGATGCAGGAGAATCTTATTAGTCATACTACTAAAGCCAAGCGGAGCCTACAATATGATTTAAAATCTCAATTAGCCAACATCAATAGCTGAAACAGAAGCAGGGCCTTCCCCGAAAGAAATTTTACAAGTTACGTTCCCGTTTCAAGATTTATACCAATTTTTAAATTTTGACAAATCATTAGAAGATATGGATAAGCAATCAGCATTGGTAAGAAATATGAAGAAAAATTAAAATATAAGTTTATAAGTTTATACTTGCTATAGATTTCACTGTTCAGAAGTACTACAGCTGGTTCAGATACCCTAAAGACAGACGTCCAAAAAATTATTTCAAAAATTTTAAAAAAATCAGTGCAACTGCAATACAGTGGGGCTGGCAGAATATGCAACAATATTGCCAAACTACCATTTAATGCTACACGAACATATGAGTGTATGAAAGGTTGGTTACATATAGTATATCTGCAATGATTGGTTTGTAATTATTTAATATATTATAGATTTTTTGGAAGAGAAATACTCGAATACAAAAGGTCAACTTAAAATTTTAACTGAAACAAGTCAGTATCTATCTGGAGCTGGAGACAGAGAGGGTGGATATAAAAATAGAAAGTTGGCATAATTATTCATTTTTAATTTTCAATTTTGTTTCTCCATGATTAATTTAATTACAATTTTGTTACAAATACCATACTTAAGTACTTTGTTCTTTAAAATATAATTACAATATACAAAATTTAAAAAAAAATGATGTAAAGAAGACTTAATAAAATGATTAAAAGCAAGGAATGGCTTGACTAGGAAAAAGCTCTGACCAAAACATTGGCACAAGCCTGAAATACATGGCTGGCACATGCCTGGGATACAGGCTAGATACAAGCGTGGGACACAGGCTAGATACAATCCTGGGACACAGTGCTGACACATGCCTGGGTCACAAGCACGATATAAGCCTGGAACACAGACTTGATACAAGCATGGAACACAGGCTTGGAACAAGCTTGGATTTCAGATTTGTAACAATCCTGGATTCCAAGCTTGTAACATTGTTATCATTCCAGCTTTACCACAGTCTTGGCACAACACTGGGACACAGACTTGACACAGGCTTGAGAAGTATTGGCACAAGCTTGTGTCAGGCTTGTGCCGGTCGTCAATTCCTACCTGGGGAAGAACATTCTATAGAATATATGTCACAAAAGTTAAATTCCGCAAAAAAAATTATACAACTACCGAAAAGGAATGTTTAGCAGTAGTAATAGCGATAGCCAAGTTTCGACAATATATTGAGCTGATGCCATTCACCGTGATCACCGATCACTCAAGTCTCAAATGGCTCATGAAACAAAGTGATCTCAGTGGCCGACTTGCTCGATGGAGTTTAAAACTGCAAGGGTATGCGTTCGAAATCGAACTTAGAAGCGGCACGAGAAATATAGTACCGGATATGTTGTCTAGAATAGAGATAGAGGAGTTAGATTTAGGGAAGTGTGCGATAATAGATTTAAGTTCAAATGCATTTAAGGACTCTGCATATACTGAACTATAAAAACAAATTGAAGAAAATAGTGAGCGACTGCCAGATTTAAGGAGTATAGATGGATTCGTCTACAAGAATTTTTACCGGGGAAATATAAATCAAGAAGATGCCTGTTGGAAAATGTGGATCCCCGCTGAACTGACTAATGGTATCATCTAGAAACCTTACGAAAATAACACGGCTCACGGTGGCATCGCTAAAACTTTATTTAATATTAGGGAATATTTCTATTGGCCCGGTATGTGCATTCAAGTAAAAGAATACATTAAAAATTGTAATGCGTGCAAGGAATGTAAACATACAAACAAAATCTTGAGACCAACCATGGGTGCGGAAATTAAAACTACGAGACCTTTCCAGAAAATCTACCTAGGACCCTATCACGGTGGCATCGCTAAAACTTTATTTAATATTAGGGAATATTTCTATTGGCCCGGTATGTGCATTCAAGTAAAAGAATACATTAAAAATTGTAATGCGTGCAAGGAATGTAAACATACAAACAAAATCTTGAGACCAACCATGGGTGCGGAAATTAAAACTACGAGACCTTTCCAGAAAATCTACCTAGGACCCTATCTCGTCTCGTAGCTCAAAACTAGGAAACTCTTTTATTTTTATGAAATTAGACCTTCAAACTAAATTCGTGTTGTTAAAAGCTCTAAAAAAAGCTTGCAGTTGCCATCATAGATTTTCTGACCACCGAGGTGTTCCATAAGTTCGGAGTTCCAGAGATTTTACATTCCAATAATGGAAAGCAATTTATTAGCAAAGAATTTCGGGAACTTATGGAACCTTTTGAAATCCACCACATGAAGACGGCCATATATTCACCGCAGGCTAACGCGAGTGAAAGAGTGAATCAATCAATCCTTAGTAGCATCAGGACATACCTAGAAAACGATCAAACTGAGTGGGACAGGAACATATCTGATATAGAATGTGCCCTACGCACATCCGTACATGCCTCAATTGGAATGTCACCTTATTTTGCGATCTTCGGCAACAATATGATCACGCATGCGAGGGCATACAAAACTGCAAAACAACTTAGCATATTAAACGAATCTGATATAAACATCTTACCAAAATCCGATCAAATACAAATAGTCCGTAAAAAATAAAAGAAAAACTTCACAAAGTCTACCAAAGCAATCAGAAATCTTATAACAGAAGAGCGAAAGAAATATGTTTTAAACCAGGTCAAGAGGTTTTTCGAAAAAACTTTGCACAAAGCAACTTTGCAAAAGGAATAAATAGTAAACTTTGTAAACCCTGGCTAAAATGTCGCATAGTGAAGTCGATTGGCAAAAATTTATATGAGGTAAAAGACCTTCAAGGCAGACAAATAGGTACTAAATAAATAATAAATATATGTATGTATATGTATGTATATGTATGTATATGTATATATATAAATATATATATATATATATATATATATATATATATATATATATATATATATATATATATATATATATATATATATTAAAGTCAAACGCACTGTACTTTCTTAAGACGCAGTTATTAAATAATACTTCGTTACTTTGTTTACATTTATATATATAAATATATATATATATATATTAATTTCGTTTTGTGCCGATATACTCTGATATTTTAGCATGTGAATTCCGTTCGCGTGAATCAATTATTGCAAGGGGCGCAAAAGTTATGGCGGTTTTAAGTTGGAAATTTAAAAAAAAATTCTTAATACCACCGCTTTCACTTAATTTGGGAAAAATGTATATATTTATAAAGCGTATGAAGAGTTACCAATATAAGTTAAAAAATGTATATAATTTCTAATACTTGCAGATTTACACTAAAAAAAATGTTTGTTTAACTAAAACTTGTTCGCTGTTTTAAGGACACATACGATTGAAATTATTTTAAATTTTATATTAATTAATCATTAAAGACAATTTAAAATAAAACATAAAAAGAAATATGGTAATATCTATATTGGTTTAGCAATACCAATTCATAGAGATACAATTTTATATAGTGATGATTTTGGAGATAGGTGCGTAAAATCTGAAAATTTCAAAAAATTTAAATGCGCCTCATTTTTTTGGTTAAAACATTTTTGTTGAATATTTTGACTTTTTTCGTGTAGTACTGTGGATGTGCCTCAATAAAATATGTATTGACAAAAATGTCGCGATTTCACAATTAAGGGACTTAAGATAGACATTTTTGATTGCAATCAATTCTTTGAATCGAAACCTTTCTACATTAATGCTTAGAACACTTTATAAAAATTATTTACCTTAAAAACTAGCAAAAACAAAATATCAACATTTTGCACAATTTTCAAAAAGTCCATAACATTTTTGCATTTTAATATTTTTATATGCGCCACAGATTTTATGATAGCAATTAATAAAATTAATAAAAAACGCAATATACTAGACTATTTCAAATAATAATGGGAAAGTGCCACGCGAAAAACTGCGGTTTGAACAAATTCACGCTCATTTTTTTCGACATTTGTAGTGATCATACTCTTTTGATCATGATGGCACATTAATGAGATATAGGTCATAGGGTGCAAATTTATTTTAGCTTTCAACTAATATATTCAAATTAAAATTTCATTGAGGGGCGTACGTGCCCTGGCCAAAAAACACAGACATTTTGAAAATGGGGAATTGATCTCCCACGTGTACCGAGCACCTCTTTCTCAGCAAGTGTGATCATAAAGTGAAGATCTTGGAACAAAAACGTAGAAGAAGCAAAAAAACCTAGAGTGTTTCAATGCATTTTTTCAATTTTTCAAATTTAAATTACTATAAAAAATAGAGGTATAGAATTCTGGCCCTAAAATTTTGCATTCTTATAATTTTAGTTATGCTTGATCCAAATTTATTAATACTTATCATTAAATCGAAAAACGACGGAAGTTATTCATAAATTAAAGTCAGTTTCATTATTTTAAAAAATTTCTATTTTTGCCTATATATATATATATACATATATATATATATATATATATATATATATATATATATATATATATTTTTATATATATATATATATATATATATATATATATATATATATATATATATATATATATACATATATATATATATATATATATATATATATATATATATTTATATATATATATATATATATATATATATATATATATATATAAATATATATATATATATATATATATAAATATATATATATATATATAAATATATATATATATATATATATATATATATATATATATATATATATATAAATATATATCTATATATATATATATATATATATATATATATATGTGTATATGTTGCATAGATGTATATATATCTATGTTTATGTGTGTATATATGTATGCGTGTGTACATATGCATGTGTATGCATAGGCATGTATGTTTAGACGAACAAAAAAAAAATGAACTTTACTTATATCCACTAAAATAATAGCATTTTTTTATCCGTAGAACTCTTGCACACCACTTCTTTGATAGTTCAGTCCTTCCGTGACAGACAAAACATAGCATGGATATCTGTAACAAAAATTATACTAAATAATACAAACGTAAATACGGTTTGGCAAATGTCCATTACTGTGACGATATGGTATAAATTATTTTTTTTGTATTGATAACACCAAGGTTTTTTTTATAAGCATTTATTTTGGACAACATTTAGATAGACCAGATTGTTAGCTCAAGCTATCTGTTTTCAGCCAGTTCATAAAATATGTCGTGAATTCGCCATTAGGTTCCAGAAAACTCGATTCACATTTCCCACAATCGTTATCTGTGTAGGGCGGAAGAAATCTTGGGAAGTAGCGTGTTTATTGATTTGTTGAAACAAATAATAAATAGAAATAATTGGAACTTTCTCACCTTGACCCAAATGCTCCATAATCCGGTATATTAACAGATTATTTGTTGTTGGTTACCTTAAAGAAAAATTGTGATGATCATTTTAAGGTTAGGGTCCACTAATTTTTCTTTAGGTTAGTTGTCGATTTGTGACTAAGTTTTGTTATCTGTTAGCTCAATACTATGTAAATATTATACAATAACTACGGCATGTAACTTACTGTGATGTCTATGAAAAAAAATAGTAAAATGAAATTCGTGTCCGTACTGTTGTTGTTTCCAGCTTCCGACGTTCAGAGGACCTCACATCCGGAAACTGGCTTTGTGGCGGCCACCTGGAGAATTTTGTCCAAGAAAACAACTAAAATGCAATGTAAACTGACCTCAAACAAAAAGGAGATAAATTCATTATGCCAGTAGTGTCAACGTGAAAAAAAGTGGAATGAAAAAAGATAAGTTGGCAAAAAGGAAGGAGATCCGGTCTTGTACGACAGACTCTTGGAGAGCACGGTTCGACCAAAACAATATTCCAGAAAATCAAGTCAAAATATTTAAAATAAAATAAGATTTGACGTCAGAGGAGCACTAGCAGCTATATAAAGACTTCTCACAAGCGGAGCGCTTGCCGCGATATCGACATTTTTATAATATATAAACATTTTTTTTCTTAAAATCAAAATTATAAAATACTAAATAAAATAAAACTAAATATTAACTAAAAATATAAATTAAAATTTATCCAAACATGAAATATATCAAAAAAAATATAAAAAAAAATTATCTTAAAATCAAAAATAAAATACTAAATAAAATAAAACTAAATATTAACTAAAATTATAAATTAAAATTTATTCAAACATGAAATATATCAAAAGAATATAACATAAAATTTATCTTAAAATCAAAATTATAAAATACTAAATAAAATAAAACTAAACATTATCTAAAAATACAAATTAAAATTTATCTAATATTTAAATCGAAATTATAAAATACTAAATAAAGTAAAATTAAACATTAAAAATAAATAAATATTAATGAGTTTCTAATGAAAAAAAATATATCAAAAGAATATAAGATAAAATTTATCTAAAAATAATATCCAAATAATAAAATTCGGAATAAAATAAAGCTAAACATTATCTAAAAATATAGATATATCGAGAGAATGCAATAATAATATTAATATTTTTCGTTATGAGAATGTAATCTCATACAAAATTTGTGTGTGTGAACAAGGGTAAGGTTATGTTAGTTTTGGTTAGAGTAAATTTTTTTGTTATGTAATTTCTTCATTGTTAATTTTGTAGGCACACATTTTTTTGTAACAAATCCAGGAGCAGAAATCAACCCTGACATTTCCGTCGAGCGCGGCTAGGCTAACGACATGCCTACGAAGCTCCGATTTTTTTTTGTTACAAGTTTGGGCAGAGATTATTTGTTATTCCTACACTAAGAAAACAAAGATATATACAAGAAATATCACAGCCCTAAATATCAACTGGCAAATTATTTAGAACGTCTTTGAGACAAACATACGACAAATATTGCTGGCAGCAATCTTCCTAATTTACGATTACGTATAGCAAACATCAATTAAACATCTTATACATATGAAGATAGTAGTGCAATACTTGAAAAAGGTACTATATTAGAATTCGCGGAGTAATTTTTATTGAAATGCAACGACTTGACACATTTTCGCTGATGAACAGGGTCCGGTGGCGTTGCTGTCAGCAAGGTGTATTCTGAAAAAAAACTATTTTTGATGCAGTGTTTCAATCCCAGATATTTTTTTTCACTCAACCATTAAAGTGCAATATTTGAATTGAAGTCTTTTATACACTATTGGATTTATTTAATAATTGTTGTGTATAATTCGAGAGTACAGATAAATTACAAAGTCAATAGGCCAGTAATGTTGCTGCAAATGTCCCACATTTCAGGATGTTTGCTATCAGTCAACTGTAAATATCTCAATGTTGTGGCAAACTTTTCGTAGCTATATGCATATATGTCATATTTAAAATACTAAGAATTTGGCTGCATGTTTATTTAATCATATGGGTTGTTTGAATATTTGCTTTTTTATAATTCAAATGCATCTTCCCTAATTGTTTTTAATAATAATAGTTTGGCCCAACATCGTCAAAGATCAGAGTCAGAGCTCTCGTTAACTATTTGTACGTAGAAACCTACAGTTTTTTTTTATCGAATGACGCAGTGAGAGCCTTTTACAAGGTAATAATTACTTTTGGTGTTTGCCAATGTAGCGAGGTAGAATAAAACATTTTTTATGTTTTAAATATTGGAGTCACAGCTCAGATTTTTCGTTTGCTAAAGGTATGTTATAAACAAAACAACAACTTAATAATTATCTAAAGTAGATACATTTTGCAGCAGTTAAAAGAACAACAACTAACAACAGGCTTGTTCCAATACTATTTTATAAAATGCTCAAAAAGTAACACAGGTTGCTGAGTCTGAAGAAACACGTTCTTAGCATGCTTAGCATTGACAAAACAATATAATGAAAGAGTAAGTACTATACGAGTTTGCTGGCATTGCTGTCGAAAACAATGTTTTTTTGGAAGTGAAATTTTACAGATTATAGTAAACACAGAAAATATTTCACAATACTGAAACTTTTCGTGGATAATTTTCAACACACCTACTCCGTTAATGTTTGCTTCACCTTATGTTTGCTTAACCAATGTTTGAATTAAATGTATGTACATTCTTAAACATAAAAAAAATATTTTTCAGATGCTTTGAAACGATTAAAGCACGCAAAACGAGTCAAATTGAGCCATGCATACAACACCGATGTGCCCTGCCTGCATTGCCCAGGAAGATAAACTTCACACGAGCGATGCTTGATTCAACGCTGGCCTTCTGAGCTAGTCACCGACAATGTATGTGGCAGCTGAGGTTTTTTTAGATGATGCATCGCGTAGCTGCTCGCGTTCTAGCAACGAAATACATTCGTATTGTCTATCTGCTACAACGTTGCACTGGCCCGCTAGTGGTCAAGTTATGCGTGGCAAAGCCGTCGCCATCGAATTTCTAGATTTCTGTGAGCGTGACAACGCAATCGTTAGATAGATATATTATTTTGTAATTTTTATATGTAAACAAATGAATCTTATGATTTCTTTGTGTATAACTCGGTACATGATGATTGCATGTTCTTTCTGTATATTTTATTAAATATTAAATTGAGCTATTATATTTTTCATCGTGTAATTGTAGGGCTTATATAAGTAACACATTTATATGCTCAGGCTCTGGCAAGGCAATGGTCGGGTACATAATGAAATAGGGAATTACCCGATCGGTGCATGATCATGGCCTGAGTTGGGTACATGATCAGGGCACTGCGTTACAAGGACATCGTGCGCCCGATCTGATTCCTCGTTTGGGCCTCGTTATAGCCCGACCATCTCAAATAATGACATGATCAGTTCATGAGCATGGCCCTACCAAAATTTCTACTAGGGCCACTTCGATGGCAGATTCGACCATGCCGACGATTTGTTCGGCAGTAAAGCTCATTTTATTATTTTTTTTAGTATTTAAACTTATTAATTTCACTTTACTTATTTTAAATGCTGAAATAAGTAAAGTGAAAAATCATTTACTGGCAACATAAAGACTCTCAAAAATATCAAAGTTTTAATTTATGTACTAATTTAGTACTACTCAAAAAGTTCAGTCACTAGATATTCAAGCGATTTTGAAACGATTTGTGAACGATATCGTTCTCAAGAAGAAATGCATGATCAGTATGTATATTTTGTAAACAACCGTACGAATTTGTCAAATATAATAAAATTAAAAATTTACGTAGGGAATGAGATAATCAGATCGCTAATTCCATAAATTAATTCACAGTGTTAGTTCATTTTAACATCCTCATAATTTTACTAAAGCGTAATGTAATTCCAGCTTAAATCTGAATAATGCATGGTTTCCATGCTATCACCTATCATTACCGTTTTATAACAAATGTATGTCTTTGATATTTTTTTCTTGTAGTTGTTTCAATAAAGTAATAAATATTTTAATTTATTTGTCTAAAATTATGATTTAAGTAAAATAATATTTTGTTTTGTTATATTTAATTTGTAAAATTAAGTTTTCACTATAAAAAAACGGTTTATAATATTATAAATATTAAAATGAACGTATAATATAATGTATTTAATATATTTGAAAACAATGAAAATTTTGTTTTAGGAATAAAACAAAGTTTCCAAAAAACATTTGATAGAAAACAAAACATTAGAAATTGAAAATGCTAAGTATAAAAACACAAAGTAAAAACTTAAATCTAATTTTTAACACCCCCACTAGATTTAGGTTGTGTTAATCCAATCAAGTTTGTGCAGAGTTTATGTTTCGTAACAGGCAATCCTTTCGTCATGATGTCAGCTACCATTTCGTCTGTGCATAAATACTCAATTTTCAATTTTTTATCGTTTGTCAAATTCCGTATAAAATGATGTCTTATGTCGATGTGCTTTGAGCGTGCATGATAAGTGTTGTTTTGCGATAAATTGATCGCACTTTTGTTGTCGCATTGTAAAATCAGCTCGTCATCTTCGTTGGTTAATTCTTTCATTAATGACTTTAACCAGAGCAATTCTTGCGATGACGCAGACAGCGCCATATACTCTGCTTCAGTGGTTGATAGTGCCACTGTTTGCTGCTTTTTCGAACTCCAAGATATGCTTCCACCTTGAAATTTGAAGATGTATCCGGTCAGCGTCACAATATCCTTTTATATGTCCACGAGCGTCCTTCGTAAACTCGAGTCTGTAATTGCGCGTGCCCTTCAGATATCGTAGGATCCGTTTGACAGCAACCCAGTGTGCTTTGCCATAGTTGTTATTGTATCTTGATAACGCCCCCACGGCAAAGCATATGTCCGGTCGGCTCACTTGCGCAGCATACATAATGCTTCCAATTGCTTCTTGGTAAGGTATATTTTGGACTTCCAACCTGTCTTCATTTGTCTTTGGGCAAAGTTCTTTCGACAATTTTTGATTTATATCGAGCGGTGTATTTACAGCATTGCAATCCTCCATTTTGAACCTCTTGAGTACGTCGTGAATATATCTTTCTTGATCTATCCACAGCTTGCCTCGCGTCCTATCGCGAGTGACTTGTATGCCAATAACATATTTAGCTTCTCCGATGTCTTTCATCTTGAAGTTCATTGCTAGGTCTTCTTTGATTCGTTTTTTGTTATTTGTATCATTTGTAAATATCAAAATGTCATCTACGTAAATGGCGACGTAGGTGATTGAAGTGTCGTGAATCTTGAAATAAATGCATGGATCCGTTTGTGATTGTATTAAACCAATCGCCTTCAAAGTCCTGTCGAGTTTCTTATTCCAGACACGGCTTGCCTGCTTTAAGCCGTACAATGACTTCTTTAATTTGCAAACCTTGCCTTCTACTACGTCGAGACCCTCAGGAAACTTCATGTAAATTTCTTCATCAAGTTCGCTTTGTAAAAACGCAGTAACGACGTCCATTTGGTCTATGTCCAGATCATGACGAACTGCTAAACTTAATAGTAAGCGTATAGATGCATAGCGTACAACAGGAGAAAACGTCTCTTCATAATCGATCCCTTATCGTTGTGAGTAGCCTTTTACCACCAGCCTTGCTTTATAACGTTCAATTCCGCCACTAGTGTTGCGCTTCGTTTTGAACGTCCATTTACAGCCAATTGGTTTCTTCCCACGTGGCAAATTCACTAGGTCCCACGTCTCATTTTCAATCAGTGCACCAAATTCTTCTTCCATAGCTTGCTTCCAATTCAAACTTTCTTTACTAGCCATTGCTTCCTTAAATGTTAGTGGATCTTCTTGCAATTCCGTTGTAGAATATGTTACGTAGCCATCTCTTTCTACGGCGTTTTTCATTCTCGATGATCTTCTTAGCTGCTGTACAGGTGCGATATCACTTTCAGAAGATGGTAGTTGCACGCATGAATCGTCGTCTTCAGAGTAGAAGTTTTCTTCTTCTGATGCTACATCTACCGTCGACGCTTGTGCGCGTTCTTCGTTGTCTTGGTCTTCTGTTATTTCCCCCACTGAATCGCAGCTGGGTAATATTCTGCAGTATGTCATATCATCAGCTGGTGTTTCTTTCAAAAACTCGTTTTCCATAAATACGGCATCGCGACTGGTTACTACTTCTTTCCGACTGGGGTCGTAAAAGCGAAAAGTTTTCGTATGTGGACAGTAGCCCACGAATATTACGTCTTTTCCTTTGGCGTCCAGTTTCTTTCTCTTCTGCTTCGGTATATGGATAACAGCTTTACATCCGAATACTCTAAGATGCTTTATGGTCGGCTTCTTTCCAGTCCATACTTCTTCAGGAGTTGTATATTGAAGTCCCCTACAAGGTGTTCGATTTACTAAGTATACGGCTGTGTTTGCTGCTTCTGCCCAGAACTTCTTGTCAAGACCTGCATCAATTAGTAGGCATCTTGTTTTTTCAATAATTGTCCGGTTCATCCGCTCAGACATTCCATTTTGTTGCGGAGTGAAAGGAACCGTTGTCTGATGTTGAATGCCACAGCGTGCTAGGATCTCCTTCATTTTCATGTTGCAATATTCTGTGCCGTTGTCAGATCTCAATGCTTTGATCTGTTTGCCCGTCTGATTTTCCACGTAGTTCTTAAATTCTTGAAATGTTTCAGCGACTTTGTCTTTGCCTTTTATAAAGTACGCAAAGACTTTTCTTGAAAAATCGTCTACGAAGATTAGCATGTATCGCGAACCACCAACTGACACTTGTTCCATTGGCCCGCACAGATCTGAATGCACCAGCTCTAATATTTCGCTAGCTCTCGTTCCAGCATCCTTGAAAGGTTGTCTCGCCATTTTCCCTTTTAAACATGTTATGCAGTTTCCTCGATGTACGCCACAGCTAACGCCGTTTACTGCGCCAGATACTATTTTTTGCATAACATCACTGCTTATATGCCCCCATACGTTTGTGCCATATTTCATCGTCCGCATCTTTCGTCCACCAGATCTCCTGTAGCTAAAGTCTCGCCATCTTCATTGATAACGTTGCAACCGTTTTTGTCAAACACCATCTTGTGACCTTTTTGTACAATTCGTGACACCGACAAAAGATTTATGCACAAATCTGGAACATGAAGAACGTCCAAAAATGTTGCATTGTCTTCCGTAGATTTGTCAATTTGTACCGCCATTTCCACGTCTCCAATTCCGTTAACGCGCATTGTTGCATTGTTGGCCACCATTACTTCTGCGTCCTTGGGTTGAATTTTATTTTTAAAATACTCGTCGCTTGCACACATGTGGCCGGATGCTCCAGAGTCGAAAAACCAATCTATCGCTCTTGCCGAAAATGATCCAAACATCGCACTTTTCTTATTTTTTGTCGTTGGATTCTTGTTGTTCTTCTTGGGACAGTTTGCTGCAATGTGGCCAAAGTCGTTACAGTTGTAACATTTTGGACCCTGTTTTGGCTTTTTGAACTTAGCTGTTTTGGCTTTTTGAACTTAGCCTTTTGCCCCGCAAATGCTATGGCACCATTAACACTTTCTACCTTGACGTCTTGAAGTAGCTTCAGTTTGATTGAGTCACCAGTGATACGAATACCTGAGCTTTGTATTCCCATTACTATTGGTTTGTATGTCTCTGGAAGACCTGCGAGCAGCATGGACCCAGTCCACTCCTCGTCCACGTTCAGACCTGCGCCTTGAAGCTTATGCGCAGTGTTCAAAATGTCGTTCACGTAGTCCTCTGTTGTGTTAAAATCATTCAGCTTCGTCGAACAAAATTGTTGAATTAGACCAACGCGCCGTACCAGTCCCGTGTCCTGATATAATCCTTCTAGTGCGACCCAGATCTCCACACGAATGTGTGGAAAAATTGATTTTTCCACCAACAATATAAGCTCCGATTTTGCTTGAATCAGCTTGTCTGCATTATCTTCTGTGCCTGCCACTGCTTTCCAAAGATTCTTCATTTGGAAGTACGCTTCCACGGAAAATTTCCAATCATCAAAATTTTCACCGCCACGTAGCTTCTCAATATGCGTATTGATTGTTGACATCTTAAATACGTACGTTGATTATCCTTAAGCAGATATGTATCCTTAATATCTTCTGCAAGGAATTTATAAATTTTCACAATTTTCAACGTTGCTCTCTATAACGTGAGAGGGCCCATAACCTAATGTATTTAATATATTTGAAAACAATGAAAATTTTGTTTTAGGAATAAAACAAAGTTTCCAAAAAACATTTGATAGAAAACAAAACATTAGAAATTGAAGCTAAGTATAAAAACACAAAGTAAAAACTTAAATCTAATTTTTAACAAATATAGTTATTTTTATATTGTAGTATTTGCCAAAGTTTTGTCCCTTTTTCCCTAAAAGGAGGAAAGTAGGACATACTTGTCTTTATTCACCACTTTGTTATTTTTTCTCGATAATTAAACCATTTTTATGAGAAAATGCAAATATTTCAGTACTTTTTGGTTAAACTATGAATTTTTTACATAATTTTAAAAAATTATTACTCATTTTTAGACTCGTTGTGTGCAACTCCAAACTTCCGCATTTGAGTAGTTCAGTTGCAAATAATGTGTAAAGTTGGAAATTTTAAAATTTTGAGTTCCAATTTTATTATGAATTTGTAAACATAGCATTCATGTTTTGTTTTTAATTTTTTGTGAAGAAATGTTGAGTCTTTCAAACAGTTTTCAAAAAAAGTAAATGGCGCCGTAATTTTGAAAGATGACTTAACCTGTGTATACTTCAACCATTTGTATAACATTAAGATTTTTATGTTTATTCTTCTATTTTTCTTTTTTTTTATTAATAAATATGTTAATTCAATTTTTTTTATATTTTTTTTGGATTTTTTTGTAGTGTTTGCTTGATTCAACCAATGAAATAAAATTGTGTGATTTAAATTTTAATAGATGAAAGTAATTCAAATTTAGAAGGTAATAACCGTATTTTATATAAGTAAATGGTGTTATTTGTTAGACGTAGGTAATGTTAGGAGGATGTTGGCTAGGCAAATATAAAAAAAATATTTGACACTTGCCAACTGTTAAATGTCCCTATTGCCTGTAAAATAAAGACACTTACTTCATCTTCTCTTCTTCTTTATTGTTATATCGCTATTAATTACTTTACAATCTTTTTGTTCATGTTACGTTCTACAAAATAGTACAATATGCAACTCCACTTAAAAACTAAATAATTATAGCTTATACACTAATATTTAATCTAAGTTTAGAAACATAATTTTGGCCAATCACAGTGTTTTGCTGCTTTTGCCCAGAAGCATCATTTTAATCAATGCGCAACTCGAGATCTTAACGCTGGCCGTGAAAGCAACTCTTGCATAATCAGCAACTCGAGATGACATTGAATTTGGCCATCGCGAAGTCATTGAATTAAGTCATCTTTGTTTACAAACAAATGTCACCACGTGCTTATTTTCTTCAAGCTAGCAACTTGACGCTGCTACGAATTTGGTTTATAGTTACAATTGCTGACTAAGTATATTATCAACCAACATCATTCACTTTTTGTTTTAACATCAATGAGAATGCATTTAATATTATTTTAATGTTTAGCTATTAATATTTAGCAACAGCAAGTACCCACTAGAAAAATATCAATAAACTGCCACGATATGAATGACTGTCATACTGCTAACTCTCAACATTCCTCCCCCTTATAAAAAAAAATTCGACTTACAATAGTCTTATACTAATATCTCATACCAATACCTCACACTACTATACAATACATACTACCGATACTTAATACATACATAACCGCCTACTTCTGCTCCGCAATCACCTTGTCTATGTATTACAGCTGTTGTCAAGATATCATGGTCGGTCTTCGTTGGTATAATGGCGGGCTCTGTTGTAAACATATCTCTCGTAACTATTGGCATGGGTTAATCGATCCTCATATGAGGTAGCGATACTGGTTCTTCAAGTCCTGTTCGCACCTTCTTATTTGTGAGTGAAGCCGTCACAGATCCAGGAACCACTGAGTAGGATACTTCTCGGGGTCCCTACTGCTCCTGACTCCATCTAACTTACTTCCGATACTACATTGCGATGTCTGCTTAGCTTCGATGTGTAAATTTAATATGTTCTTTAAGAACCACTCTGATTCGTACATCTTTTTTCAGTTCAGCAACGCTTGGCCCAAAACGTCCATTATATTGTTATATCTCGTTATATCTCTATTCATACATTATCTTATAAAATATTGTATGTATATGTGTTAAGAAAAAAAAACTTTTTCTTATAACTTAACATTCTCTTATATTATAAAGATTGAGATTAAGGTTATACACGAAACGGAGCAGTTGCGATGTAGAGTAGCAGTTTTGTCAAGTAGTTTTGTCAAGTGGGTACTTGATATTACAGACAGTGTTTGATTATTGAATTGAAATTCACCAAAATGCATTATATATTGCTGGTGAATAGAAAACAAATGATGGCATAATGTCCACTGTTTGAACAATAAATATTAACGAGTTGCTATATAAGGTATGAGTTTTGTCTTAAATCGACATCACTAATCTAATTTGTTTATTTGTTTTAATTATAATAAATTGATATGAGGTATTAAATTAAAAATAAGTAACAAAAGGCATACTTATAAATTGTATATGGGCAATAACAGATAGATCTAAAATTTTAATGAAACAAAAACATGTGTTTTGGTACATCAAACTGAAAACTACCATACTACACAAATATTAAATAAGTGTGTTTACGAAATATGACACAATTCTAGAATACTGCTTATGTACATCGGCAATTGCTCTGTTCCGTAAATACCTTTATTATATCATAGTTTGTGTTAATATTTTACAATATAAACTGTGGTATGTACAAAATACATGTGTCATATGACATATTTATTAAAGTTTATATTTTAATATCTATTAAACTAATTTGCATAGTAAATACTTAATTGGTTTTGTTTCATAAACATTTTTCCAGAAGAAAAAAATATATATTTATTTATTCATAATTCTAACAGAATATATTTTATCTGAATAACATATTCTACAAGTAAAACATCTTCCACTTTTTTGGTTTTAAACCTTGTGAAGTATTGTTTATTTTAAAAAATGCTCATTCGACATATTTGCAATTTTTTTTTATTTTATCGCAATCTCTAACGAAACTTATGTGATCATCTTAAGTTTTCGCTCGAGTTCATCTAATATGATTCGTAAAACAAGTATACAATTGATCGTATTTAGTGAATTGCTTAAAAACTAATTTTTGTTGTTCTTTTCAAACTATTTAATTAATAGCTTAAGATTGGCGTAAAGTCTTAAAGATGTCGACTCTCTTTCAAAGAGTACATCGATCGACAAAAATGTCTGCCGTTCTCATTTGTTTCTATCTCTAATGCACAGAGAAAAATATTAAAGACATACATATTTGAATCAATCATGTTTGGCGCAAAAGTTGTTTGTAATGTTATTAATTATGTACATAATTAAAATGTTTAATAATGCAAAGCAATTATGTACATTACAAATATTACGAACGTAATTGGAATGTAGCCGCGGTAGCTCAGTGGTTAGTGCGTTTGACTGCGAGCCGAAAGTCCCCGGCTCAAGCCTGAACTGGGGCTAACAACATCTGTTCTTAGAAACATTTTTCTATACCGCGCTACCTCTCGGCAGTAAATGGCAAACCTACGAGAGTAAAACATTGCCTATGTAAAGTTCTCACCCGCCGTTCGGATTCGACTATAGGTTCTACCACTTTGAGTACAATTATAACACGCACAGCTCAACATGGTGAGAGAGCTCGGCCTAAGTTCTTATAGAACTGTAGTGCCACATTACTTTACACCCTGTTATTATAAGCTGTTGTACACCCTGTTGTTGCATCCTATTGTTACACCCTGTTATTATAAGCTGTTGTAAACCCTGTTGTTGCATCCTTTTGTTACACCCTATTATTATAAGCTGTTGTATATCCTGTTGTTGCATCCTATTGTTACACACTGTCAGCTATTAGATCTATGCAACTATAATGCAATATAGCTATATCTATTACGTTGACTGAATCTGTAGAAAAGTTTCAAACTAAAAGGCAATATATGGCGCTGATAATAGTTGTATCTACATATATAGAAAAATGTACAATTTCAGTTTATTTCACATTTTTTTTGATTTCATATAGTTGTAAAATGCTGACTGTGATTTTAATATATAGCTCAAGCACTTTTGCATTGGTTTCAAATTATCTAACTCAATAATAAAATAATTATTACGGTCTCAATTAAGAAAATAAGAATTCAGATCATATTTATTTTAAGTCGTAAATATCGACCATTACCTTTGAGAAGATTTCAAAGAATATCATTAAAAAGGATCACACACGTAAGTATTAATGAGCATTACATGTACAGACATGCTTTAGGAATATATTTCTGAGCAATAAATAGCAGTTTTTATTATCTTTCAACACTATTATTTAAAATAGGGTTCATATCAAAAATTAAGAATTGACATCAAATTTATTTTAGGTCGTTGATATCGGTCGTTCCCTTTGACACGATTTCTAAAAATATCATTAAAAAGCCTCACCTACCTAAATATTAATGAAAATGACAGGTACATGTGATTCTGAAATATATTTCTTAGCAATAAATTGCAATATTTACGGTCTTTAAAGAGTATTGTTATATCATTAAATGTCTTATATCCAATCGTTAAAAACTGTCTCCTTTAAAAATAACGAATGCAAGTGGGACCTTTTCTAAATGTCAATCAAAAATCGATGCAGATAAGAAACAAAAGGGTGGGTAGATAGAAGATAAGAATCAATTAGGAATGCAAATGAGACCTTTTGTAAATGTCCATAATAAATCGATGCAGTTAAGAACCTCTATTGCTTTACCTGTTTTTTTCGAATAATTCTGGTAAATGTCCATAATAAATCGATGCAGTTAAGAACCTCTATTGCTTTACCTGTTTTTTTCGAATAATTCTGGTCATGAGATTTTCTTAGTCATCTTAGTACAATTGTAAACTTCGTTTATTTTAGTTATTTCATTAAAAACGTTCCGTCTTGTGTTAAATTCAAATTTTAAAAAAATCGTTCGTTCGTGTTATTTGTTTAAAAATGCATATTAAACATTACAACAAAAAGTAAAAAAAAAATTAAAATGGAAAATTCGTGCGAAACCCAATTCACATGCCATTGCGGAAAAATTTTCAACAATTTGACTGACTTGAGTAGTAACTATTTGGATTGCTGTGAGTTTGATTTAATTTAACAATCACCTCCAACCACATCTCGACAACAATTGAAAAGAACTGGAAACTTTTTGAAGAATCAGGCCAAAAGATCTAAAATTGTACAGCAGACTCAAGAATGTGAGCTATGTCAATTAAATATACCTGTTAATAGGTTCAAAATTCATTTAAGGACTAATGCACACAAGAAAAAAGCTGCTACATTCAATAGTGAAAATGTTTTTATAATGATGTTAAAGAATATTTTAAAAATATTATTCAGGAAAATTTGGCTGATTTTGATTCCATAAAATTGAACGTTGGAATATTTGGTGATTACATAAAAACCAATAATGATGAAATGGTACAAACACTAAAACATTTTACTGTACCGTATGTGTGCTTATACAATGCTGATGACATTGATTCGACTATTGAAAAATTCCTTGAAAATATAATCACAGAAACAAGTGAATTTCAAGAAAAAGATAGTGGATGCGCGATAGTGGAATTCAAATATTTGGAGAGCACAATTTTAAAACTGGAACATATTCCTGTGGGGTCATATATTCAATTACCCAAGGATATTTATTGGAAAAACGCAACAACGAATGTAAAAAACACTGATATTTCTAAAAATATTTCGAAATTATGTAAACCACGTTACTATAAAATAAATAATATAAGCTCTGATAAAATTGAGTTTAGAGGATTTAACCTGGACTTTTCAAATATAAATATTCCAGTATCTCTACGAGATATAAAAATATTTGAACGACAAAATAAATTAAAGAACATTTCAATTCACAAGAACCATGACGAATAATTGGTCCATCACGAGCAACGCAAAATGTAACTGATTTTCATATAAACTTATTGCTTATTCAAAATGAGGATTTAAATAATTACCACTACTGCCTAATTAGAGAGATGCAATGACTAGTCAAAGGACAGTTCACCGTTAGCCATAAAACGGGATATTTTTGTTATTTCTGTTTATTCTATTACAATAGCGATGCAAAAAAGCATAGCCAAAAGGAATGTGGAAAAGTGTCTTCTAGATTTCCTAAAATTGGCTCAACCATTAATTTTAAGAGAATGAAAAAACAAATGTCGCCCTGTAGTGATTTATGCTGATATGGAATCAATTTTAGTACCATACGATCATATTCCTGATTCGTCCCATACTTCAATTACAAAAGTGCAGCAGCATCAAGCATGTGATGTTTCATTTTATATATCGCACACTTTCAACTGTGAAATAAATGAAATTTTGACGTATGAAGGTATGAATTTAACTTTAAAATAATATAAATAAATACATTACTAATTAATATTTCCTTATTTTTCATTATAGGAACAGATTGTATTGAACAATTCGTATCTTGGTTGGAGGAGAAATGTAATGATCTGTATAAGATGTATTGGAAGCGAGCAGCAGTAGAGAACTGCGATATATCAGAATTGGACTTATTGTGCTATGAGTTGGAGAAATGCTGCGCTTGCGACCAAGACATCATTGGACTGAACCGTAAAAAATTCTTCAACTTCTTCACAGGGGACTACGTGGGACCTATTCATGAAAAATGTAAAATACAATATTATTTTAAGTATCCAATTTTTCCTATAGTGTTTCATAACTTATCTCGTTATGATATCCATTTATTTATTAAGCAGTTAGGAGGTAATTTAAATGCAATTCCATGTAATAAGGAACTATATATTGCATTACAAAAACCATTAGATGTGGTAAAAATTTCAAATATAATATGAATTTTATTGATTCGAATAGATTTTTGAATACTAGTTTGGAGAAATTAGCTAGTTACATGAGTAAAGATAACTTTAAGTATCCTAATATTAACGAGTACACTTTAATGACTAGAAAGGGTGTATTTTCATACGATTATTAAAAAAGTTTTAATGTATTAGATGATGAGAGTCTAACTAGCAGAGATTCTTTTTATAATTCATTGGATGATAAAGAGTGGTCTCAATTAAAATGTCGAACAATACGAGATTAGCTTTTGTATTTAGAAAGTGATGTGCTAATACTTGCAGATGTTTTTGAAAATTTTAGGCCAATATGCAAAGATAATTATAATTTGGATCCTTGTAAATATGTAACAGCAACACCACTTTCAATCCTTAAAATTACGAATGTAGAACTAGAACTAATTAGTGATGTTGACATTCACTATTTTCTCAAAATGGGGACACGAGGAGGCCTTACCCAAAGCACCCATAGAATATCTAAGGCTAATAATAAATATTTAGAAGACGAATATAATTCAAAAGAAAAAGATAATTATTTAGCATACATGGATGCAAAAAATTTATATGTCAAAAAAATTACAAATTTCGGACTTTAAATTTTTAAATATTGCGGAACTAGATCAATTAGATATACCTAATTTATCATCTGATGATGTTTCAGGATATATTCTTGAAGTCCAGTTATTTACATGATTCACATAATTGTATGCCTTTTTGTCAAAAAAAAAAATACAGCTGGAGGGAAAGAACCTAAATTAATTGCTGACCTGCATGATATAGAAAAATATATCATTTATTTAAAACAATTGCAATTATGTCTACAAAATGGTTTAATACACTAAGAAAACGAAAGATGGTTGAAAAGTATTAGAGCCCTAAACATCATTGCAGTTGCAAATTATTCAACACTTTTTGTGATATTTAGAAAATATTAATAGTTTTGCTACATAAGCATTAATATCTGTGGAATATTTGCAGCAATGCTACCTATTTCTCTAGTAGTTGCAGTGAATCTACCACAAATATGACATTTTTCGTGATATTTATTAGAAACATCTCACAAATAATACAAAATTTATTTGTATTGCCTGCATATTGGAATTGTTAAAGCGAGTAGTATTTTAGTTGCAGCAACACTCTCATAACATTCTGTTTTCTTAGTGTAGAGTTTTAACATTTAAACAAAGTGCTTGGTTGGAACCATATATTACTTTAAACACTAATAAAAGAATAAAAGCAACTAATGAATTTGTAACAAAACGACTAGACATTCGATTAGTCACTCACTCTAAAAACAAACCAAATTCAGAAGGTTATAGAGCTCAAGGTGTATTAAGGAAGGTGAGGAAAATTTGGAGAGGCTATAAATTTGAGCGTAATTCTGTACACATATTTCAAATTTGAAATATTTTTCTGTATACAAAAGTTAGTGCGATATTTGTTTTTTTATTTAAGTTTTCTGTATATTAAAGTCAATTTATTTGTTTTTGTTTATATTTGTATTGTATTTTTTGCTTTTATTAAATAATTTAAATGACATAAAGTTTGTCAATAAAGATTAGTTTGACTGTATTCTTTAATGTAGATATCGAGGATCTGTCGCGCTCAAATCTGTCGCGCATTTGAGCGAGGATATACGTCCTTAATGTGTACAAATGTGTTAGATCAGTTATGCAGCGTTTCAATAACACATCCTCGCAATTGATTAATACACATTGCCCTCGTCCAAGTGTGCATTTTAATCGCCACGTAAAGTGAGGCGTATGATCGTTTTCATCGATATTTTTAACTAATTTCATAAGTCAGGAGTCAGCAAATTTAAAAATGTTGGTTGTATGGGAGGTTTTAAGGCATGGACACGTCTTCACAGCTACTTTAAAAGGTGAAACATGTCGTGGCAGTTGAAGGTATAAAAAGGGGCACAAATGGGAGTCCCGGAACATGTAGACATTGTTGAGAAGAAGCTTTAATGTTGTGGTAGATTTAACATGTAGACACGCGCGACAATGAGGACCGAATTTTAGCACTCCAAACTCTTTCGTTTTTTCCCGGAGTTTCAATAAAATCGAAAATTCGCGTGGATAGTGCGCACTCCATATTTTTCGCTTCGGGACCGTGAAATTTTCGTTTACCCCAACTGGACACAGACAGGCGACGAATGTCTCGTCATTAGTTTATCCGCAACTTGCGTTTTGTGAACAGTTTTGATAATTTAAATTTTAACACGATATTTATAAACTGAAAACAAGAAAAATAAAAAAAACTAATGACAAAAAAATAAAAAATGACAATAAACAAAGAGAGAAGTTTTTATACTTTCCTCACCTTGTTAAATACACCTTGATAGAGCTCTAATAGCAAAAATCAATTTTCACAGTATTGAAATTTTTAGTGTATTTGTGTAGTTGGAGTTGAATTAAAAAAGTTGGAAATTTACTACGATAAACCAATTTAAGTTGGCGTAGCCGTTTTAGAACTTTCAAAATGGTTAATGTATGATTTTTATTACAATTATAAAAGCATATGCATATACACACTCTAAAAAATGATTGTAATATTACTACTATAATTGTAGTAAATTTCACGTTTTTTGTTGTTGTTATGTTAAAATAAGTATTGCAAAAACAGCTACAGAGCGTGTTTTTGAAATCTACTCCATAAATAGAGTGTTTTTAATAATTTCATGAAATTCGCGTAATTTTTGTCGCTTCTTTCGCGGAATTTTTACAAAACGTTGAAAGTAGCGTGTTTTTTCGCTGTTAAACATGTATTACGTTCGGATATAGACATTTTGTCATTCGATAAAATGTTCTTAAATGGTGCAGACAATAAGATTAATACAAATGAATCAAGTTTTATTTTGTTTCGTGTTTTATTTAGTACTGCAAAGTAAATGTATCTAACGCAACATTCCACAATTATTGGCCACTTTGAGTTGTGGAAATGTTCCGAAATGTGTGCAAGTGTTCCGAAAACATGCTGAAGCGGCCATGTGACAAGTGACTGCGCTGGACATTTGGATGTCCCCGAATATGTAAAAAACATAAATTAGCAGATACGTTTCGTTTACTTTGCAATACTAAATAAAAGTAAAGAATTAATATCGATTATCATGCTAAGAATAGCTATGAAAATCGACGAATTTATAAATTACTTTTCACTCATTCACTGAATACATTGATGAGTTTTTTTCGAGTACCAATAAAATACCTAAGAATGGCTTTTTGTTTCATTTTCTATCGAGAAATAACGCTATATAAATAGTTTTTATTTTACGCACTTTTAGCGTGAATTTTTCTATTTCATTGTGACGGGATTTTACTATTATAATTGTAGGTAATCTATTGCCAACTATAATAGTAGTAAATTCCCACCATTTTTTGTTAGAGTGCAGTTGAAAATTCATTAGTAGAGACAGATGATCAAGTTGTTAAAAGTTAAGGGTGAAAATATCAGTGGAGGTTTTAAATGTCCCTATTTCCTGTTAAATAAAGGCACTTACTTCATCTTTTTTTTTCTGCATTTAACTTCGTCCTTCTTTATTTTTATATCACTATTAATTACTTTACAATTTTTGGTCATATTACGTTCTACAAAATAATAATAATAATACAACTCTACTTAAAAAACTAAATAACTAGCTTATATACGAATACTTAATCTAAGTTTCAATGCTACTTTTCCAGTGTCTTTTGCTGCTTCTGCCTAGAAACATAATTTTGGCCAATCACAGTGTGTTTTGCTGCTTTTGCCCAGAAGCATCATTTTAATCAATCACAAGTTACGTAAAGAACGCAAGTTCGAAGCGCAACTTGAGTTCTTAACGCTGACCGTGAAAGCAACTCTTGCATAATCAGCAACCCGTGATGACATTGAATTTAGGCAATCGCGAAGTAATTGAATTGAAGTCATCTTTGTTTACAAACAAATTGCACCACGTGCTCACTTTCTTCAAGCTAGCAACTTGACGCTGCTGCGAATTGTCGCCGCAACCATAAAAAACGTGTCATCAAACCAACATCATTCACATTTTCTTTTAACAACAATAAGAATGCATTTAATATTATTTTAATATTTAGAAAATAATATTTAGCAGCAGCAAATACCCAATAGCAACAGCAAAAAAATATCAATGAACTGCCACGATATGAGTGACTGTCATAGCTGACTCTCGACATTCCTCCCCCCTTACAAAATTTTTTTTTTCGACTTACAACAGTCTTATACTAATATCTCATACCCATATCTTACATTACAATATATACTACCGATACTTAATACATTCATAACCGCCTACTTCTGCTCTGCAATCACCTTGTCTATGTATTACAGTTGTTGTTCTCAAGATATCGAGGTCGGTCTCCGTTGGTATAATGGCTGGCTCTGCTGTAAACATAACTCTCGTCACTATTGGCATGGGTTAATCTGGGACTTGAAGAACTTGCTTCCGACACTACATTGCGATGTCGCCTTAGCTTCGATGTGTAAATTTAATATGTTCTTTAAGAACCACTCTGATTCGTACATCATCTTCAGTTCCACTGTTAATTAGCTCAACAACGCTTGACCCAAAACGTCCGGCTGCAAATGCTATGCTCAGAATCATAATAGCTAACTTTCTGGTATGCTGTTTCTGGAGCTCTTTCAGGTTTGTATTCAGAATCTTCTTTATTTCACACTATGATAGCGAATTTAATTGATGCCATCTTCTTATGTGATTGTGTCCTAATTCTGGTGAGTTCCTCAAGTGTAGCGTTCAGTTCAACACGCAAACCTTCTATTTCTTTAATGGTTGCTTGCAACGTTCTGGACAACCTGTCGTAATTTCTGGGCATCACCGTTACTTGTTACTGTTACAAGTTTTAATATACAATGAGGTTTCGTTGCTATAATTTTTACTTAAATCTAATCATTTTCGTGTATTCAACATTACAATCACTCACATGTTTAGTATCTATCTAATTATATTCATATAATAACATTGTTATATATCTGTCAAAATTATCGTTCATATATTACCTTATATAATACTGTATTTTAAAATTTTATAAAATATGCAGTCGTTTATACAAAACATATATGAATTAAGAAAAAAAAACATTTTTCTTATAACTCAACATTCTCTTATATTACGAAGATTGACATTATATTATAGTTTGTGTTAATATTTACAATATAAGCTGTGGTATGTACAAAATACATGTGTCATATAACATTTTTATTTAAGTTTTTATGTATATATTTTAATATCTATTAAACTAATTAGCATAATAAATACGTATATTGGTTTTGTTGTTTCATAAACATTTTTACAGAAAAAAAATATCTATTTATTCATTATTCTAACAGAATATATTTTATCTGAATAACATATTCTATAAATTAAACATCATCCATTTTTTTTTTTTTATTTTAAACCTTGTGAAGTTTGGGTTATTTTGAAGAAGTTTATTTTAAACAATGCTTATTCGACATATTTTTTTATCTTATTCTCTAACGAAATTTAAGTGATCATCTTAAGTTTTCGCTCGAGTTCACCTAATACGATTCGTAATACACGAATACAATTGATCAGGTTGCAGACTAGTATTAGTCGTATTTAGTGAAATGCTTAAAAACCATTTGTTGTTGTTCTTTTCAAACTATTTAATTAATAGCTTAAGATTGGCATAAAGTCTTACGGATGTCGACCCTTTTCAAAGAGTACATCGAATCCTTACATAAAATATAATTTCTGTTCTAATTTGTTTCAATACTTAGTACAATTATATTATTTAATAATTCATATCTTTTAACTATATTTTTTTTTTATATATATTCATTTCTTCAACTTCAATATCTCCATTCTTTTCACCTTCTATTTAACATAAACTTATAATTTATTGCATAGGCTAGTAATTTACTCGAAGTAATACTTAGCGGCTTTAATAAAATAAATTACAATATAACACTTGGAGCATTTGCTAACTCTACACGGATGGAAAAGATTTGTTTGAATATGCTTAAATGTAATTATAATTTAATTCTAAATCACCATATACATGTTGGGAGTAATATCTAATTACATTATAATTGATTGTATTATTATTTTGTTAAGATTGCAATATTATTATACGATATTTAAACATAAATTTATTTAATTACATGAATTTACTATATTAATGTTTCTGTAGAAATATATATTTTTCATCAGATATTAATATATGTATGTTTGATATTTCCGCTATTTAACATACCCAACGTCAATAAAAGATTCTTTGAATTATATGTATTTGGTTATTCGTGATTGTTACTGGGTGACAACGAATTTAAAAATAATAATATTATTTTGATTATATGTATGTTTGGCATAACGATATCACAATTAAATAAGAACGCTGCCTACTTTTAGCACTCAGTAACACTCACATTAATACTTTTTATATAGTTCAAAAGTTCCTTTTGGTGGATGAATTTGTTTAAGTACCGCCAATTACTGTTAATACAGATAGTGGCTGCTTGTGAAATATCTAATTTATCCGAAATTCACTGAACTCAAAATAGAAACAATAGATGGAAATAATTAAGTATAAATAAAATATATATTTATATTATAATTATATTATAATTATATAATATAAATAATAAATATGAAACTTAAAAAAAAGGGAAAAAAAGTGTAAAGAAGATATTAGCACTAAATTTGCTATTTTTACATTGAAATTAAATGTAAACATATATATGTTTACGTGTAAATAAAAGGTTTTTCACATTCAAACATATATATGTTTGCACGCCGAAAATTATTTATTCTGAACATAAATATGTTTGAACTCAAACAAAAATATGTTTGGCTGTTATTATAATTATGTTTGAAAAATGAAATAATACTTTTGTTTGCGTAAAGCTCCAAAGATATATGTAATGCCTGCAAAATTATGTTTGGGAGAGCCCTTTTTTTTGGTGCGTATAAAAAAATAATACTTATATACTTTTATAATATTTCTCTAATCCAATAATCAATCATAATTTCTTATATCACTTTTGGAGCATATTCTAGCTCTAAAAACATATTTTTCATTCGTAGTATTTTCATTCGTATTTATATATTTTTATAATATTATTTCTAACCTTTTAATCATTTATTTGCTCGTCAGCAATAAACATAAATTAATAATTCCTCATTTATTCAAAATTCAATTCATATACTTTTCATTATATTTTAATTTAAAAACTAATAATTCAAATAACTCAAAATAGAAACAATATATGGAAATCAAATTATTAAGTATAAATTAGATAAGTGTAATAAAAAAAATAAAAGTTTATGTTTATAAATAGAGAATATATAAATAAAAAAAAAATTAATTAAAAAAAAGGGAAAAAACGAATATTATGTTAAGAAGATATTAGCACTAAATTTACTATTTTTACATTAAAATTAAATGTAAACATAAATATGTATGTAAAGATAACTTTAAGTATCCTAATATTAACGAGTACACTTTAATGACTAGAAAGGGTGTATTTCCATACGATTATTAAAAAAGTTTTAATGTATTAGATGATGAGAGTCTAACTAGCAGAGATTCTTTTTATAATTCATTGGATGATAAAGAGTGGTCTCAATTAAAATGTCGAACAATACGAGATTAGCTTTTGTATTTAGAAAGTGATGTGCTAATACTTGCAGATGTTTTTGAAAATTTTAGGCCAATATGCAAAGATAATTATAATTTGGATCCTTGTAATTATGTAACAGCAACATCACTTTCAATGCTTAAAATTACGAATGTAGAACTAGAACTAATTAGTGATGTTGACATTCACTATTTTCTCAAAATGGGGACACGAGGAAGCCTTATCCAAAGCACCCATAGAATATCTAAGGCTAATAATAAATATTTAGAAGATGAATATAATTCAAAAGAAAAAGATAATTATTTAGCATACATGGATGCAAAAAATTTATATGTCAAAAAAATTACAAATTTCGGACTTTAAATTTTTAAATATTGCGGAACTAGATCAATTAGATATACCTAATTTATCATCTGATGATGTTTCAGGATATATTCTTGAAGTAGATTTGGAATATCCCAGTTATTTACATGATTCACATAATTGTATGCCATTTTGTCAAAAAAAAAAAATACAGCTGGAGGGAAAGAACCTAAATTAATTGCTGACCTGCATGATATAGAAAAATATATCATTTATTTAAAACAATTGCAATTATGTCTACAAAATGGTTTAATACACTAAGAAAACGAAAGATGGTTGAAAAGTATTAGAGCCCTAAACATCATTAATAATAATAATAGTTTGGCACTACAGTCCTATAAGAACTTAGGCCGAGCTCTCTCACCATTTTGAGCTGTGCGTGTTATATTTGTACTCAAAGTGGTGGGACCTACAGTTTATTGCCGAATCCGAACGGCGGGTGAGAGCTTTTTCATAGGCAATATTTTACTCTCGTAGGTTTGCCATTTACTGACGAGAGGTAGCGCGGTATAGAAAAATGTTTCTATGAAAAGATGTTGTTAGCCCCAGTTCAGGCTTGAACCGAGGACCTTCCGGCTCGCAGTCCAACGCACTAACCACTGAGCTACCGCGGCTACATCATTGCAGTTGCAAATTATTCAACACTTTTTGTGATATTTAGAAAATATTAATAGTTTTGCTACAAAAGCATTAATATCTGTGGAATATGTTAATATTTGCAGCAATGCTACCTATTTCTCTAGTAGTTGCAGTGAATCTACCACAAATATGACATTTTTCGTGATATTTATTAGAAACATCTCACAAATAATACAAAATTTATTTGTATTGCCTGCATATTGGAATTGTTAAAGCGAGTAGTATTTTAGTTGCAGCAACACTCTCATAAACATTCTGTTTTCTTAGTGTAGAGTTTTAACATTTAAACAAAGTGCTTGGTTGGAACCATATATTACGTTAAACACTAATAAAAGAATAAAAGCAACTAATGAATTTGTAACAAAACGACTAGACATTCGATTAGTCACTCACTCTAAAAACAGACCAAATTTAGAAGGATATAGAGCTCAAGGTGTATTAAGGAAGGTGAGGAAAATTTGGAGAGGCTATAAATTTGAGCGTAATTCTGTACACATATTTCAAATTTGAAATATTTTTCTGTATACAAAAGTCAGTGCGATATTTGTTTTTTATTTAAGTTTTCTGTATATTAAAGTCAATTTATTTGTTTTTGTTTATATTTGTATTGAATTTTTTGCTTTTATTAAATAATTTAAATGACATAAAGTTTGTCAATAAAGATTAGTTTGGCTATATTCTTTAATGTAGATATCGAGGATCTGTCGCGCTCAAATCTGTCGCGCATTTGAGCGAGGATATACGTCCTTAATGTGTACAAATGTGTTAGATTAGTTATGCAGCGTTTCAATAACACATCCTCGCAATTAATTAATACACATTGCCCTCGTCCAAGTGTGCATTTTAATCGCCACGTAAAGTGAGGCGTATGATCGTTTTCATCGATATTTTTAACTAATTTTATAAGTCAGGAGTCAGCAAATTTAAAAATGTTGGTTGTATGGGAGGTTTTAAGGCATGGACACGTCTTCACAGCTACTTTAAAAGGTGAAACATGTCGTGGCAGTTGAAGGTATAAAAAGGGGCACAAATGGGAGTCCCGGAACATGTAGACATTGTTGAGAAGAAGCTTTAATGTTGTGGTAGATTTAACATGTAGACACGCGCGACAATGAGGACCGAATTTTAGCACTCCAAACTCTTTCGTTTTTTCCCGGAGTTTCAATAAAATCGAAAATTCGCGTGGATAGTGCGCACTCCATATTTTTCGCTTCGGGACCGTGAAATTTTCGTTTACCGCAACTGGACACAGACAGGCGACGAATGTCTCGTCATTAGTTTATCCGCAACTTGCGTTTTGTGAACAGTTTTGATAATTTAAATTTTAACACGATATTTAAAAACTGAAAACAAGGAAAATAAAAAAAACTAATGACAAAAAAAATAAATAAAAAATGACAATAAACAAAGAGAGAAGTTTTTATACTTTCCTCACCTTGTTAAATACACCTTGATAGAGCTCTAATAGCAAAATCAATTTTCACAGTATTGAAATTTTTAGTGTATTTGTGTAGTTGGAGTTGAATTAAAAAAGTTGGAAATTTACTACGATAAACCAATTTAAGTTGGCGTAGCCGTTTTAGAACTTTCAAAATGGTTAATGTATGATTTTTATTACAATTATAAAAGCATATGCATATACACACTCTAAAAAATGATTGTAATATTACTACTATAATTGTAGTAAATTTCACGTTTTTTGTTGTTGTTATGTTAAAATAAGTATTGCAAAAACAGCTAGAGCGTGTTTTTGAAATGTACTCCATAAATAGAGTGTTTTTAATAATTTCATGAAATTCGCGTAATTTTTGTCGTTTCTTTCGTGGAATTTTTACAAAACGTTGAAAGTAGCGTGTTTTTTCGCTGTTAAACATGTATTACGTTCGGATATAGACATTTTGTCATTCGATAAAATGTTCTTAAATGGTGCAGACAATAAGATTAATACAAATGAATCAAGTTTTATTTTGTTTCGTGTTTTATTTAGTACTGCAAAGTAAATGTATCTAACGCAACTTTCCACAATTATTGGCCACTTTGAGTTGTGGAAATGTTCCGAAATGTGTGCAAGTGTTCCGAAAACATGCTGAAGCGGCCATGTGACAAGTGACTGCGCTGGACATTTGGATGTCCCCGAATATGTAAAAAACATAAATTAGCAGATACGTTTCGTTTACTTTGCAATACTAAATAAAAGTAAAGAATTAATATCGATTATCATGCTAAGAATAGCTATGAAAATCGACGAATTTATAAATTACTTTTCACTCATTCACTGAATACATTGATGATTTTTTTTCGAGTACCACTAAAATACCTAAGAATGTCTTTTTGTTTCATTTTCTAGCGAGAAATAACGCTATATAAATAGTTTTTATTTTACGCACTTTTAGCGTGAATTTTTCATTTCATTGTGACGGGATTTTACTATTATAATTGTAGGTAATCTATTGCCAACTATAATAGTAGTAAATTCCCACCATTTTTTGTTAGAGTGCAGTTGAAAATTCATTAGTAGAGACAGATGATCAAGTTGTTAAAAAATTAAGGGTGAAAATATCAGTGGTGGTGTTAAATGTCCCTATTTCCTGTTAAATAAAGACACTTACTTCATCTTCTTCTTTTCTGCATTTAACTTCGTCCTTCTTTATTTTTATATCACTATAAATTATTTTACAATTATTGGTCATATTACGTTCTACAAAATAATAATAATAATACTACTCTACTTAAAAAACTAAATAACTAGCTTATATACGAATACATAATCTAAGTTTCAATGCTACTTTTCCAGTGTCTTTTGCTGCTTCTGCCTAGAAACATAATTTTGGCCAATCACAGTGTGTTTTGCTGCTTTTGCCCAGAAGCATCATTTTAATCAATCACAAGTTCCGTAAAGAACGCATGTTCCAAGCACAACTTGAGTTCTTAACGCTGACCGTGAAAGCAACTCTTGCATAATCAGCAACCCGCGATGACATTGAATTTAGGCAATCGCGAAGTAATTGAATTGAAGTCATCTTTGTTTACAAACAAATTGCACCACGTGCTCATTTTCTTCAAGCTAGCAACTTGACGCTGCTGCGAATTGTCGCCGCAACGATAAAAAACGTGTCATCAAACCAACATCATTCACATTTTGTTTTAACAACAATAAGAATGCATTTATTATTTAGAAAATAATATTTAGCAGCAGCAAATACCCAATAGCAACAGCAAAAAAATATCAATGAACTGCCACGATATGAGTGACTGTCATAGCTGACCCTCGACATTCCTCCCCCCTTACAATTTTTTTTTTTCGACTTACAACAGTCTTATACTAATATCTCATACCCATATCTTACATTACAATACATACTACCGATACTTAATACATTCATAACCGCCTACTTCTGCTCTGCAATCACCTTGTCTATGTATTACAGCTGTTGTTCTCAAGATATCGAGGTCGGTCTCCGTTGGTATAATGGCTGGCTATGCTGTAAACATAACTCTCGTCACTATTGGCATGGGTTAATCTGGGACTTGAAGAACTTGCTTCCGACACTACATTGCGATGTCGCCTTAGCTTCGATGTGTAAATTTAATATGTTCTTTAAGAACCACTCTGATTCGTACATCATCTTCAGTTCCACTGTTAGTTCGCTCAACAACGCTTGACCCAAAACGTCCGGCTGCAAATGCTATGCTCAGATTCATAATAGCTAACTTTCTGGTATGATGTTTCTGGAGCTCTTTCAGGTTTGTATTCAGAATCTTCTTTATTTCACACTATGATAGCGAATTCAATTGATGCCATCTTCTTATGTGATTATGTCCTAATTCTGGTGAGTTCTTCAAGTGTAGCGTTCAGTTCAACACGCAACCCTTCTATTTCTTTAATGGTTGCTTGCAACGTTCTGGACAACCTGTCGTAATTTCTGGGCATCACCGTTACTTGTTACTGTTACAAGTTTTAATATATATAATGAGGTTTCGTTGCTATAATTTTTACTTAAATCTAATCATTTTCGTGTATTCAACATTACAATCACTCACATATTTAGTATCTATAAAACATAATTATATTCATATAATAACATTGTTATATATCTGTCAAAAAAATCGTTCATATATTACCTTATATAATACTGTATTTTAAAATTTTATAAAATATGTAGTCGTTTAAACAAAACATATATGAATTAAGAAAAAAAAAACATTTTTCTTATAACTCAACATTCTCTTATATTACGAAAATTGACATTATATTATAGTTTGTGTTAATATTTACAATATAAGCTGAGGTATGTACAAAATACATGTGTCATATAACATTTTTATTTAAGTTTTTATGTATATATTTTAATATCTATTAAACTAATTAGCATAATAAATACGTATATTGGTTTTGTTGTTTCATAAACATTTTTACAGAAAAAAAATATCATTATTCTAACAGAATATATTTTATCTGAATAACATATTCTATAAATAAAACATCTTCCATTTTTTTTTTTATTTTAAACCTTGTGAAGTTTGGGTTATTTTGAAGAAGTTTATTTTAAACAATGCTTAATTGACATATTGCAATTTTCACCTAATACGATTCGTAATACACGAATACAATTGATCAGGTTGCAGACTAGTATTAGTCGTATTTAGTGAAATGCTTAAAAACCATTTGTTGTTGTTCTTTTCAAACTATTTAATTAATAGCTTAAGATTGGCATAAAGTCTTACGGATGTCGACTCTTTTCAAAGAGTACATCGAATCCTTACATAAAATATAATTTCTGTTCTAATTTGTTTTTATACTTAGTACAATTATATTATTTAATAATTCATATCTTTTAACTATATTTTTTTTTATATATATTCATTTCTTCAACTTCAATATCTCCATTTTTTTCACCTTCTAGTAAGTAATACTTAGCGGCTTTAATAAAATAAATTACAATATAACACTTGGAGCATTTGCTTACTCTACACGGATGGAAAATATTTGTTTGAATATGCTTAAATGTAATTATAATTTAATTCTAAATCACCATATAAATGTTGGGAGTAATATCTAATTACATTATAATTGATTGTATTATTATTTTGTTAAGATTGCAATACTATTATACGATATTTAAACATAAATTGATTTAATTACATGAATTTACTATATTAATGTTTCTGTAGAAATATATATTTTTCATCAGATATTAATATATGTATGTTTGATATTTCCGCTATTTAACATACCCAACGTCAATAAAAGATTCTTTGAATTATATGTATTTGGTTATTCGTGATTGTTACTGGGTGACAACGAATTTAAAAATAATAATATTATTTTGATTATATGTATGTTTGGCATAACGATATCACAATTAAATAAGAACGCTGCCTATTTTTAGCACTCAGTAACATTCACATTAATACTTTTTATATAGTTCAAAAGTTCTTTTGGTGGATGAATTTGTTTAAGTACCGCCAATTACTGTTAATACAGATAGTGGCTGCTTTTGACATATCTAATTTATCCGTAATTCACTGAACTCAAAATAGAAACAATAGATGGAAATAATTAAGTATAAATAAAATATGTGTAATAAAAAAAATAGAAGTTTAAGTTTATAATTATATAATATAAATAATAAAAATGTAATTTAAAAAAAGGGAAAAAACGAATATTGTGTAAAGAATATATTAGCACTAAATTTGCTATTTTTACATTGAAATTAAATGTAAACATATATATGTTTACGTGTAAATAAAAGGTTTTTCACATTCAAACATATATATGTTTGCAAGAACGCCGAAAATTATTTATTCTGAACATAAATATGTTTGAACTCAAACAAAAATATGTTTGGCTGTTATTATAATTATGTTTGAAAAATGAAATAATACTTTTGTTTGCATAAAGCTCCAAAGATATATGTAATGCCTGCAAAATTATGTTTGGGAGAGCCCTTTTTTTTTGGTGCGTATAAAAAAATAATACTTACATACTTTTATAATATTTCTCTAATCCAATAATCAATCATAATTTCTTATATCACTTTTGGAGCATATTCTAGCTCTAAAAACATATTTTTCATTCGTAGTATTTTCATTCGTATTTATATATTTTTATAATATTATTTCTAACCTTTTAATCATTTATTTGCTCGTCAGCAATAAACATAAATTAATAATTCCTCATTTATTCAAAATTCAATTCATATACTTTTCATTATATTTTAATTTAAAAACTAATAATTCAAATAACTCAAAATAGAAACAATATATGGAAATCAAATTATTAAGTATAAATTAGATAAGTGTAATAAAAAAAATAAAAGTTTATGTTTATAAATAGAGAATATATAAATAAAAAAAAAAATTAATTAAAAAAAAGGGAAAAAACGAATATTATGTTAAGAAGATATTAGCACTAAATTTACTATTTTTACATTAAAATTAAATGTAAACATAAATATGTATGTAAAGATAACTTTAAGTATCCTAATATTAACGAGTACACTTTAATGACTAGAAAGGGTGTATTTCCATACGATTATTAAAAAAGTTTTAATGTATTAGATGATGAGAGTCTAACTAGCAGTGATTCTTTTTATAATTCATTGGAAGATAAAGAGTGGGCTCAATTAAAATGTCGAACAATATGGGATTAGCTTTTGTATTTAGAAAGTGATGTGCTAATACTTGCAGATGTTTTTGAAAATTTTAGGCCAATATGCAAAGATAATTATAATTTGGATCCTTGTAATTATGTAACAGCAACATCACTTTCAATGCTTAAAATTACGAATGTAGAACTAGAACTAATTAGTGATGTTGACATTCACTATTTTCTCAAAATGGGGACACGAGGAGGCCTTACCCAAAGCACCCATAGAATATCTAAGGCTAATAATAAATATTTAGAAGATGAATATAATTCAAAAGAAAAAGATAATTATTTAGCATACATGGATGCAAAAAATTTATATGTCAAAAAAATTACAAATTTCGGACTTTAAATTTTTAAATATTGCGGAACTAGATCAATTAGATATACCTAATTTATCATCTGATGATGTTTCAGGATATATTCTTGAAGTAGATTTGGAATATCCCAGTTATTTACATTATTCACATAATTGTATGCCTTTTTGTCAAAAAAAAAATACAGCTGGAGGGAAAGAACCTAAATTAATTGCTGAACTGTATGATATAGAAAAATATATCATTTATTTAAAACAATTGCGATTATGTCTACAAAATGGTTTAATACACTAAGAAAACGAAAGATGGTTGAAAAGTATTAGAGCCCTAAACATCATTGCAGTTGCAAATTATTCAACACTTTTTGTGATATTTAGAAAATATTAATAGTTTTGCTACAAAAGCATTAATATCTGTGGAATATGTTAATATTTGCAGCAATGCTACATATTTCTCTAGTAGTTGCAGTGAATCTACCACAAATATGACATTTTTCGTGATATTTATTAGAAACATCTCACAAATAATACAAAATTTATTTGTATTGCCTGCATATTGGAATTGTTAAAGCGAGTAGTATTTTAGTTGCAGCAACACTCTCATAAACATTCTGTTTTCTTAGTGTAGAGTTTTAACATTTAAACAAAGTGCTTGGTTGGAACCATATATTACTTTAAACACTAATAAAAGAATAAAAGCAACTAATGAATTTGTAACAAAACGACTAGACATTCGATTAGTCACTCACTCTAAAAACAGACCAAATTCAGAAGGTTATAGAGCTCAAGGTGTATTAAGGAAGGTGAGGAAAATTTGGAGAGGCTATAAATTTGAGCGTAATTCTGTACACATATTTCAAATTTGAAATATTTTTCTGTATACAAAAGTCAGTGCGATATTTGTTTTTTATTTAAGTTTTCTGTATATTAAAGTCAATTTATTTGTTTTTGTTTACATTTGTATTGAATTTTTTGCTTTTATTAAATAATTTAAATGACATAAAGTTTGTCAATAAAGATTAGTTTGACTATATTCTTTAATGTAGATATCGAGGATCTGTCGCGCTCAAATCTGTCGCGCATTTGAGCGAGGATATACGTCCTTAATGTGTACAAATGTGTTAGATCAGTTATGCAGCGTTTCAATAACACATTCTCGCAATTGATTAATACAAATTGCCCTCGTCCAAGTGTGCATTTTAATCGCCACGTAAAGTGAGGCGTATGAACGTTTTCATCGATATTTTTAACTAATTTTATAAGTCAGGAGTTAGCAAATTTAAAAATGTTGGTTGTATGGGAGGTTTTAAGGCATGGACACGTCTTCACAGCTACTTTAAAAGGTAAAACATGTCGTGGCAGTTGAAGGTATAAAAAGGGGCACAAATGGGAGTCCCGGAACATGTAGACATTGTTGAGAAGAAGCTTTAATGTTGTGGTAGATTTAACATGTAGACACGCGCGACAATGAGGACCGAATTTTAGCACTCCAGACTCTTTCGTTTTTTCCCGGAGTTTCAATAAAATCGAAAATTCGTGTGGATAGTGCGCACTCCATATTTTTCGCTTCGGGACCGTGAAATTTTCGTTTACCGCAACTGGACACAGACAGGCGACGAATGTCTCGTCATTAGTTTATCCGCAACTTGCGTTTTGTGAACAGTTTTGATAATTTAAATTTTAACACGATATTTATAAACTGAAAACAAGGAAAATAAAAAAAACTAATGACAAAAAAATAAATAAAAAATGACAATAAACAAAGAGAGAAGTTTTTATACTTTCCTCACCTTGTTAAATACACCTTGATAGAGCTCTAATAGCAAAAATCAACAGTATAAAATTCACAGTATTGAAATTTTTAGTGTATTTGTGTAGTTGGAGTTGAATTAAAAAAGTTGGAAATTTACTACGATAAACCAATTTAAGTTGGCATAGCCGTTTTAGAACTTTCAAAATGGTTAATGTATGATTTTTATTACAATTATAAAAGCATATGCATATACACACTCTAAAAAATGATTGTAATATTACTACTATAATTGTAGTAAATTTCACGTTTTTTGTTGTTGTTATGTTAAAATAAGTATTGCAAAAACAGCTACAGAGCGTGTTTTTGAAATGTACTCCATAAATAGAGTGTTTTTAATAATTTCATGAAATTCGCGTAATTTTTGTCGCTTCTTTCGCGGAATTTTTACAAAACGTTGAAAGTAGCGTGTTTTTTCGCTGTTAAACATGAATGACGTTCGGATATAGACATTTTGTCATTCGATAAAATGTTCTTAAATGGTGCAGACAATAAGATGAATACAAATGAATCAAGTTTTATTTTGTTTCGTGTTTTATTTAGTACTGCAAAGTAAATGTATCTAACGCAACTTTCCACAATTATTGACCACATTGAGTTGTGGAAATGTTCCGAAATGTGTGCAAGTGTTCCGAAAACATGCTGAAGCGGCCATGTGACAAGTGACTGCGTTGGACATTTGGATGTCCCCGAATATGTAAAAAACATAAATTAGCAGATACGTTTCGTTTACTTTGCAATACTAAATAAAAGTAAAGAAATAATATCGATTATCATGCTAAGAATAGCTATGAAAATCGACGAATTTATAAATTACTTTTCACTCATTCACTGAATACATTGATGATTTTTTTTCGAGTACCAAAAAAATACCTAAGAATGGCTTTTTGTTTCATTTTCTATCGAGAAATAACGCTATATAAATAGTTTTTATTTTACGCACTTTTAGCGTGAATTTTTCTATTTCATTGTGAAGGGATTTTACTATTATAATTGTAGGTAATCTATTGCCAACTATAATAGTAGTAAATTCACACCATTTTTTGTTAGAGTGCAGTTGAAAATTCATTAGTAGAGACAGATGATCAAGTTGTTAAAAAATTAAGGGTGAAAATATCAGTGGTGGTGTTAAATGTCCCTATTTCCTGTTAAATAAAGACACTTACTTCATCTTCTTCTTTTCTGCATTTAACTTCGTCCTTCTTTATTTTTATATCACTATTAATTACTTTACAATTTTTGGTCATATTACGTTCTACAAAATAATAATAATAATACAACTCTACTTAAAAACTAAATAACTAGCTTATATACGAATACTTAATCTAAGTTTCAATGCTACTTTTCCAGTGTCTTTTGCTGCTTCTGCCTAGAAACATAATTTTGGCCAATCACAGTGTGTTTTGCTGCTTTTGCCCAGAAGCATCATTTTAATCAATCACAAGTTCCGTAAAGAACGCATGTTCGAAGCGCAACTTGAGTTCTTAACGCTGACCGTGAAAGCAACTCTTGCATAATCAGCAACCCGCGATGACATTGAATTTAGGCAATCGCGAAGTAATTGAATTGAAGTCATCTTTGTTTACAAACAAATTGCACCACGTGCTCATTTTCTTCAAGCTAGCAACTTGACGCTGCTGCGAATTGTCGCCGCAACGATAAAAAACGTGTCATCAAACCAAAATCATTCACATTTTGTTTTAACAACAATAAGAATGCATTTAATATTATTTTAATATTTAGAAAATAATATTTAGCAGCAGCAAATACCCAATAGCAACAGCAAAAAAATATCAATGAACTGCCACGATATGAGTGACTGTCATAGCTGACTCTCGACATTCCTCCCCCCTTACAAAAATTTTGATTCGTTGATTCGTACATCATCTTCAGTTCCACTGTTAGTTCGCTCAACAACGCTTGACCCAAAACGTCCGGCTGCAAATGCTATGCTCAGATTCATAATAGCTAACTTTCTGGTATGATGTTTCTGGAGCTCTTTCAGGTTTGTATTCAGAATCTTCTTTATTTCACACTATGATAGCGAATTCAATTGATGCCATCTTCTTATGTGATTGTGTCCTAATTCTGGTGAGTTCTTCAAGTGTAGCGTTCAGTTCAACACGCAACCCTTCTATTTCTTTAATGGTTGCTTGCAACGTTCTGGACAACCTGTCGTAATTTCTGGGCATCACCGTTACTTGTTACTGTTACAAGTTTTAATATACAATGAGGTTTCGTTGCTATAATTTTTACTTAAATCTAATCATTTTCGTGTATTCAACATTGCAATCACTCACATATTTAGTATCTATAAAACATAATTATATTCATATAATAACATTGTTATATATCTGTCAAAATTATCGTTCATATATTACCTTATATAATACTGTATTTTAAAATTTTATAAAATATGCAGTCGTTTATACAAAACATATATGAATTAAGAAAAAAAAAACTTATTCGACATATTGCAATTTTTTTATCTTATTCTCTAACGAAATTTAAGTGATCATCTTAAGTTTTCGCTCGAGTTCACCTAATACGATTCGTAATACACGAATACAATTGATCAGGTTGCAGACTAGTATTAGTCGTATTTAGTGAAATGCTTAAAAACCATTTGTTGTTGTTCTTTTCAAACTATTTAATTAATAGCTTAAGATTGGCATAAAGTCTTACGGATGTCGACTCTTTTCAAAGAGTACATCGAATCCTTACATAAAATATAATTTCTGTTCTAATTTGTTTCTATCTTTTAACTATATTTTTTTTTTATATATATTCATTTCTTCAACTTCAATATCTCCATTTTTTTCACCTTCTATTTAACATAAACTTATAATTTATTGCATAGGCTAGTAATTTACCCGAAGTAATACTTAGCGGCTTTAATAAAATAAATTACAATATAACACTTGGAGCATTTGCTAACTCTACACGGATGGAAAAGATTTGTTTGAATATGCTTAAATGTAATTATAATGTAATTCTAAATCACCATATAAATGTTGGGAGTAATATCTAATTACATTATAATTGAATTGTATTATTATTTTGTTAAGATTACAATATTATTATACGATATTTAAACATTAATTGATTTAACTACATGAATTTACTATATTAATGTTTCTGTAGAAATATATATTTTTCATCAGATATTAATATATGTATGTTTGATATTTCCGCTATTTAACATACCCAACGTCAATAAAAGATTCTTTGAATTATATGTATTTGGTTACTCGTGATTGTTACTGGGTGACAACGAATTTAAAAATAATAATATTATTTTGATTATATGTATGTTTGGCGTAACGATATCACAATTCAATAAGAACGCTGCCTACTTTTAGCACTCAGTAACACTCACATTAATACTTTTTATATAGTTCAAAAGTTCCTTTTGGTGGATGAATTTGTTTAAGTACCGCCAATTACTGTTAATACAGATAGTGGCTGCTTGTGAAATATATAATTTATCCGTAATTCACTAGATGGAAATAATTAAGTATAAATAAAATATGTGTAATAAAAAAAATAGAAGTTTAAGTTTATAATTATATAATATAAATAATAAAAATGTAATTTAAAAAAAGGGAAAAAACGAATATTGTGTAAAGAAGATGTTAGCACTAAATTTGCTATTTTTACATTGAAATTAAATGTAAACATATATATGTTTACGTGTAAATAAAAGGTTTTTCACATTCAAACATATATATGTTTGCAAGAACGCCGAAAATTATTTATTCTGAACATAAATATGTTTGAACTCAAACAAAAATATGTTTGGTTGTTATTATAATTATGTTTGAAAAATGAAATAATACTTTTGTTTGCATAAAGCTCCAAAGATATATGTAATGCCTGCAAAATTATGTTTGGGAGAGCCCTTTTTTTTGGTGCGTATAAAAAAATAATACTTATATACTTTTATAATATTTCTCTAATCCAATAATCAATCATAATTTCTTATATCACTTTTGGAGCATATTCTAGCTCTAAAAACATATTTTTCATTCGTAGTAACCGTATTTATATATTTTTATAATATTATTTCTAATCTTTTAATCATTTATTTGCTCATCAGCAATAAACATAAATTAATAATTCCTCATTTATTCAAAATTCAATTCATATACTTTTCATTATATTTTAATTTAAAAACTAATAATTCAAATAACTCAAAATAGAAACAATATTTGGAAATCAAATTATTAAGTATAAATAAAATAAGTGTAATAAAAAAAATAAAAGTTTATGTTTATAAATAGAGAATATATAAATAAAATAAAATTAATTAAAAAAAAGGGAAAAAACGAATATTATGTTAAGAAGATATTAGCACTAAATTTACTATTTTTACATTAAAATTAAATGTAAACATAAATATGTTTACATGTAAATAAAATGTTTTTCACATTCAAACATATATATCTTTGCAATATAAAGATCCATAAAGATCCAAAGATATATGAAATGCCTGCAAAATTATGTTTGGGAGAGCCCTTTTTTTTGCAGCGTGTAGTTATCTGCGTTCGGCAGTACTTAGCAATTTATTCAACATCTCAATTCATACAAACATATTTTATCGCATTTATTTCGTTTAATAGACTCGTGCTATCATTTTATATCCTTTACTATTTATATTTTTTCTAATACTTCTTGTTTTCATATTCTTTAAATTTGTTCTACCACATGCTAGTAATTTACCCTTAAGTAATACATAGCGACCTGTGGGTACTGTTTTATTTTAATTTTCCCAATCACTATCACACAATACCAAACTTTTCGTAATTCACTTATAAATATATTTTCTCACTTTAACAATTTATACATCAATTTCTAAGTATGGTATTTTTTCAACAAATTGTTGTGTATTTTCTTTCCCTTTCCTTTTATTAATATTGTCGTTGTCACGGGGGTAGTGACGGACAAAACCTTATAGGGCCCTACCCAAATTGGTGAACATTTATTTTACCTATTTGTAGCCGCGGGAGCTCAGTGGTTAGTGAGTTGAACGGCGACCCGAAAGGTCCCCGGTTCAAGCCTGGACTGGGGCTAACAACATCTTTTCATAGAAACATTTTTCTATACCGCGCTACCTCTCGGCAGTAAATGACAAACTTACGAGAGTAAATTTAACCATTGATCTCAATTGGAACCATCCTCCTAATCAAAACATCTCAAATATTCTGCTAATGATCTTTGACTACGTTCTAATGATCCATTGGCCTGTGGGTGATAGGGTGTAATGTGCATTTTTTTAATACCGAATAATTTGCATGTATCAGAAAATAACTTTGACACGAAATTAGAGCCATTGTCAGTTACTAGCATTTTCGGAATGCTTTAGCCACTGTGCTTACTTCTGCGTCTGGTATTGCTACACAGCACATATATTTTCAAAAATTATCTTGAAATTATTTATTTATCGTATTTATTGCCAGATACTGTCTCGGGTAAAATTTCTACTAAGTCCATATAAACTTTATCAAATGGGCGCGTTGGTGTATCTGTCAAGACCGTTGGCATTTTTGGTAGTTTAGAACTTTTGTTAACTTGACATTTAGGTCAATTTTTTACATACTCTTTAATTTGTTTTTGCATGTCTTCAGTGTGCCCTGACGACCCCCTAACGGCGAGTCGTTAAAATCTCTAATAACTGTTTTATTTTCTTCAGGATCAGTTAATGCTTGACTCAAGATTGTCTCACCATCCATAACTGTTGCCGTGTCGTCCATGACTGGTTTATTTACGTCCGGGTGTGGATCTATTGCATTTGGTGTAGTCTTAGAACGGGTTAGAACTGCTGCAATTTCTGTTTCTAATTGTGGAATCCTACTTAATGCATCAGCATTTAAATTCTTTTTGCCAGGTTTATACATTATTTCGAACTCGTATTCTGATAATTTGTGCCTAAACCTGGCTAACCTTGATGTTTGATCCTTTAAATTTCCTATGCCACGCAGTGTCTGGTAATCAGTATAAACCGTGAATGGACGCCCCAACAAATACGCTCTATAATTTTTTGTGGCCCATATTATTGCCAAAAATTCTCGTCCAATAGTTGAGTATCTTGTTTCTGCGTCATTTAGAGCTCTACTTGCAAATGCGATTGGTCGATTAGAACCTGGCTCGACCTGTGATAGCAGAACTCCTACAGCTTTTCCACTTGCATCTGTTTTAATACAAGGAGTTTGAAAAATCTGGGTATGCTAGAACGTTAGGCGAAATAATTGCTTCCTTAAGTTTAATAAATGAATCCTCGCACTTGTCTGTCCATTCAAAACTGGCATCCTTCCGCAACAGTTTATTAATTGGTAGAGTTAACTTGGCCATATTCTTTACGAATTTTCTGTAATAATTTACTAAACATAAAAAGGCTTGTACCTGTTTCTTGGTCCTAGGTACCGGAATATTTTAAACACATTCTATTTTATCGGGATCTGGCATTGCGCCTGATTCCGTGCATTTGTGCGCTAAATATACTACTTCCCGCCCTAAAAAATAGCATTTTCCGTATTTAATTTCAAATTATTTTCCCTCAATTTTTCCAACACCTTACATAGTCTAATTTCATGCTCCATTATATTTTTTCCATACACTACTATGTCATCCAGATATACGAAACAATCAAGTTATTGCAATCCTGTTTAAATTTGGTTCATTATTCTTTGAAACGTAGCGGGTGCGCCCGTCAATCCAAATGGCATCCTATTAAATTCAAAATGTCCCAAGCCAGTGCTGAACGCTGTTTTTTCTCTGTGGCGTTCGTCTACTAGCACTTGGTTATAACCACTTGCAAGATCCAATGTTGAACCAGTTGGGAAGGTTAGATCACATGGGAAATTTTAAAGTAGGTGTTATTATGATAGTTAGGATTATCAAAATTATAGTCGGTCTAAGCCGACTATAAATACCCTACATATATGTGTGGTTACCATCCAAAGTGGTATATAGGTCACCAGGGTATACGAATCCTGAAAATAACTACAAACTTTCCATCCCTGAAGAATTTTCTTTCATTTGATACACATATTTACAAATGGGTAGGTGTACCGAATTTCGATTTTTTTTTGGCACCACAAGTTTCGTGGGAAAACATTATTTTCATGTATTTTAGCATAATGTCAATATATATTTGACCAAAAAAATTTACCTAAGCACGTATACAGTAAAATTGATCTGTAGATGTAAATTTTATATGAGGTATTTGAACATAAATGGTCGGTTCTTAGGTCACAATAGACCGTTCATGCAAATTTTCTTGATCAGACAGCTTAGATATATAAGTATTCTAAGTCTAAAGTTTCAATGCTCTAGCTGTTCAACTTTATCTGTAATCGTGATTTCAACAGACAGACAGACGGACATCGCTAACTCGACTCAGGAGGTCATGCTGATCAAGAATATACATACTTTTCCATACCGGAGATGCTTCCTTCTGGCTTCCAAACTGAATATACCCTTTCACTCTTAGTGTAGGGTATAAAAATACCTACTGTGACCTAATTCATCCAAAATTTAATCAATACGAGGTATTGCAAATACTTGTTTAATCGTTGCCTCGTTCAATTTTCTGAAATCGATTACCAGTCTCCATTTTTCCTATCCGTCCTTGCCTCTCTTTTTAGGCACCAACAACAGTGGTGAATTCCAAGGCTTGGTAAATTAATATCGTCGTCTAATAACTTCTGCACCTGTTTGTTGATTTCGTCTCTGTGAATATGTGGTAATTTATATTGTTTTCGGTTAATCGGAGGTTGGCCGTCTATTGTGGGGATTTCATGTTTTAAAATTGGTGTATATGATAGCTCATCCCCCTCTAACAAAATACATCATGGTATGACGCACATATTTGGATGCATTGTCTTCAACATTGTGTAGCCGCGGTAGCTCAGTGGTTAGTGCGTTGAACTGCGAGTCGAAAGGTCCCCGGTTCAAGCCTGGACTGGGGCTAACAACATCTTTTCATAGAAACATTTTTCTATACCGCGCTACCTCTCGGCAGTAAATGGCAAACTTACGAGAGTAACACATTGCCTATTGAAAAAGCACCCGCCGTTCGGATTCGGCAATAAACTGTAGGTCCCACCACTTTGAGTACAAATATGACACGCACAGCTCAAAATGGTGAGAGAGCTCGGCCTAAGTTCTTATAGGACTGTAGTGCCAAACTATTATATTATTCTTCAACATTTGTATTTGGATCCAATTGTAATGAGTCAAATAGTTTGCATATTCTGTGTCGTATGTTTATGCTTTGTACGCTATTCATTTTGCCACTCACTGGTTCCATAAATTTATTATAATTTGAAAATTTGAGCTGTATGTTCTTATTCAATATTATATCTTTTTCTGTTGAGTTTAACACTGAAAAATTTTTTTCACATTTAATATGGGTTCTCCGATATAAACTCCTGACGAAATTTCTTGTTTCTGAATTATTACTACGGGGATCTTGTTTCGTAGTGGTAGTCTGACGATACCTTAAGATCTTGCTGTTATTTTTATTTCTTCAGTGTATAATATTTTGTTTATTTCATCTAGTGAGAGAGTTACAATTCTATTTTTGTTTCTGTCTATAAAGGTTAATCCCTTTTCCACTGCATTGATGATTACATGGTTCCATAGATTATCTCGTCCATGTATACCGTCTGCCGGAACTCTCTGATCTTGCATTGTTGTATTTAACGTCAGACTGAGCCTTCTATGTTCCATATGTTGAATTTCAATTGATCCTGTGGTGGTCACATGTCCCTCAAATGCTCCGCTCAGATCTTTTGTGTCTTTTAAATTTCTCTCTAGTTTATTATCTAATGCACTCAACTTTACCAAGCTGGAGTCTGCACCAGAATCTACGAGTAATAGTAGTTTCCTATTTTTCGCTTCCTTACAAGGAATTTTTATAAAAACATCATTTAATTTTGATATCTGTCTGTATTCCCCCTGTTTACTGTAAATAATGCGATTTTTCTTTGATTTTGTATATAACCTTAATTTTAATTCCTTAATATTTTCAATATATTTATTAATGAAGTAATTATAAAAATTATTTTTTGCTGTTAATGCTACTATGCCGAAATCGTTCAACGTTAATACAATTAGTGAAAAAAAATTATCTACCATTTTCCAACCATTGATAGCGAACGTATCCACTGCCGCGCACGGCGTCTGATTCACAATTCCTATCTTCTTTGGCCTGATTTCGCAACTTGTCTTGGGTTCCCAGATTATTGGCCTATTCTGGGCCCCTAACAGTTTCCCTGGTTGCGGGTAGACTAAAAAACTCTCTCCGCATAACAGTTTTCTAACGTATGCCCAATTTTTGCACACCATTTGCATTTATTTAAATCCAGATTATTATTATTATTATGATTATTTTTACTACTATTCCCATTATTATTAGTACGAATATTATTCCGATAATTACTATTTCTATTTTCATTATTATTGTTGTTATTGTAATTATTTTCATTGCTATTATTATAATTACGATTATTATTCCGATAACTTTATTATTGTTATTATAATTATTATTTCTATTTTCATTATGATAATTCCAATTATTGTTGTTATTATACATTATTATTCCTATTATTGGCTTGCGTATTATTCTCGTAGCCATCATTTATTGTTTGTTGTCTATGCAGGGCCGGTCCTAGGAAGATTCTTTGTGACACATAAAATTTCCGAATAGAATTATTTTTTTCTTTATTAAATTTGTATTGAAAATAATACATAATAATTGAATGCATTTAACATAGGAAAAGAGTCGTATACTGGCTAAATATACTGCATAAATATACAGTCAAATAAAAAAGAGTTGTTAACAAAAATTAAATAAATTACATTTAACAAAAACTGAAACAATATATTTTTGAAAACGTCATAATTTATATTTTGAATATATCAAAAGTTCATTTCATTATGACTTAAAGTAATTAATAATCCGTACTCAACGTGTCGTTTTAAACGCGCAGAGAAAAAAATTGTTTTCGGCAAACATAATATATTTGCAATCGTAAATTTAATGTCTTTAACAGGATTTTACTTTTAATTCCAAATTTTCTAAAATTATTTTTGTATTAATTTCAAGACTTATGGTATGGATTTATTTTAAAATCTTGTAAATTCATGTATGTAACGTGTAATATATGTTTGCTGCAAAACATAATCAAAATTGTAATCACACGATATCCAACCGCATTTTGGATAATATCAATTATAGCAAAGTCTTGGGAAAAGTAAGACTAACAGTTAGAAAAATACCTTTAAAAATATTGTTCGAGTGGTGAACGGGTTGGCAATTTGGCGGATTTGAATAACAAAGATTTACCTTATTGTCCGAGTGGTGATTTGACTTTTGAAGTGATTGGGTGGGTGTTGTGTTTGTTGAAATTCCTGTCTTCTGTGGATTTTCCTTCCTGTTGTTGTTGTGAGTTTGTGTTGATTGTTGAGTGTATTTTTTTTTTTGGTTGTTTTATTGTCGCAGGGACCGATTGTCACGTTGACGGGTTTTTATGTTAATATATATGTATGTCGCGGTAACGGGTGTGTTATTTGTGTTTACGACTTTAAACTTTAAAATTCGCGGAGACGGGTGGGTTTCGTGCGGTTAGTTTAAAGCAAACGTAACGAGTGACGATCTTGTAGTCAAGCCTGGACTAGGGCTAACAACATCTTTTCATAGAAACATTTTTCTATACCGCTCTACCTCTCGGCAGTAAATGGCAAACCTCCGAAAGTAAAAACATTGCCTATGAAAAGCTCTCACCCGCTGTTCGGATTCGGCAATAAACTGTAGGTCCCACCATTTGAGTACAAATATAACACGCGCAGCTCAAAATGGTGAGAGAGAATTCGGCCGAAGTTCTATACAGGACTGTAGCGTCAAACTATTATTATTACTATTATAAAAAAAAGGTATATTTTTGTATATAATAGTCAACCAATTTTTTCAGTATTTCATATTGCAATATGACACTGTTAAAAGCGCCGTAGGCAATTTTTTTTTAGAAAAAATCGAGTTGATGAACATCACCCGAGTCCGTTTAGCTATGTCCGTCTGTCTGTCTGTCCGTCCGTCCGTCCGTCCGTCTGTCTTTCTGTCCGTATACACGATAACTTGAGAAAAAAAACGATAACTTGAGAAATACTGCTTTTTAGCCTAAAGTTAGTTCTGTCAATGGAAATGAGCTAAATCGGTCAACGGACACGCCCACCTCAAGTCACTTATATATAACACTTTAGGAACCAATAACTCGAAAAGTATTCAAGATATACTTATAAAATTTAAAATATATTGTTAGAATTGACCTAGAAATATTTTTATTTATTTTTTGTATAGAACATTTTTTTTTTTTTTTACAGTAAAAGTTGTAATAAATAAACTCTGATTTCTAAAATGAAGTCAGTTTTATCATATTCAATCTAGTTTTTAAAATATTGATTTTGGCATATAGTTTTTACGAGTTTCGAAAAATGGTATATATCTCAATAACTAGAGACAATTTGATGAAACGGACGCCATTTTCGAAATCAGAGTTACAAAATCATTAAAAATTATTGCATATTTTACTTTTGAAAAAAATATTTTTTTTTTCAATACAAAAAATATGTACAAATTTTAAAAATTAATTTTTAAAATATGATGCCATCAAAATACCATCTTGAAATTTGGCATGAACATTTATATTAAACCAACCAAAATATGTGATTTTTTTCAGAATTTTAAAAAGTGTCCTTTGTAAGGACATCCATTTTGAAGGGTATGGATAATTACAACGGGCCACATGTTCAAGTTTAGTAATTACAACTTAATTGGTATAAAAGCTATTAGTTTATTAGCTAATATTCTATTAGCTTTAAAACGAGCCATCAACGGATTTTCTGGTATTTCAACTTTAAGAGATATTGAAATATGAACAACCATATAAAAGTGATTTTTGGCCCATTTTTTGTAAATTTGAACCACTGTATCTCTGGAAGTAGTGGGCGAAAAAATAAAACAAAAATTGATCAATGCATATCTCGATACCCTTTATAAGTTGTGCAAATTTCATTGAAATCGAAGAAGATGAGTTCCAACCGCTGGTCGATTTGGAGTGGAATGCCCCATATATATTATGTATGTCGATGCAGGAACGAAATGGAATGGAACGTTCGATTCCAAATTACCGAAGAGCGCAATTTAGTGGGTACACAAACCGAAAATCGAAATAGAATAAAAGAAATGATACCGCGGATGAATTTTTGGCGAAACACGAGGCAAATTCTATTTTTTTTTTTTTAATGCTTATTTCGCAATCACTTTAATATTTTTATGAGTATTATATTATATCATAAAAACACGTACCTTATATATTTTTTGAAAATAGACCATTCTTCTGGTCCAATGTGCTCGTAACTCCTGTGTCTGCGGGACAGAGGTTGAAAAAACCGGTCGCAGTATTACTTCTTGTGGTTCCAATATGGGGGCAGATGTTGGTCCTTTTTAAATTGCTCGTCCAATAGTTCTCTGCGATTCTCGAATAGGGGGTTTGCGAGGTAAACGTTACCGTACTTATTTTTACCAATTTTAACTTTACCGTCGAATATAAATTATACACGATGTTCTGCGGAGCAGAGACTCAAAACGACTGTCGTACGTAGCAAATAATTTTTTTGATGAGATTAATTACTGGTTGCATATAAGAATGCTACTCTCTGTAAAAAGACAGAATCCACAATTTCAGCTTCTCGCAAATCCGATCCGACTCGTAATGGATCAAAATGTTTGCACGTAATGCGAGCAATGTACAAAATTCAAAGAAATTGTTGCGTTTGAAAAATAAAAGTAAAACACAAAGGAGTGTATTTTAAACAAAATAATATTTAATAATTTCAAATAGTTCGATGAGAAGTGGCAAATGTAATTTGCCTTTAGAAAGTTATATGTATGGATACTTGCAAGTAAGGTTGCAATTTACATGAGGTATGATCTTACCAGTTAGACGACTGTGCACCAAGAGAAGGCTCTCATCGCAATTTTCATAAGACTTCGCAGTAGAAAATCATTAAAGGAGATATGAAAATTGAAATTAAGCAGTTGTTATTGTGTTGAGTCGTATAACTGGTATAAAATAGTAAAAGATGCGACAGTACACTTAGTACACTGCGAGATGACGCCGTTTATGGCTTAAACAACTCTATTTTAATAATATTTATCATACATACCATCCAATTCATTTAATTGTACATCATATTTTTTTAGTTAAAAAGATTTTGGAAAAAAGTTATTATGATAAAAATTATAAATTTGCTGTTGTAATATTGAATTCCAACAAAGAAATGATGATACAAAAATTCCAATACGTATTATATTCGTCCAGTCCCTAATGTATCCATTAGGGCATACACCGTACTCTTACAATGAGCTAGATAGTGCTTCGAAATGGAGACATTTGTTCTGCAGACGACATGTGAATGGACTGGATTGGGCCACTGGATTTATCGAGTATTTAAACGTTTCAGAAATTCTGGAATCTTATATCATTGAGGTCTGAATATTTAGTCGATTACTTTTAGTTAAGTTTTAAATTTCATCGAAGATACACGTTAAGTTAAATTACACTCAGGATAATGAATCTATTGACAGTTAAACATTTTTTTCAAGGAGTTTGAAAGTGTATGATTTGAGGATCATAAATTTGAATTTTTAAATCACATCGAATCTTTAAAACAATACCAGTATATGAAAGAGGTGCATTCAATTAATGGAAAACACTATGTAAGCTGTCCTTGGTCTAAAAATGAAACAACATGCGGACCAGATACCTGCGAATGTTCAGATTTCAGATATATCTGTGAAAAGATTGAAAAACTTATTAAGTTATATTTAAGAATTAGGTTTAGTACACATATTAATTTAATTAAATAAATGAGTATATATAAAAAATAAAAATCAAAATGTCTTTCATTCGTATCATATAGTTCAACCATATAAAAAGTTTTATTAATTTGTTCATCCATTCTCAATATTAATTAGCGGACCAGGAAAAACAACATTTTTGAAAAAAATGTTAGAAAACAGAGATATGTTGATTAGCAATCGTATTGATAGAATGATGGGAGCCTTCAATAAGGATATTTGTGAACCCACCATCGAATTTGTCTATAATTGTTGTAACACAAAATATATTTCACAAATCTTCCCATACTCGAGACATTTCATTAAATATAAAATATATTGTAGCATTTAAAAATCCTAGGGATAAACTTCAATTTCAACACTTGGCTAGACAAATTTGTCCTGAAAATTCAAAAGAGTTGATGAGGATATATAAAGAGTATATTTATTAATGAAGTAATTATAAAAATTATTTTTTGCTGTTAATGCTACTATGCCGAAATCGTTCAACGTTAATACAATTAGTGAAAAAAAATTAACTACCATTTTCCTACCATTAATAGCGAACGTATCCACTGCCGCGCACGGCGTCTGATTCACAATTCCTATCTTCTTTGGCCTGATTTCGCAACTTGTCTTGGGTTCCCAGATTATTGGCCTATTCTGGGCCCCTAACAGTTTCCCTGGTTGCGGGTAGACTAAAAAACTCTCTCCGCATAACAGTTTTCTAACGTATGCCCAATTTTTGCACACCATTTGCATTTATTTAAATCCAGATTATTATTATTATTATGATTATTTTTACTACTATTCCCATTATTATTAGTACGAATATTATTCCGATAATTACTATTTCTATTTTCATTGTTATTATTATAATTACGATTATTATTCCAATAACTATTATTATTGTTATTATAATTATTATTTCTATTTTCATTATGATAATTCCAATTATTGTTGTTATTATTTCTTCGAACATTATTATTCCTATTATTGGCTTGCGTATTATTCTCGTAGCCATCATTATAATCGTAATTTATTGTTTGTTGTCTATGCTGGCCCCCCCTAAGAAGAATCTTAGGGGGGGCTTTGTGACACATAAAATTTCCGAATAGAATTATTTTTTTCTTTATTAAATTTGTATTGAAAATAATACATAATAATTGAATTCATTTAACATAGGAAAAGAGTCGTATACTGGCTAAATATACTGCATAAATATACAGTCAAATAAAAAAGAGTTTTTAACAAAAATTAAATAAATTACATTTAACAAAAACTTGAACAATATATTTTTGAAAACGTCATAATTTATATTTTGAATATATCAAAAGTTCATTTCATTATGACTTAAAGTAATTAATAATCCGTACTCAACGTGTCGTTTTAAACGCGCAGAGAAAAAAATTGTTTTCGGCAAACATAATATATTTGCAATCGTAAATTTAATGTCTTTAACAGGATTTTACTTTTAATTCCAAATTTTCTAAAATTATTTTTGTATTAATTTCAAGACTTATGGTATGGATTTATTTTAAAATCTTGTAAATTCATGTATGTAACGTGTAATATATGTTTGCTGCAAAACATAATTTTTCCCTGTGTATACATAAATCAAAATTGTAATCACACGATATCCAACCGGATTTTGGATTATATCAATTATAGCAAAGTCTTGGGAAAAGTAGGACTAACAGTTAGAAAAATACCTTTAAAAATATTGTTCGAGTGGTGAACGGGTTGGCAATTTGGCGGATTTGAATAACAAAGATTTACCTTATTGTCCGAGTGGTGATTTGACTTTTGAAGTGATTGGGTGGGTGTTGTGTTTGTTGAAATTCCTGTCTTCTGTGGATTTTCCTTCCTGTTGTTGTTGTGAGTTTGTGTTGATTGTTGAGTTTATTTTTTTTTGGTTGTTTTATTGTCGCAGGGACCGATTGTCGCGTTGACGGGTTTTTATGGTAATATATATGTATGTCGCGGTGACGGGTGTGTTATTTGTGTTTACGACTTTAAACTTTAAAATTCGCGGAGACGGGTGGGTTTCGTGCGGTTAGTTTAAAGCAAACGTAACGAGTGACGATCTTGTAGTTAAAACGTCAAAAACTCATTGCAGCGAGTATCGCAGCAACGAGTGGGTCCGGTGGGTGTGTTCGCACACATTGTGTTTACGTTCTACGTAAACAACTATCATGTCACAAAGATTTTTTTGACCAGATAATTTCCGCAACACTGAAAAATATTTTTGTTTTTTTTATGTGTTACTAGCCGCGGTTGCTCAGTGATTAGTGCGTTGGACTGCGAGCCGAAAGGTCCCCGGTTCAAGCCGGGGCTAACAACATTTTTTCATAGAAACATTTTTCTATACCGCGCTACCTCTCGGCAGTAAATGGCAAACCTCCGAAAGTAAAAAGCTCTCACCCGCAGTTCGGATTCGGCAATTAACTGTAGGTCCCACCACTTTAAGTACAAATATAACACGCGCAGCTCAAAATGATGAGAGAGAATTCGGCCGAAGTTCTATACAGGACTGTAGCGTCAAACTATTATTATTACTATTATAAAAAAAAGGTCTATTTTTGTATATAATAGTCAACCAATTTTTTCAGTATTTCATATTGCAATATGACACTGTTAAAAGCGCCGTAGGCAATTTTTTTTTAGAAAAAATCGAGTTGATGAACATCACCACCCGAGTCCGTTTAGCTATGTCCGTCTGTCTGTCCGTCCGTCCGTCTGTCTTTCTGTCCGTATACACGATAACTTGAGAAAAAAAACGATAACTTGAGAAATACTGCTTTTTAGCCTAAAGTTAGTTCTGTCAATGGAAATGAGCTAAATCGGTCAACGGACACGCCCACCTCAAGTCACTTATATATAACACTTTAGGAACCAATAACTCGGAAAGTATTCAAGATATACTTATAAAATTTAAAATATATTGTTAGAATTGACCTAGAAATATTTTTATTTATTTTTTGTATAGAACATTTTTTTTTTTTTTTACAGTAAAAGTTGTAATAAATCCTGAATATATATGTAACTCTGATTTCTAAAATGAAGTCAGTTTTATCATATTCAATCTAGTTTTTAAAATATTGATTTTGGCATATAGTTTTTACGAGTTTCGAAAAATGATATATATCTCAATAACTAGAGACAATTTGATGAAACGAACGCCATTTTCGAAATCAGAGTTACAAATTCATTAAAAATTATTGCAAATTTTACTTTTGAAAAAAATATATTTTTTTTCAATACAAAAAATATGTACAAATTTTAAAAATTAATTTTTAAAATATGATGCCATCAAAATACCATCTTGAAATTTGGCATGAACATTTATATTAAACCAACCAAAATATGTGATTTTTTTCAGAATTTTAAAAAGTGTCCTTTGTAAGGACATCCATTTTGAAGGGTATGGATAATTACAACGGGCCACATGTTCAAGTTTAGTAATTACAACTTAATTGGTATAAAAGCTATTAGTTTATTAGCTAATATTCTATTAGCTTTAAAACAAGCCATCAACGGAGTTTCTGGTATTTCAACTTTAAGAGATATTGAAATATGAACAACCATATAAAAGTGATTTTTGGCCCATTTTTTGTAAATTTGAACCACTGTATCTCTGGAAGTAGTGGGCGAAAAAATAAAACAAAAATTGATCAATGCATATCTCGATACCCTTTATAAGTTGTACAAATTTCATTGAAATCGAAGAAGATGAGTTCCAACCGCTGGTCGATTTGGTGTGGAATGGCCCATATATATTATGTACTAGCTGGACCCGTGCACGACTCGTGCCAAGATTTTCTGAATTCAAAGATATGGAGCGATTTTATTAATATAAAAAACATTTTATTATTTATATGAGGGGCCCGTGCTTAGCTGTTGAAAAATTTTTATTGGTTTTATAAATGTGGTAACCAAATAATTCTCCGCCAAAACAACTTTTCTCAAAGACAATTTTTTCTCAGACTGCGCTTCTCCGCAGAATTATTCACAGTAGAAATCTTCCCCGTAAAATCCACATAGAACGCTTTCCCGTAGAATTCTCAACGTAGAATTCATCTCGGTAGAATTGTTCCCGGTAGAATTCTTTCCTGTAGAATTCTTCCCCGTAGAGTTTTTCCCAGTAGAAGTTTTAGTGTGATGGGTTTTAATGTAGTAAGTTTCGGTGTGGTGAGTTTAGATGTGCTGAATTTTGGAGTGGTGAGTTTAATTGTGGTTAGTTTTGGTGTGGTGAGTTTTAGTGTGGTGAGTTTTAGTGTGGTGAATTTGAGTGTGGTGAGTTTAAGTGTGGTGTTTTTAAGTGTGGTGAGTTTTAGTGTGGTCAATTATAGTGTGGTGGGTTTTAGTGTGGTGAATTTTAATGTGGCTTGTTTTAGTGTGGCGTGTTTTAGTGTAGCGAGTTTTAGTGTGGTTAATTTTATTGTGGTGAGTTTTAGTGTGATGAATTTTAATGTGATGAATTTTATTGTGGTGAGTTTTAGTGTAGTGAATTTTAGTGTGGTGAGTTTTAGTGTGATTAATTATAGTGTGGTGGGTTTTAGTGTGGTGAATTTTAGTGTGGTGAGTTTTATTGTGGTGAAATTTTAGTGTGGTGAGTTTAAGTGTGGTGAATTTTAGTGTGTTGAATTTTTGTGTGGTGAGTTTTAGTGTGGTGAGTTTTTGTGTGGTGAGTTTTAGTGTGGTAAGTTTTATTGTGGTGAAATTTTAGTGTGGTGAGTTTTAGTGTGGTGAATTTTAGTGTGGTGAGTTTTAGTGTGGTGAGTTTTAGTATGGTGAGTTTTGGTGTGGTGAGTTTTAGTGTGTTGAATTTTTGTGTGGTGAGTTTAAGTGTGGTGAGTTTTTGTGTGGTGAGTTTTAGTGTGGTAAATTTTAGTGTGGTGAAATTTTAGTGTGTTGAGTTTTAGTGTGGTGAATTTTAATGTGGTGAATTTTAGTGTGGTGAGTTTTAGTGTGGTGAGTTTTAGTGTGGTGATTTTTTGTGTGGTGAGTTTTAGTGTGGTAAGTTTTAGTGTGGTGAGTTTTAGTGTGGTGAGTTTTAATGTGGTGAATTTTAGTGTGGTGAGTTTTAGTGTGGTCAGTTTTAGTGTGGTGAGTTTTTGTGTGGTTAGTTTTAGTGTGGTAAGTTTTAGTGTGGTGAAATTTTAGTGTGGTGAGTTTTATTGTGGTGAATTTTAGTGTGGTGAGTTTTAGTGTGGTGAGTTTTAGTATGGTGAGTTTCGGTGTGGTGAGTTTTAGTGTGTTGAATTTTTGTGTGGTGAGTTTAAGTGTGGTGAGTTTTAGTGTGGTGAGTTTTAGTGTGGTGAGTTTAAGTGTGGTGAGTTTTAGTGTGGTGAGTTTTTGTGTGGTGAGTTTTAGTGTAGTGTTTTATTTTTTTGTATTTGAGTTTTTTGTTTCATGTTCGTAGCTGGTGAAAGTGCAGAGTTATATCGTGTTTAGGTTGCATGGGAGGTGCCACGCCTCTTTGTCCAATCCCGCCCATATATAGCCTATCATTCCTTCCAGACCATACCGCATCTGTGGTAAAAATTTCAAGAAAATCGGATCAGCCGTTTAGACGGAGAAGCGGAACAAACGTGATTGCTTTTGTTTTTGTATTTTTGCTTTTGTTTTGTTTTGTTTTGTGCTTTTGCTTTTTTGTTTTTAATTTTTTTTTTGTATTTAAGTTTTTTGTTTCATGTTCGTAGCTTGTGAAAGTGCCGAGTTATATCGTATTGAAAGTTTGGGTTGTATGGGAGGTGCCACGCCTCTTTGTCCAATCCCGCCCATATATAGCCTATCATTCCTTCCAGACCATAAAGCATCTGTGGTAAAATTTAAAAAAAATCGGATCAGCCGTTTAGACGGAGAAGCGGAACAAACGTGATTGCTGTTGTTTTTGTATTTTTGCTTTTGTTTTGTTTTGTGCTTTTGCTTTTTTGTTTTTAAATTTTTTTTTGTATTTAAGTTTTTTGTTTCATGTTCGTAGCTTGTGAAAGTGCCGAGTTATATCGTATTGAAAGTTTAGGTTGTATGGGAGGTGCCACGCCTCTTTGTCCAATCCCGCCCATATATAGCCTATCATTCCTTCCAGACCATACCGCATCTGTGGTAAAAATTTCAAGGAAATCGGATCAGCCGTTTAGACGGAGAAGCGGAACAAACGTACAAACGTACAAACGTACAAACGAACAAACAGATTTATTATATTAATAGGATGTCGATGCAGGAACGAAATGGAATGGAACGTTCGATTCCAAATTACCGAAGAGCGCAATTTAGTGGGTACACAAACCAAAAATCGAAATAGAATAAAAGAAATGATACCACGGATGAATTTTTGGCGAAATAATGCTTATTTCGCAATCACTTTAATATTTTTATGAGTATTATATTATATCATAAAAACACGTACCTTATATATTTTTTGAAAATAGACCTTTCTTCTGGTCCAATGTGCTCGTAACTCCTGTGTCTGCGGGACAGAGGTTGAAAAAACCGGTCGCAGTATTACTTCTTGTGGTTCCAATATGGGGGCAGATGTTGGTCCTTTTTTAAATTGCTCGTCCAATAGTTCTCTGCGATTCTCGAATAGGGGGTTTGCGAGGTAAACGTTACCGTACTTATTTTTACCAATTTTAACTTTACCGTCGAATATAAATTATACACGATGTTCTGCGGAGCAGAGACTCAAAACGACTGTCGTACGTAGCAAATAATTTTTCTGATGAGATTAATTACTGGTTGCATATAAGAATGCTACTCTCTGTAAAAAGACAGAATCCACAATTTCAGACGACATGTGAATGGACTGGATTGGGCCGCTGGATTTATCGAGTATTTAAACGTTTCAGAAATTCTGGAATCTTATATCATTGAGGTCTGAATATTTAGTCGATTACTTTTAGTTAAGTTTTGAATTTCATCGAAGATACACGTTAAGTTAATTTACACTCAGGATAATGAATCTATTGACAGTTAAACATTTTTTGTTTGAAAGTGTATGATTTGAAAGAGGTGCATTCAATTAGTGGAAAACACTATGTAAGCTGTCCTTGGTCTAAAAATGAAACAACATGCGGACCAGATACCTGCGAATGTTCAGATTTCAGATATACCTGTGAAAATATTGAAAAACTTATTAAGTTATATTTAAGAATTAGGTTTAGTACACATATTAATTTAATTAAATAAATGAGTATATATAAAAAATAAAAATCAAAATGTCTTTCATTCGTATCATATAGTTCAACCATATAAAAAGCTTTATTAATTTGTTCATCCATTCAAAATATTAATTAGCGGACCATTAGGTTCTGGAAAAACAACATTTTTGAAAAAATTGTTAGAAAACAGAGATATGTTGATTAGCAATCGTATTGATAGAGTTATTTGGTGTTATGGTGAAGATAATGCAAGACCATCATTTAAAAATATTGAATATTTTAAAGGAATACCTGATAATTTCGAAAATGAATTAAATGAACCAGTTCTTATTATTTTGGATGATCTAATGATGGGAGCCTTCAATAAGGATATTTGTCAAAATTTGTCTATAATTGTTGTAACACAAAATATATTTCACAAATCTTCCCATACTCGAGACATTTCATTAAATATAAAATATATTGTAGCATTTAAAAATCCTAGGGATAAACTTCAATTTCAACACTTGGCTAGACAAATTTGTCCTGAAAATTCCAAAGAGTTGATGAGGATATATAAAGAGGTTATGAACCACACGACTATTTACTAATTGATCTTACTCAAAGCGTTAATGACCTTTTAAGATATCGAACAAATATCTTTTATACAGATTTTTGCTGTTGTTACTGCGATACAAGTGAAAATGGTTTGCAAAAGTAGATTGAAGGAAAACAAGCATATTTTGTACACGATCAAAAATGCTGATAAAAAATTACGAAAAGCTATATTAAAAATGCAACTTCTGATCTTATTAACTCTATTGCAGGAATATCGCATAATACACTAAAACGAAATAATAAATTAAAAACTAATGATAAACATTATTTAGAAAAGTATAAAAAGAGAGATCACTGAGCTCGAAACGAAAAGTTCTTATTCAGAAAGGAGGATTTTTACTAGTGCTTATATCTTCATTACTATCCGGAATAATTGGAAAATTAATTGAAAATGTCTAAATTTATATTAAATAAAGTTTTACTAATGCATCCAAATACATATAATATGATTTTGAATGACTCTTCCGCATCAATATTTTTAAACCGAAAATTGTTACCAATATTTTCAAATAAAAATATAACCGATTTTAATAAATAGTTAAGTATTCAACAATAATTAAACAAATATTTCAATTTAAAACGCAATTTAAAACTTCCTAAACAATTAGAAGTAAATAATCAAGTTTAACATATAAGCAACAAAAAACACATTGGAACTCAGACAACTGACTTTACTAATGAGTTCACACCACTAATTACAGAAAATATAAAATCAATATCAATGCCACATATGGATGATCAAAACTATTTAAAACGAAAGTTAAGTAATGAAGAAAATATATCAACAAGAAAATCGGTTAACCCTAAAACAAGCCAAGTATCAATTTCTACAAAATATAACATAAACAAATCTGATGTTCCGACTACATCGACGCCTAAGCAAGTGAAAAGAAAATTTTTAGATATGACACCAAAATTAAATAACACTATGGCCAATCCTAAAAAAAAATTGAGCTATCTATGAAACTAACAGCCTTATTCTAGCGAGCAATGACAATTGTTATCAATAATTATTGATACAAATGACAATAGATTCAGACTTTTACGTCAATAAATATATAAAATAAAATTGACAGAATACGAAACTATTACAATTGTGACAAAACGCACTATTGTGACTGATTTGAATTTGTGACTCTTGCCAGAATAGGGCTATTAATAGAATGGCATTAAAGAAAAAAGGGAAAAAGTATCGAGTTTTAAGTAAACCATATAAAATTAAAAGTTATATGAGATCGATTCAATCTGGAGAAAATGAATGGATATCATTATAGAATATAAAAATACAACATTGTAAATAATAAATATTCCTACACAAATAACTGAAGATTGGGAAGTTGGAATTTCTGAAATATTTGTAAATCATCTATATATAGATACGAGTGTATCGGAGGTTTTAGTACCAGATATTTGGTTGGTGTATACTGATAGCCGCGGTAGCTCAGTGGTTGGTGCGTTGGACTGCGAGCCGAAAGGTCCCCGGTTCAAGCCTGGACTGGGGCTAACAACATCTTTTCATAGAAACATTTTTCTATATCGCGCTACCTCTCGTCAGTAAATGGCAAATCTACGAGAGTAAAACCATTGCCTATGAAAAGCTCTCACCCGCCGTTCGGATTCGGCAATAAACTGTAGGGTGAGAGAGCTCGGCCGAAGTTCTATACAGGACTGTAGCGCCAAATTATATTTATTATACTGATATAATTAAACCAAGATGTGTTGGTGATACAAATTTAAGATGCTGGAAGGTGGTGGCATACAAGACAACTAATAAGATTTCAATTTGTAGAATACTATCCACTTGAAATATTGACAATTAAAGGTATTTCTATTCTAATAAGAGCCAGTTTTTCAGTGCTCGTTTAAACTTAAGATAAACTCCGTTTATTTAATATTCTCTTTAAATTAAACGTCGTTTAATTTGGTTAGCAGTTTTTCAGTGATAGTTTAAAATGAACACAGACCAAGACAATACATATGGCACCACAGGCAATTTACAAATAATTCTCTCGATTTTGACTTCTGATAAATGTCATTCAAAATTAAATAAATAAAAAAATGGTTTAAGTAAAATAAAATTAATGTATTTTTAAATTTAAACAAGAGATCGAGCAACTAAAGTGCACGTGAGACTTTTTTTAATGCATAGTGTGTAAAACAGAAAATAGTGAATAGTGTTGTGAAAAAGAATTCATGTCAAAAACTTTGATAGTTTAAACGTAGTTTAAACGACGGTTGAAGTTCAGTAAAAAAATGGATTTTGATTTTAAACGAATTTTAAACCACAAACAAAGTTCAACTAGCACTGAACAACTAGTCCTAGTGATCTAAACGGACGTAAAACTAACTTTAAACCTAGCAATATACCAATATATTTAACTCTTCACTTTTGAACAAGAAATAAAAGACTATAAATGAGAATTAACTTCAATAATTAACTTATATATAAAACAACAAGCATGGAGCAACTTTTCACGCAGTACTATCTTAATCAATCGGGATCCGGAATAAGTCATATCGGAATACTTTACATAGCACCGACATTAGTACAGCAAGGCAGAGGAATTGGATCATTCTTTGCTGGGTTGTATAGAATTTTAAAACCTTTATTTCTTACTGGATTTAACGCTGTAAAAAATTAGGCAATTGAATCTGGAAAATCTATTCTTAATGACTTTGGAAGAAAACCTGTAAGAAACATTTTGGAAGAACAAGGCAGAGATGCTGTACTCAATCTTACAAATAAGGCTGTTAATAAAATTTCAAAAAGGATCGGGAAAAAATAATATAAAACGAAAGAACTTTACGCCAATTCGTCATTCTAGGAAAACAACCAACAGCAAACGTTTTAAAAATAAATACTTAATTATCTACGAAATACAAAAAAAAAATGTTCAAGGATATTTTCACATAAAAAATACGACAACAAATAAAACGGACAAATGGAGTGCATGAAAAGTGAAGTTGATTTATTCGAACCACTACCAACTTAAAATAGTGTATTACGTACAGAAGAAGTAGCATACAATCCGATTGCGTCTTTAGATAATGCTGGAACAATTGAATTTGTATGCTTAGGTAATGGTGAAACGTATAGAGATTTATCTAGTGTTTATTTAAGACTTTTGGTACAATTAAAAGATATACATAATAACGACCTGACTGATGGTTTTGTTGGCGAAGTTAATAATACCTTCACTCAATATTCAAAAGCTCTCCAGTATATTTAAACAATGTATTGATTTCGCAGACCGATAATAAATATCATTATCGATCATATATTCAAAATCTATTAAACTATGGGACAGATGCCAGCAAAACACATTTAACATCAGGTTGGTATCCAGATACTGCTGTAGATCCGGTCGATAACACTGCATTAGACACACGTAAAATCATTTTACAAAAAAGTAATAAAGTTTAACTATATGGAAAAATGCATGGAGATATTTTCAATCAAACTAAATTATTATTGAACAATGTTGATCTAAGAATTACGTTGAATTTAGATAAATCGGCATTTTATGTAATGGAAACAACTGGCGAATCATCACTAAAAATTTTGGAGCCCCAATTATTTATGAATCATGTTACAATTAATCCAGGAATACTTTTCGCTCATCATAAAGTTTTACAAAACAAAAACGATATATATCCTTACAGCAGAGTAGAAGTAAAGTCATTCACACTTTATCCAGGAAATCATTCATTATCAATTGATTATGTGGTGATTTGTCAGTTGCCGAACTATTTATCATTTTGCATGGTGTTGAATAAAGCATATACAGGAGATAGAAAACTCAATCCATTTGAATTTAAACATTTTAATTTACAAAGATTTAATCTGTCAATTAATGGAGTCCAAGTACCTTCTCAACTATTAGAATTTGATTACCAAAATGCTACCAATGGAATAAGCTCAAGAGGAAACAATTTGCTGTTCAAGGGAAATGGCATTAAATATTTTGATAAAGGAAATCATATAATGAAAGACTTGTTTGACAATGGCTTTTTATTTCTTGCATTTTATCTGACAGCTGATCAGTCAAATACTCACATGTGTGCAAACTTATTAAATCAAGGACACATTCGAATTGAAGGAAGATTTTCCAAACCAGTGGAAGAAGCTAAAACTTGCATTGTATACAGTGAATATGACTCAATGCTACACATTGATAAAAATCGAAACGTTAGAATTACTTTATAAATATGAATGCGATGCACATAAGAAATGATCTGAGCAAAAATACTTTTACTAAGCGATATTTTAAAGGAGTGTTTGCGTCAGACCAATTACCAAAAACCATAACGAAACCAACAATTATAAAAGCAAATACCGATATTTCTTATGCATCAGGTTCTCATTGTATTGCCTTTTATTTTAATAATAGAAATAATACCTAATATTTTGATTCTTATGGACATCCTCCTAATAAACAAGAATTAATAATCTTTATAAATACAAATAGTAAAAGGTATATTTATAATAAACAGCGAATTCATGGAGATGTTTCCAACACATGTGGATATTATTGTGTTTTGTTTGCTTTACTTAAATGTAAGAAAAAAAGTATGAAAAACTTTCTCAAATTGTTTAATAAAACCAATTTTAAGTAAAATGATGTAAAAGTTTTGAAATTATATAAGAACAATTTCAAAAATCTGGAAAAAAACTAAATAAACAAATAATGTTTTTTATTAAAATTTTTTTATTTATTTTTATGATAATATTTTATGAAAATTTTATGATAATATTGAATATACATTTTTTTAATTGTGTTCAGAATTAATTTTCTTGGCTATAAATTCAAAAATTGCCATATTATATTTGGCTTTATCTCGTCCTTTGAAAACAACACCTTGTATCCCGCTATCTTTTAGTTTTTTGTAAGGATTTTTTGTTTGAAAAACTTGTCCAATCTTCTTCGGTAGAAAAATCCACATGGCTGTATTGTCTTCATCCATTAAATGCAGAGAAATTTTGTCCCCATATTGTGTTTCTTTAACTTTACATCCTGTTATGGAATAGTCAACTTCTATTTTAAGCGAATCCACTTTTGTATATCCAACACCTCCAGCACTGTTAGCATCATTCAATTGATTTAGGAGTGACATTCTTCATTGAAGTTTATTCAATACTATATGAAACTTCTAATTTGTGGAAGCGTTATATATGAATTTTCATAACCCTAAATAAAAGGTAAAATAATATGATAGAGAGAGAAACAGTTACTGTTTTTACTATACTGAATGTAGAAGAGAGACAGAAGAAATTAGTTCAATCAATTTATTTTAGCTATCAGTAATTCCATGTCACAGAGTGAGATAAAAATATACATTTAAATGATTTTTATATATTTTTTATTTCAAAAATTTATTTAATATAGTGAATTTTTTTTACAAAATTCATGAAATAAGTGCTCATTGTCATATCAACCCCACTCTTTTTTCTATTGTATTCTTCCTCCGCTTTTTGTGCTATTCAATCAAAAGCTAAATACAAGTAGTATCATCTAAACAATCGGTTGTCGATTTCTCGACTCAAAAAACGGCCGGTGAGCTTCATAATCCAATCTACATCACTTTCAGAGATATCTTCATCACCAAATATACCGGCTCCGAATTTTTTTGGAGACCAAGAATAATCAGTACTTCAGTGTCCAATACATTCCGAACTGGATATATTTGAGAAATACTGTTTTGATTGGTGTTTGACCTAACAATTTGCGATGGATCTGGTAATTTTATCTCCTTCGTGGTAATTAGGCTTTCACTTCTATTGTTGTTTATTGATGATGCTGCTCTCTGATCCATATATTCTTCATTGTCCAGAATATTTTGAGCGTGTGAGATATCACAAATACTTTTTTGTGTGTAGCTGGGACTTACAATTGGTGATGGATCGCATGGCTGTGTTGATTCTAGATCAGCATCATCGTCGATTGAAATAATACTGTCATCTAGTTCGATGATCTCAGGATCCAATGCTTTTTTTTGCCTCATTGGCTATAAAGAAACCACTTCTCTTGATTGCTGGTGCATTATCATAGACAATATTATACTATCATCGATTTGGATGATCTCAGGATCCATTTATATTTTTTTGGCATCATTGGTTATTTTGATACCAATTTTATTGTTGAATGTTTTGATGGTGCTGCTTGGTGGTGCTTGCTGCATTTTATTTTATTTAAATTATAAACTTTTAAAAATTTTTAAAACAAGTACTAATTGTTTAAACAAAAAGAAGAAGATAAATTTACGTTAATCGATGTTGGGATACATTTTTGTACTGAGGTCAGTATATTAAAACCTCGGTAAGTAAAATAAATGAAAATCCGAGAGCATTACTCCAAGCAAAATGTAAAGCAATAGAGGCTCATTTAATACCCTTTTGTTTTTTACTGCATCGATTTATTATGGACATTTACAAAAGGTCTCACTTGCATTCCTAATTGATTCTTATCTTCTATCTAGCCTCCCTATTGTTTCTTATCTGCATCGATTTTTGATTGACATTTAGAAAAGGTCCCACCTGCATTCGTTATTTTTAAAGGAGACAGTTTTTAACGATTGCATATAAGACATTTAATGATCTAACAATACAGTTTAAAGACCATAAATATTGCAATTTATTGCTAAGAAATATATTTCAGAATCACATGTACCTGTAATTTTCATTAATATTTAGGTGGGTGAGGCTATTTCATGATATTTTTAGAAATCATTTCAAAGGGAACGACCGATATTAACGACCTAAAATAAATGGGATGTGAATTTTTAATATGAACCTTTTTTAAATATTAGTGTTGAAAGATAATAAAAACTGCAATTTATTGCTCAGAAATATATTCCTAAAGCATGTCTTTACACGTAATGCTCATTAATACTTACGTGTGTGATCCTTTTTAATGATATTCTTTGAAATGTTCTCAAAGGTAATGGTTGATATATACGACTTAAAATAAATGTGATCTGAATTCTTATTTTTAATTGAGACCGTTATATTTTTTTATTATTGAGTTAGATAAATAACGGTTGGTAAAAATCCTCATTCCAAACCCTCCACGTGGGTGCCGACTGGAAATAATCTCCCCAGTGTCCTGTTAAAGGATGGAGTTATCCAAGTTCAGGAAGAATGAATGTCAGTTTACTCCCATTAATGGTTCAACTCCCATCTCATGCTCTCTGACTATAGGTCTGAGGTCCTCTCATCCCTCCTTTCCTCATCGTAACTTTCCCTTCTCTCCACTATCCCTTGGGCTGGATTAAGGTACCCGTGTGAAAATCTAACCTGGCAGTGGGCCCAGTTTAAAAACTTGCACTGTCTCTGAGGTATAGCGGATCTCTGTGCGGGTGGTACTGTACTTCTCCGCAACTCGTGGGAACTAAAATGAATGACAACCACAACAAACAAACAAACGAAAAGACCGAAAGACCTGGCCTAGTCAGGCAAACTGGCCTCACCTGACAACCATGGAGGCGATACAGCCATGATGACCGACGATGTTATCGCAGAGACGATGGTGAAAGCCCTTCCGTTCTTCGGTACCCTGCACATTGACAGTGAGGAAGAGAAGTCAAACCCTCCCTCACAGGTCATCGCAGGCCCGGACACGGAAGAAGAGTTGCTAGCGGACTCTGATGATAACGTCACGACGGTAATCGCTGTACCTATACCGGCGACGGACAACAAACGCCGGAGGTACAAGGGGTCATTCAGGTACCTCAAAAAACGGAGTGCTAGGGATCTGGCAAGCCTCACTGATCGAGATTTGGCACTCAAAAGGAAGCACACCTGCGTTCGTGAAAAGCTACGAACGGAGGAAGCTCAGCAAAGCTCCCGCACTCGCTGCCTCAAGCACCTGCGCCTCTGAAAAACCACCCCTACTTGCCCCCTAAAAAGGCGAACAAGGGAGAGAATTCGGGGAAAAGGGAGGATGCTTCCAAATCGAAGATCAAATCAAAAGGTGAAAGGGCCGGAACCTCGGGGCTGTCAGCCAAGAGGCAAAGATCGGAGGAAGAAGGCAAGGAGAAAACCCCGAAACGGACCAAAAAGTCCACCAGTTTCGAGGCCACTCCAGCGGATATACAAGTGGCCATCATTGACGAATCGGATCCTGATGGCAGGATCAATTCGGAAAAATGGCTGCTTGTAGAGAATGAAGTCCTCAAGGAGATGATGGTGCGCGTCGAAGCCGGTATTCTAGGAGACTACAATTTCGACGGCGCAGGATGGTACAAAGGGGTTAAAGTCATAGCATGCGACTCACAGGGATCACTGGAATTTTTGACCAGTTCCATTGCCAAAATTGGTGAACTTTTGAAGGGGTCAAAACTGAAAGTGATCTCCAGATCCGCGCTACCAATTATAAACAAAATATTTCATTCCAAACAAAAGTTATAGTCGTTTTACCATTTCAGTTATATGACAGGTGGACGTAGCAATGGACCAATCATAATAATTTTCAAATTGAAATCTATTCATAGAACATGTATGCTTAGTGTAAAGTTTCGTTAAGATTGGAGCAAAACTGTATTTACGGCGAGCTAGAATTGACTTCTGTCCCACAGTGTGCTGTGGATATTGCGCAGTCAGCTGCTCTAGACGTTCTGGTCATATCAATTCAGTGTGAGCTCCGATGAAATGATCACATATTTGATGTGTCGAAAGAAGCGGTCAAGTGCCTCGGTTTTTTAAAATGGTGTAAAAAATTCTTCACTCCTGCTGACTTACGCACTGTCTACACTACCTATATTCGGCCTAAGATGGAATACAACTCGCACATATGGGCAGGGACTTCTAAATCTACTTTAGAGTTCCTGGACCGAATCCAACAACGTGCAATATATTTAATAGGGGATGAACATATATCATCCTCAATTGAGCTCACCCCTTCGTAGTGCACTCGGCTCTCAACAGAACCACGCATTATAGAGAGAATTCGTTCTTCAGTCGCACGATTCGTTGTTGGAACAATCTCCCTGCGTCTGTTTTCCTGACATTTTTGATATTGACAAATTCAAAACAAATATTCACCAACACCACCTCATCTTTCCTCTCTTCCTCTAACCCTAATCCTTTCCTACGATCAACACTGTGCTTTGCATAAATAGGGGCATCTGCTGAGTGTTGGTTAATCTGTAAAAAAAAGAAAGTATCGAGTAAAAAAAAATTCGAGGAGTTTTGTAAGCAGAGTAGTGGAAAAGTGAAAGAACTCCAACAGAACGTTACCGAACTTTGAAAACTGTTATAATGATTGGTTGTATTGTGAAATTATATTAGTTGAACCGACAAGTAGTTATAAATAGTAATAAATAAGTCATCAAGTCCTGTCTTTTCAATTTTTATTCTAGCAAAATATTATTAAAAATTTAAAGTCTGTCTTGCTGTCTGTCCGTATACATGCTAATTTGAACCAGTTGGGAAGGTTAGATCACATAGGAAACTTTAAAGTAGGGACATTTTATAGTAGGTGTTATTATGCTAGTTAGTATTATCAAAATTATAGTCGGTCTAAGCCGACTATAAATACCCTACACATATGTGTGGTTACCATTCAGAGTTCATTCAGATTATTTCCATGTATTTGAGCATGACGTAAATATATATTTGACCAAAAAAGTTTACCTAAGACGTATACAGTAAAATTGAACTGCAGATGTAAATTTTATATGAGTTATTTGAATATCAGTTCACAGGTCACAATGGACCGATCTCGCCAATTCGCACATACAGCGTAGATATATAAATTTTTCAATTTTTTAAGTAGTAGGGATTTCAACATGCAGATAGACAGACGGACATCGCTAAATCGACTCAGGAGGTCATGCTGAGAATATATATACTTTTCCATACCGGATATGCTTCTTTTTGGGTGTTACAAACGGCGTACCAAACTGAATATACCCTTTCACTCTTAGTGCAGGGTACAAAATACTGTTCCATATACAGTATAATTTAGATCCAATATGTTTTAGTCAGAAAGTAGTTCTGAGCTAAAAAATGAGCAAATCGGTCAAAGGTTACACTCACTTACAATTCAAGTCACTTATATATATATCTTTGGAAATCCATAACTCATAAAGTATTAAAAATACATTTATAAAAAGATATATGATATACATCGCAAAATAATTATGACAGCTTAAATCATATAAATCGACCTATAAGCGCTGATACATCTGATTAGACTAGAAACAGATATATTTTTAACCCATTTGTATTAATTATTTATATTTTAAGCACTGGAATACAAAAAAATGTTTTAAATACAATTCATTACTCATTTCATCGTCAAAAATAAATATTAGCCTGGTTATTATATATTTCCGAATTTAATGCCGCTAAATTGGGCATTTCGACCACTGTGCGACGTCGTATTTCGCCATTACATAACGCTTTTTCAAAATTTTACTTTTTTGAGTTGTTCTGTCCCACTGTGCGACGCTACGTAATTTAATAAAAATTCATATTAATCAAAATCCTTATTAATCAATTAATTGTAATTTGGATCAGAACCCTGACTTTTTTTAATCAAAAATCTTGATTAACATACTAATCAGTAATTGAATAAACAAAGGTTTTATTAATCGAACAATACAAACACTTTACTATTTATGGTAAAAAGTAATAAAATATACCCTTTTTCCAAATATTAGATAACAAAATGCAAATTTGGTACTTTTTCACTTTATTTATTGCGAAATATCTTCTTTGATTTTATTGGAAATATTTTGAAAAGTTTGAGATGTGTTATCTAAAATTTTCTTGGACACTTCTTGAATATTTTTGGCTTCTTGACTTTGTCCCAGATCCTTAACTTGAGAAATAACGCTTTCAACACCCTTTCCAAAAGTCTCAAAATGTTGTTTGATATCAGCGGATGTATTTGGGTGCTTCTGTTTCAACTCGTCGATTGCCTTATCTAGAGATTGTCTCAGCTCTTTAATAGATTCATTGTCTTTAAGGGCTTCAGTCTAAATCAAACAGCACATGATAAATTAATTTATAATAATATTATAACATTGTCCTAACATGGAGCTTACATTTAATTACTAAATTTATTTTTTTATGCAAATAAGTGTCAAAAAGTAATTAATTAATATAAACTCCAGTTAAATATTGTCTATAGTTATAGTGTATATTAAATTTACAAATGACTATAGCTTATGTACAATACAGTTTCTGTATATATCTATATAAATAATTACGTACCTCAACTTTAATATTATTAGCCCACTCATCAATTTCGCTCACATATTTCTTTCTCTGCTCTATTACCTTCTCTTCCAATTGGTTTACATTGTCGAATCCGAATAACTTTAAAAAGTTTGTTTCCAAAGTTTTTAAGTTTTTTGAAGCATCTTCAATGAAATCGGAAATGGGCTGTTGGGCTGAAGTATCGCGAATCGAACGAGCATTAGCCACCTATAAAAAACATAATAGTTCAAAGTTATTATATGTATTTCTGCCTTGTGAAAAATTAATATAGCGTGACAAATATGATTATTTAATAAAAAGAGCTTACAAATATTTCTGTTAGGCGATTCAATAACTAATGTTTGCGATATCGTTGTCGTTTGTTTGCGATAATTATTGTTAAAATTATTCTTGAACCGCTTTTAAACAATATGTGTTGATAAGTTAACGTTACTTTTTGAAATTGTTGTTAGGCTTTGTTATAATCACAAACATGTCATCAAATGTAATGAGTATTCAATATACTCTATATACTCAATGTCATGTTTTGTTTATTTCTTAAATTATTTCGTAACTAATTGTTTTTGGTTTATGACCTCTGTTTATATATTCAAGATATTGACTTGACGTGTTCAAGCTCCATTCGTGCTCAAGGTCCAGTTTGTACCGAAAGAACCTTGAGCATGTCAAGACAAAATTCGTTTGTAGATATTCCAAAAAATGAATAAATACATTGCACTAAATAAACGTTATACTCAACTGCTCTAATGACGACATTGACGCTCCCAAGTAACACAATCAACTGAGAAAGTCAACGTTATATGGCATAAAACTTGTAGTAGGTCTTTATAAATCTTGTTTAATTCACTGTGTAAATATTTTTTAAGTAATGAATTACATTGTAATACATGTTGTATTACTTTGCATGCAATACTACGCGATTAAAATTAATGCCATTAAAATAAATCCATCAGAACACCTTGTCCGCTACTCCGAGATTCTCTAACATACCAACATTACTATCACTTACTACTTATTACTATGATCGCCATTTTTATTTTGGAAGAAGCGCCTCGCACTTTTTTTGGGCTACACTTTTTAAACGTTGGCGATTTTTTTAAAGAATTATTTTAAATGATTAAGTCATTTTAGAACACCGTTTCGTGAACTTTCTCTTTTTTATCGTAGACGGAAAGACAACAGAATATAATTCAACAAACATAAATCAGAAATAGAATGATGTTGAAAATTTTAAAGTCCATAATACTACACTAAACTAAAAAAATATCCATGATATTAGTATGATATTCCGATAGACTTCAAATTTCTAATTAGTTATTACCAGGGCAAGTTTTTTTTGGCACAAAAATAGGCAAAAAATGAAAAAAAAAATTGCAAAAACAAAAACTTGAGTTAAAACGAGTTGGGAAAGTTAAGTCACATGGGCGGGACTTAAAGTCAGTCTGGCCCGACTATGGAATACCCTACACCTTGGTGGGGATAACAAAGTGGGGTAATGAATTGTATACCTAAATGCTAAACACCCTCATAATATTATTCCCACATAAGAAATTTTGTCTTCACTGTTGAAAATCATTGGACTATTCGCTGGAACTCAATACTCCAGTGTATTAACTTTATATTTTACAAACGGTTTAAATGTAGAAAAATAGAAGTGGTCGGATACTACCCATTTTTAAAATATGTGTAGAGATCTGTAAGATTAATATTTCATAGATTTATTTTGAATAATTTACGACCATAATGAAAAAAAATCTGAAAAAAATCAAAAAATAAATTTCGAAAATAACTGTTCGGATTACGCCCATTTTTTATCACATATTTTTATGTGAATTCTAAAGCCTGAATCACACGATTGAATAAACAATCTTTTGAATCAATTTTCAAATAATTTTAATATCAATCGTGCGAATGCCCAATTTTTGTATGAAAAATTAGACAATCACAGGATTGATATTTAAATTGTTTTGAAAATTGATTCAAAAGTAATTGTTTATTCAATCGTGTGATTCAGGCATAATAATACGTTTTAAAATGTATAACTATATCTTAAATACTTTTCGAGTTATTGGTTCCTAAGTTGTTATATATAAGCGACTTGTATGGGAGGTGGGCCGATTTGGTTAATTTGTGTACCCTGCAGCAATTTTTGGATAAAACATTTTAGAACAAAATTTTATCGCATTCCGATCAGTATTTCTCAAGTTATAAAGTCGGACAGGCGGGCAGACAGACTGACATAGCTAAACAAACTCGGGTCGTGATGCTGATCAAGAATACCGGCCATGCCTCCTAAGGGGCGATAAAATATCTGCACAAATTTAACAGTTTCAGTAAATATTTTTTATTTTAAACCTTAAACATTCTTAAAATTTGTTGTTGGATCATTTTAAGCCCAATAAGACAAATTTAATTTAAGTTAAAAAAATATATACATTTTTTAATGACACTTTGGATTGTTTTTAATAAAAAAATAAAAATAGTGTATTTTTTTTTAATTTAAGCAAATATTCAAATCAATTCATACAGAATACACTTTTATTTAAAAATAAATACACAAGTATAAATTATCATATATATTAAATATATAAAAATACTAAATATGTCTTATAACCTGAATATGTAATTTTTCTTATTTTGCTCAAAATATCACCTCACAGTTCATAAGTATATCTCTTTAATATCTAAATTTATTTACCAACACATAGTAGATATTACAAACTATCAGTTAACTTATTTCTGTCGAAATTTTATAGCAGAGTATTTGAAAAATGTCTTTGAAAAGCTGTTACCAATGCTATTACTAACAAATTACTAAAAAGGTTAATATACCCTGTACCTCATAGGTGTAGGGCAGGCATGTCAAACTCATTTGGCATCATGGGCCACATTGGCAACTCAAAAGATGAGGCGGGCCGCATTTGTGTACCATACAAATTTGATTGTTTTTTTATATTTGGATTTGCGGTTGTAAAATAAAATATGTTATGTTGAAATTTTTCATTGATCTTTGTTAAAAGCGCCGCAGGCGACTTTTTTACAAAAAAAAGGTCGCGATTTTTGTCTGTTTGAAATATATCGAAAAAAAATTTCTAACTTCTTTAACCTTCCAAAAATGGCTGGGGTATTTACATTGGAGTATATTTCAAATACTAGAGATACTTTTATAAAACAGATCTAACAATTATCCAAAATTGTTGCAACTTTTTATGTCATCAAAATCGTACGATATCGAATTAGATCTTATACCAATATCGAAGGCCAAATCGTACTAAAACTGTGACCAAATCTTAACAAAAACGATTCTGGATTAATATTGCATCAAATAGTTCCAATATATCGAGAATTATTTAAAAAGCATAACGATATCGATGTGGAAAATGTTTAAATATCCTAATATAAAATTTTACTCTACGAACATTACGAAATTTTAAAAATTAACAACGAGATCGGATTTTTGTTATCCAAGTTAGTTCGAAAACATGGCAGATATGTTACCAAATTGTTTAGGTTTTTGGTACAAACAATACTTAAACATATTGAAAAATTTTGTTTTAAAATTTGATATTTATATAAATTTGAAAAGGGTTCCTTTTTATGAACAATTAATTTAAATTGCATGGATTGTTGATTAGATGATCGGATTTAGGAGTTAGGACGAAGTTTGCTTTATTATCCTTATGCAGTATTCTACGGTCAAGAGTATATTTCTACAACCATAAAAAGTAATTATTGATTCATTTTTTACAACTTTGGACCACGGTCTCTGGAGAAGGTGAGTCTTGAACTCTGGTAGATTTGGAGTGGAATATCTTTAATACAAAAAGTTTTACTTACTAAAAAAAAATGTTAAAATGATTCCAATTCCAGTTTGTACAATGCAAGACTATTGTCTGCAAATTTTTGTTTCTTGTTTCATTCTGATTGCGCCTTTATTTGATACTGGAGCTGATTCCGAAAATGGTTCTGCTAAATAGGGTTCAGTTTTTACGATTTTTAAGTTTTAATTATTTTCTCTTCATTTATTTTTAATAGTCGAAGCAAAAACAATAGATATTTTTCTTTTGTGCAATGCCATGTATAATATTTAAAATGACAATTAAGAATATAAATTAAGACTATATATTAAAACTTATCAAATTCTCATTATTAAATTATAGAAAAAATTTGATTTTTTATAATACATTAATAAGTTTTTATCCATGATTAGTAATTTAATTTTTTATATGGCATGTTAAATTTGATACATATCGCTGCACAAAAATGCACAACAATACATAATAATCATTTTAACGCCTGAAAATAAAATAATTTTAAAATTTTTCAATTCTTAAAATTATATATTTTTTAAAATAATTTTTGAAAAGTCTTCTCGGGCCGCAGGTAAATGGTTGGCGGGCCGCGTGTTTGACATGCCTGGTGTAGGGTATAAAAACACAACTACTATAATAAAGAGTAAAAAACTATATTAACTAATATTCCGTATATTTACTATACATTAGTTTTCTGATTTTGACTACATTTTTTTTACTGTTCTGTAACATTTTTTAAAAAATTAATGCAGATTTTTGGTAATTTCTGACACATGTTTTAATATAAAATAAATAGTAAATGTCAAATTTTGATATTTAGGACAGTTATTGATTTAATAGTATACAAATAATAAATATACAAATAAATTTTATAGTATTTTGTAGAATTTAATAGGATTCACCGAAAATTAATACAGATTTTTGGTAATTTCTGACACATGTTTTAATATAAAATAAATAGTAAATGTCAAATTTTGATATTTAGCATAGTTATTGATTTAATAGTATACAAATAATAAATATACAAATAAATTTTATAGTATTTTGTAGAATTTAATAGGATTCACCGATTGAGTTAATAGTTTATTGGACAAATATCCTATTGACTAATTTTAATAATAAAAACTATTTATTTTATGGAATGTTTTTTCTGAGTGTTTGACGAAATCCGTTCGATTTGAAAAAGAATGCCTCATATGCGTAAATTAAATATGAATTTTCTATTGCACTGATTAGCGTAAAAACGACCAATGTAAATTTGTTAATGTCTCATTGTTGCGTTAAACATGTTTTTGTTTATTATAGAATGGTTTTGTTTATTAAAAATTAAAACTTTTTTTTCTTCTCACATATATTTTGTAATCAGTACCAGACATTGTTTAGTACTTGTTATATTAACAAAATTTACATTTGTGTATTTAACCAAACAGAAGATTTACAATTGTTAACAATCATTATTAAATAGCTATTTGTTAAAAGGACAATGATTTTTGAAAATAGAAAGGCTGCATTATATGAACAAAACGTATATTCGTTATGTGAACAGAAAAAGTTGTGTCTTTGTTATATGAACAACTGATTTTTTGCATGAACAGGTCATTTGATTATTTATCAGTCATTTGTTTATAATAGAAGCGTTATGACGTCAGAGGACTAAAATGCGCTTTAATTTCTTTGTATGGAAAGCGTGGAGAGTCTCAAAAGCCACTATGTTCATTTTAACCACATTTATGGAGGAAGATGTGGGTAAAATAAAAGTGACATTAGATAAAAGGAGCCTACAAGATATGACTTTACAGTTTTAGATCACAGGGATTTTGAGAGTCTTTGTTTTTGACCACCTGTGCCTTATAACAAGGAGGAAAATTGACACACACATTTTCCTCCTTATTATGGTAAATTTATTCATCGAACAAAATAAATTTGTTCATCGAGCAAAATAAATATGTTCATCGAACAAAATAATTGTGTTCATCTAACAAAATATATTTGTTTATCATATAAATTTACTTTATTTTTGTAACAAAAGTACTTTATTAAACGAACAAGACAATTTTTTAATATAACAATAAAAAAAGCTAATTGTAAGAAATGGATATACAAACACACTTCTACAAAATTTTTCCGACGATTTTCTAAGTGTGACCAAAACTATGATCGAAACATTGATTATTGCTACCCCTAAAATGACTAATAAAAGGTTCCCTTATGTACTGTCGGTAGCTTAAGGTTAGTGCGTTGGACTGCGAGCCGAAAGATCTCCGGTTCAAGCCTGGACTGGGGCTAACAACATCTTTTCATAGAAACATTTTTCTATACCACGCTACCTCTCGGCAGTAAATGGCAAACCAAGTTTTAAACAAGTAGTGCTGACAAATGTTTTACACGTCGATTTACTAGCGATTTGTGCTTCATTAAAACTATGTTAGAGAATCATCAATGATTACTGCACGCAACAAGTTTACAATAACTATTTATAGAATATTAAAATATGCATTTTAAAATGACTACAAATTGGAGGAAATGTAGTGTGATCCATTTTGTACTAATTTTTATTTAAATAAAGGTACATATTTATTAAAAAAACAACAAAAGAAATCATAGTTCATTGATTTTTAACACATGCGAAGGGCATAATACAATAGACATGAAGGCGATATAGATTATAAAATCAACTAAATGAATTCAGTAGAAACAAAATCATATGTATTTGTGCATAAATCAGCTTCAATAAAATTTTTTTAAAAACATTTTTTACATATTATAGGTACTTACTGAGAGGATGGTAATTGCAACAATAATAAAATATTTTAATGCCATATTAAATTTTAAGAAGTACTAAGCTTTTTAACAAGCAACACACTACTGAATTTACAAGAGAAAATGTGTCTCTTTTATACCATTTGAAAACATTAGAAAGAATCAGACGGGTTCAACTTTTCGATAACGCGAACTTAAAACATTCAATTATAGAACAGATAAGAAACATAAAATTTAATTTTTAAGAACTGATAACCCCCCGAAATTTTTGGAAATATATTGTTTCAAAAATCACACAGAGAAAAACGCTAAATTAATTTTAATTTTCGTTTTTTTTTGTTACACTCTAAGAAATATTATTTAGGAGAAATGAGCAAACATTTATCGCAGATAATTTACTCATTTTTTTAAATTTATACGCTACACTCAAAAAATTAACACTGTTGATAAAACCGAACATTTAGTTTATTGAACAATTTCATACAAATTATATATAAGAATAACTTCAATAACTTTAATAGTATTTCAATAGAAATACAATTATTTATACTATTAAAATTGATCAATAGGAAGCATACGATTGGTTTACTAATATTCAAATTTTTAATTGTATATGATGTTGTACCATACATTTTATAATATATTCTTTTAATTATAATAAGCAAGACCTAATAATATTAAATGACTAATATTTTGAACCTGGGCTGCGCCACGGGTTTTTCTCAATTTTTTTGATTTAGAAACTAAATAGATATATATGTTAATTTTTGCCCATATAATAAACATTAAATACTTGTAATTACTAAAACATTTTGTGTATTGAAAATAAGATATTAAATGAATGATGTTCGGTTTTGTTTTTACTATTCTGTTTTATTTATTATGGTGTGATTTTGTTTTAAAGTTTCTTATTTTTGTGTTGTTTGTATTTTGTACTCGAGCTGTGCAACGGTTTTTTTAAATTATTTATTTTAAAAACCAACGATATATACAAAATAACATATATGGTTATTAAAAAAATGGGTTGAAAATATTTAATAAGTTTGTTAAATCTCTTTAAATGTTGAATTTATTTACTTTATTCAGTTCATTATTATTAAATATAATATTGTATGAATTTTCGTATTGAAAGCATTATCAATATTTCTGCCGGACAAAATGTGCTTTTATGTTAGCCCGTTAAAACTCAAATTTAGGAAAGATTAACTCAACTTCGGTCCAGAGGGGAAAAGAAGGGTATCAATCGGTCAATGTGAACCCATTTTAATGTATATATTAAGTGATATGGTTAGTTTATTATAATGATAAACGCATGGTTAGAAAAAATTAACTTGTTTAAATAGCGATGTTCCCTAAGAATTACTGTATTAGGTAGTAATGGAATTTTGACTTCTTTTAGTCCAGGATTTCTCAAAGGGTTGTAATGGCCAAATAAGTAAGTAAGTTTAGTCTTATTAAGCGATGTTCTACAGAATGTCAAGAAACCCTATTTTGTCCAGATCGGATCAATTGTTGAAGAAATTTATGCATTTTTGTGTTGTTTTCGTGTTTTTACTTTTGGTTTTTGTGTTGCTTTTGTTTTACTATTTTTTTTAGTATTTTGTTTTTGCCTTTTTGCGTTTTTTGTTTGTTTGTTTCTGTTTTTCTTTTTGAGATTGACTTTGTGTTTTTGTTCTTACTTTTGTTATTTTGCTTATGTTCATGTTTTTGTGTTTTTATTCTTGTTTTGTTTTTGTGTTTTAATTTCGCTTTTGTTTTTGCGTTCTGTTTTGTACTGTTTTATATTTTTTTTTAAATTTGTTTGACGTTCGTGTTTTTATTTTGTAGTTTCGCCTTCGCTTTTGTTTTTGTTTTTAATTTTGTTTTTTGTTATTGGTTGTGTCTGTGTTTTTTTGTTTGTGTTTTTTGCTTTTGATTTGTGTTTTTTTCTTATGTTTTTTGTATTTTTGTAAATTTGCTTTTTTGTATATTTGCTTTGTGTTTTTGCGTTTGTTTTCTTTTATTTTACTTTTGTTTTTGTGTTTTTTTTATTTTATGTTTGTGTGTTTGCTTTAGCTTTTGTTTTTATCCATGATTAGTAATTTAATTTCTTATATGGCATGTTAAATTTGATACATATCGCTGCACAAAAATGCACAACAATACATAATAATCATTTTAACGCCTGAAAATAAAATAATTTTAAAATTTTTCAATTCTTTAAATTATATATTTTTTAAAATAATTTTTGAAAAGTCTTCTCGGGCCGCAGGTAAATGGTTAACGGGCCGCGTGTTTGACATGCCTGGTGTAGGGTATAAAAACACAACTACTATAATAAAGAGTATAAAACTATATTAACTAATATTCCGTATATTTACTATACATTAGTTTTCTGATTTTGACTACAGGTTTTTTACTGTTCTCTAACATTTTTAAAAAAATTAATGCAGATTTTTGGTAATTTCTGACACATGTTTTAATACAAAATAAATAGTAAATGTCAAATTTTGATATTTAGGACAGTTATTGATTTAATAGTATACAAATAATAAATATACAAATAAATTTTATAGTATTTTGTAGAATTTAATAGGATTCACCGAAAATTAATGCAGATTTTTGGTAATTTCTGACACATGTTTTAATATAAAATAAATAGTAAATGTCAAATTTTGATATTTAGCATAGTTATTGATTTAATAGTATACAAATAATAAATATACAAATAAATTTTATAGTATTTTGTAGAATTTAATAGGATTCACCGATTGAGTTAATAGTTTATCGGACAAATATCCAATTGACTAATTTTAATAATAAAAACTATTAAGTTTGTTTTCTTTTATTTTACTTTTGTTTTTGTGTTTTTTTTTTATTTTATGTTTGTGTGTTTGCTTTAGCTTTTGTTTTTGTGTTTTTCTTTTATTTTTTGAAATTGCTTTAGTGTGCTTCTGGTTTTATGTTTTTGCTTTGTTTTTTTAAAGTAGTTTTTGTTTTTGCATTTGATTTTTTTTTTTTTAATATTTTTTTGTGTTTTTTCTTTTATTTTTGTGTTTATGCTTTTCATATTAAGCCTAATTGTGCAAAGATTTTTTGAGTACAAGGATATGGATCAATTTTATTAAAATAAAAAACATTTTTATTATTTATATCAGAGAGCCGAGCTTTGCTGTGGGCATTTTTTATTTCTTTCCTCCAAAACAACTTTTCTCAAAGACAATTCCTTCTCAAACTGTGCATCACCGTAGAATTCCTCCCCGAAGAAAATTTCGTCGTAGAATTCTTCTCAGTAGAAATCTTCCTCGTAAAATTCTTCCCCATAGAACGCTCTTAGTGTGGTGAGTTTTTATGTGGTGAGTTTTAGTGTGGTGATTTTTGTTGTGGTGAATTTTAGTGTGGTGAGTTTTTTTGTGGAGAATTTTAATGAGGTGAGTTTTAGTATGGTGAGTTTTAGTTTGGTGAGTTTCAGTGTGGTTAATTTAAGAGTGGTGAGTTTTAGTGTGGTGAGTTTTAATGTGGTGAATTTTGGTGGGATGAGTTTAAAGAATTTGGGGTGGTTGTTAACCTGGAGTGAAATATATTGATATAATTATAATAACTGTTGACATACACCATCTTGATAATGTACCTTCTATGGGGGGTGCCTCGCCCAGTGGTCCAATCCCTCACATATTCGGCGAGACCGATTTGACTGGTTAAATATAACGCTGACTAAAATTTTATTAAATTTGCTATCCAAATTGCTGATATAACGTGTTTTTAATTTTTGCGTTATAAGGGAGGTGCCACGTCCAGTCCACCAATCTCGAGATATAGCATATACTTTGTCCAGATCCTTGTGTTTTTCCGTTTATGTTTTTAATGTTTGCTTTAGTTTTCGCTTTTAGTGTTTCTGCTTTTGATTTTCTGTTTCTGCTTTTGTTTTTCCATCTGTTTTCATTTTTTTTATTTTGCTGTTGTATTTGTGTTATTGCTTTTGATTTTGTGTTATTCATTTGTTTTTGTGATATTGCTTTTGTTTGTATCTTTGCTTTTGTTTTTGTGTTTAACTTTAGTTATTGTGTTTTTGCTTTTGTGTTTTTGTGATTTGGTTTTTGTATTTTTGATCTTGTTTTCGTATCTTTGCTTTTGTGTTTTTACTATTGTTTTTGCGTTTATCTGTTGTGTTGCGGTTTGTATTAGCTTTTTATTTTTATTTTGCTGTTGTTTTTGTGTTATTGCTTTACTATTATGCTTTTGTGTTTTTTTTTTGTTTTTGTTTTTGATTTTGTATTTGAGTTTTTTGTCATAATTTTTAGCTTATGTATGTGCTGAGTTATGTCGTTTTGAAAGTTAAGGTTGTATGGGAGGTGCCACGCCTCCTTATCCAATCCCGACCATATATAGCCATGACACCCTCTGGACTCCATTTCAGTTAAATCAGTTCAGACTGAAAGAAATTCATATATATATATATATATATATATATATATATATATATATATATATATATATATATATATATATATATATATAATATAATATAATATAATATAATATAATATAATATAATATAATATAATATAATATAATATAATATAATATAATATAATATAATATAATATAATATAATATAATATAATATAATATAATATAATATAATATAATATAATATAATATAATATAATATAATATAATATAATATAATATAATATAATATAATATAATATAATATAATATAATATAATATAATATAATATAATATAATATAATATAATATAATATAATATAATATAATATAATATAATATAATATAATATAATATAATATAATATAATATAATATAATATAATATAATATAATATAATATAATATAATATAATATAATATAATATAATATAATATAATATAATATAATATAATATAATATAATATAATATAATATAATATAATATAATATAATATAATATAATATAATATAATATAATATAATATAATATAATATAATATAATATAATATAATATAATATAATATAATATAATATAATATAATATAATATAATATAATATAATATAATATAATATAATATAATATAATATAATATAATATAATATAATATAATATAATATAATATAATATAATATAATATAATATAATATAATATAATATAATATAATATAATATAATATAATATAATATAATATAATATAATATAATATAATATAATATAATATAATATAATATAATATAATATAATATAATATAATATAATATAATATAATATAATATAATATAATATAATATAATATAATATAATATAATATAATATAATATAATATAATATAATATAATATAATATAATATAATATAATATAATATAATATAATATAATATAATATAATATAATATAATATAATATAATATAATATAATATAATATAATATAATATAATATAATATAATATAATATAATATAATATAATATAATATAATATAATATAATATAATATAATATAATATAATATAATATAATATAATATAATATAATATAATATAATATAATATAATATAATATAATATAATATAATATAATATAATATAATATAATATAATATAATATAATATAATATAATATAATATAATATAATATAATATAATATAATATAATATAATATAATATAATATAATATAATATAATATAATATAATATAATATAATATAATATAATATAATATAATATAATATAATATAATATAATATAATATAATATAATATAATATAATATAATATAATATAATATAATATAATATAATATAATATAATATAATATAATATAATATAATATAATATAATATAATATAATATAATATAATATAATATAATATAATATAATATAATATAATATAATATAATATAATATAATATAATATAATATAATATAATATAATATAATATAATATAATATAATATAATATAATATAATATAATATAATATAATATAATATAATATAATATAATATAATATAATATAATATAATATAATATAATATAATATAATATAATATAATATAATATAATATAATATAATATAATATAATATAATATAATATAATATAATATAATATAATATAATATAATATAATATAATATAATATAATATAATATAATATAATATAATATAATATAATATAATATAATATAATATAATATAATATAATATAATATAATATAATATAATATAATATAATATAATATAATATAATATAATATAATATAATATAATATAATATAATATAATATAATATAATATAATATAATATAATATAATATAATATAATATAATATAATATAATATAATATAATATAATATAATATAATATAATATAATATAATATAATATAATATAATATAATATAATATAATATAATATAATATAATATAATATAATATAATATAATATAATATAATATAATATAATATAATATAATATAATATAATATAATATAATATAATATAATATAATATAATATAATATAATATAATATAATATAATATAATATAATATAATATAATATAATATAATATAATATAATATAATATAATATAATATAATATAATATAATATAATATAATATAATATAATATAATATAATATAATATAATATAATATAATATAATATAATATAATATAATATAATATAATATAATATAATATAATATAATATAATATAATATAATATAATATAATATAATATAATATAATATAATATAATATAATATAATATAATATAATATAATATAATATAATATAATATAATATAATATAATATAATATAATATAATATAATATAATATAATATAATATAATATAATATAATATAATATAATATAATATAATATAATATAATATAATATAATATAATATAATATAATATAATATAATATAATATAATATAATATAATATAATATAATATAATATAATATAATATAATATAATATAATATAATATAATATAATATAATATAATATAATATAATATAATATAATATAATATAATATAATATAATATAATATAATATAATATAATATAATATAATATAATATAATATAATATAATATAATATAATATAATATAATATAATATAATATAATATAATATAATATAATATAATATAATATAATATAATATAATATAATATAATATAATATAATATAATATAATATAATATAATATAATATAATATAATATAATATAATATAATATAATATAATATAATATAATATAATATAATATAATATAATATAATATAATATAATATAATATAATATAATATAATATAATATAATATAATATAATATAATATAATATAATATAATATAATATAATATAATATAATATAATATAATATAATATAATATAATATAATATAATATAATATAATATAATATAATATAATATAATATAATATAATATAATATAATATAATATAATATAATATAATATAATATAATATAATATAATATAATATAATATAATATAATATAATATAATATAATATAATATAATATAATATAATATAATATAATATAATATAATATAATATAATATAATATAATATAATATAATATAATATAATATAATATAATATAATATAATATAATATAATATAATATAATATAATATAATATAATATAATATAATATAATATAATATAATATAATATAATATAATATAATATAATATAATATAATATAATATAATATAATATAATATAATATAATATAATATAATATAATATAATATAATATAATATAATATAATATAATATAATATAATATAATATAATATAATATAATATAATATAATATAATATAATATAATATAATATAATATAATATAATATAATATAATATAATATAATATAATATAATATAATATAATATAATATAATATAATATAATATAATATAATATAATATAATATAATATAATATAATATAATATAATATAATATAAAATATAATATAATATAATATAATATAATATAATATAATATAATATAATATAATATAATATAATATAATATAATATAATATAATATAATATAATATAATATAATATAATATAATATAATATAATATAATATAATATAATATAATATAATATAATATAATATAATATAATATAATATAATATAATATAATATAATATAATATAATATAATATAATATAATATAATATAATATAATATAATATAATATAATATAATATAATATAATATAATATAATATAATATAATATAATATAATATAATATAATATAATATAATATAATATAATATAATATAATATAATATAATATAATATAATATAATATAATATAATATAATATAATATAATATAATATAATATAATATAATATAATATAATATAATATAATATAATATAATATAATATAATATAATATAATATAATATAATATAATATAATATAATATAATATAATATAATATAATATAATATAATAATGTTACGAAAATTCAGTCTACGGAAAACTGTTCTACGAGTTCATATCGCTGGATTGTGTACAAAATAAAAACACACTTATATTTGGTTTTAACTAGTATTATTTCTACTAGTATTAATTAACTTTATTTAATTAAATTACAACTTAAAGAATTATATCAACTGCTGAATTTATACAATTTAGCTTAACAATGTTCACTCACGAGACGCACTTGTTCACTATCAAATCACAAATGAAGTGAAGTACCTCAGATGCGGCTCCCTTATATACTGCATGCATCAGTTCGACTCGTTTCGACAAGCTTCGAATTGTTTCGAAAACCTTCGACTCGTTTCGTGAATGACGCATGCTATTGGCATCTCATTCGCACTCATGTGTTTTAATGCGCTGATCTTCCATCTCTTTCTCGCACACTGCCTCAGTGCGCTGAATGTTCTTCCGTCTCTTTCTAACACATGCTTAGTGCGCTGAATTGTCTTGCGTCTCATTAATTATTGTTCATTGCTTGCACAGTGGAGCCAATTAACTCTTTTCGTAACACTGCCCTCCACCTAAATTTGTTCGTCCCTAACAGATGTTATTCCTCTCTCTCTCTATACGGCGCCAACCTTTCTAAATGTATCACTTTCATTTTTCGTCTAACGCCTGCAGTATTTTGAATCCGATACACGACATCGTTAATTCTTTTAATTATCTTGTATGGTCCTTCCCAGTGTGTTTGTAGCTTAGGGGATAAGCCTTTCTTCCTTTGTGGGTTATAGAGCAAACCAAGTTCGCCTTCTGTATATCCCTCTGAATTTGTGCGCAAGTCGTATCTGGCCTTCATCTTATCACTCGTAAGTTGTGTACGCTGTCTTACAAATTGATGCACTTCGTTCATTTCTTCACTTTTTCTGGATACATAATTGTGTATAGGAATTTCAGCTGAAGGACTCGCTTTAAACTTTAACAATTTTAGATGTTTGAGCTGCTGTGGTATCATGAACCGCCGTTCGATAAGCCATAAGAAATAGTGGTATGTGTGTATCCCAATCGTTTTGATTTTTATCAACCACTTTTCTGAGAAACTCTTCCAAAGTCCTATTGAATCTCTCCACCATGCCGTCTGATTGCGGGTGCAAAGGCGTTGTTCGTGTTTTGTGTATGTTGAAGACTTTGCATACTTCCTTTAAAACTGCAGACTCAAAATTTCTTCCTTGATCTGAATGCAATTCCAACGGAACTCCAAAACGGCTTACCCAGTTGTTAACTAATGCATCCGCAACTGTTGTGGCTTCTTGATTCGGCATGGGATACACTTCAGGCCACTTGCTGAAGTAGTCAATGACGACAAGGACATACTTATTACCGCATCACTGATTGGAAACGGCCCTGCGACATCCATGGTAATACGCTCGTTGTACTGATGCATCCTGCCGCGAATTCTGACTGTTGGTCCTTTTGCTGGTACACATTGCGGGCAACTGCGAATCCAATCGGAGACTGACTCTTGGCATCCAATCCAATAAAAACGTTTCTTTACCTTCTCGACCGTTTTATTAATGCCCAAATGACCACCACTAGATCCACCATGGTATTCCGCTAATATCTATTTTATTTTTGACTTGGGAACAACAATCTAACTTCGAGCGGATGTGCCATCTTCATTTTCCCATACACGATATAAGCAACCATCTTGTAGCTTTAAGCTCTGCCACTGTGCCCAGTAAGCTTTAGTTATTGGACTGTCCGCAGCTATATCTTCCCATGATGGTTTTCTTTGCTGTTCCTTGAACATCATGATTTTTGTGAGGTTGGGATCACTCTTATGATCAATTTGAATTTGTTCCGGAGTCAATTTTTTTTCGGGCAAAACATTTAGCAAACGAATGTCAATTATGTTTTCTTTTCCTTCAGCTCTTGAACAATGTCTGCATTCTAGTTTACATGGGCGTCGTGACAGAGCATTTGCATTTCCATGATTTCCTCCTTTACGATGTTCGATTGAGAAATCGTAGCTCTGTAATCGTTCTATCCAACGCGCAATTTGGCCTTCCGGATCTTTGAACTGAAGTAACCATCGTAGTGCTGCGTGATCGGTCCTCAAGTGAAACTGTTGTCACTTATGGAAATTTTTCACACTTTCAATTACAGCAAGAAGCTCCCTCCTGGTGACACAGTAATTTTGCTCGGGCTTGGACTATGTTTTACTGTAATATGCGATCACTTTTTCTTGCCCCAGTGATCAATGGATTACTTGAGAGAGAACTCCGCCTATTCCGTATCCACTTGCATCCGTATTTCTCACCAGGAATGTTGCTGGGGCATTGCATAGTCCAAACGGCATTACCAAAAATGTCCATAGTCCATCTCCAGTACTGAATGCAGTCTTCTCTCGATCTTTCTTATCGATTTCTACTTGCCAGTAACCGCTTTGAAAGTCCAACTTTGAAAACCACTTAGCATTAGATAGTGTATCCAAGGTGTCATCGATTCTGGGCAGTGGATAACTATCTTTTTTAGTGACATCATTAAGTTTTCGGTAAACAACGCAGAACCGAATACTACCGTCCTTCTTTTTCACCAATACTACTGGTGTAATCCATGGACTCTCAGATGGTTCCACCACGCCATTTGTGTGCATTTTTTCAAACAAATGTGATACTTTGTTTCTTTTCGCAAGTGGTACCCTTCTTGGTGCTTGACGAATTGGGTTAGAATCACCAGTGTCTATTCGATGTTTTACAATGGCAGTTCTGCCATCCTTTTGGCCATTTTCAGCAAATATACACCGATATTATACTCTTTTCTTTGGCAGCCAAATCCTTCGTCCACTCATTTATAAACCTGTGAGTAGATTGTTTGTTTATTTGCGATGTGCCGTAGTCCCTTGATGGATTTGACTCACAATTTATAATCGCTGATGCCTCTGGACACTGGCCTATTACTGTTCCCTTTTTAATTAATTTGGACGAGTTTTCCATGTTGAGAACTCTTAATGGAATAACTTTGTCTTTTGTCGCTTCTACTAATGTTCTTCCGACAACAATATTACGTCTGCTCGTTTGCTCATCATTCGCTTTTATAACCCACAACTTGTTTATCCCACAATCTCCATTTAATTTCGCCCAAACAATTGCTTCTGAATTAGGTGGTATTTTTCTATTTTTATGAGCGATAACTTGTTTAATTTTCGGGCTCTGGTCACAATCAATGTTTAGTTGGATCTCTGTGTGTTGTAATTAAAATGTCCGTTGCTTTGGCGTGAAGCCAAATGTCACAACGTTCCTTTTATAATTACCCATGATGTCCTACCAGAAATGCCATTTTTATTAACCGAAATAATTGAAACAAGTCTTTTCTTTTAAGACATACTTTTATTTACTCTAAAGTTATATTTTCCAAATTCCACTCACAAATTCCACTCACTATTTGCTTCCGTAAGGGAAAAGGCCCTTAGCCAATCATGCTGCTGCTGGTTTTACCCAGCTTCGCTCATACTGTTGCTAGTTCATTGGCTTGTTTGACTATGACACATATGTCCTACGTTGCACTTTACTGCAACGTAACGATAACTGCATGAAATAGTCATCGCGTAAATAGGTCACGATACGTTTATAATATCAACGTATAGTGTCTTACCAAAACACACTATGTTGACTTACAACATACCTCCACCCTTATTTTAAGAAAAAATTATTATTAAAATGAATAATAGTTTTTTCTTTTACATCATTAATATTATCATATAAAGCATTACTACTATAAAAAAATATGTATATAAATAAACTTAATAATAGTTTTTTCTTGTTCATCAATATTATTTAAATGGGCAACGACATACTATATTATTTGAAAATATAATGTATTTGGAGGTTAATAACCTAATTACTAAACAACAGTTACAATGCACAGAACGTTGCAGTTGACAAAACAGTAGTTGATCAGGTTACCGCTTTGCACTTGCTGCGTTTTGTGTTGTTCAGTTGTTATTTTTAATTATACATATCAGACATTATGCTTAATTTTTTGCAACGATTTGTTTACTTTAACTTGGAAATATTTTGCGATTTTTAAATTTGAATATTTAAATTTATTCTTGTGGAATATTCTTTTTCTTAGTAATTTATTATTATACTTTTCTTTAAATAATATTTCTTTAACTTTCTTTCTTATTTATATTGTTGAAGTTTTTAATATTTGTTCACTTTTACTTTTACTATATTCTACTTCCATTTTTCATTATTTTTCTCTAGTTTACTTTAACTTACATTTTACTTTAATTTTCGTCTGGTTTACTTTACTTTTATTTAATCAAATTTATTGTTACTTTATTGTAATTTTAATTTGTTCTCATTTTACTTTAATTTTCTTCATTTTACTTTAACTTTACTATATTTCCACTTCAACTTACATTCATTTTCTTTTACATATTTATAATATTTTAATAACATTAACATGTCATAAACTGCTGCGATCGCTGGTTCTGTTACTCGTGTATATTATGTTGGCTGAATTTCAACTCTCGATTTCTTCTCACCTTCCCTGTATAGAATGGACAATAGCTGATGTTCTTCGTCTTGATGTTAATTGCTTGAAAACTTTTTGTCGTCGATATTATTTAATTTCTTCGTCTTCGATATTGCTTTGTTTTTCTGCCAAGTAAATCGTAATTTGTTGAGAGCGGATTTTAAAATGGATAATTTTGTAATCGTATATTTCTGGATCTTATTATAATTTGTCTTCCTCTAGCGAGTTCTTCTATCGATCAGGAATTAGTATCTTTTAATTATACATTGATGTTGTCGTGTTCATTTGACTTTGTTGTTTTAGTACAGGTTCGCATTCACAGCTAATTAAGTGTATATGAAAAAGCTCCTTCAACTTATAATATTAGAGTGTTGTTTTGTGCTATAAAATTGACATTTTTTTTTAATTATATGTATGTAAAGATGTAAAATGTTGTTGTCTTATTATGGTACAATAGTCGCAACTTTGCATATTTGTCAAATTTCTACCTCCATATTTATAGTGTAGCTCCTTCTTTCTCTTAATAAATCATCTGATTGACGTCCAATTGTTGTCGTCCGCACCATAACTCTCACATGTTGTTTCAAATGTCATTACATAACATTACCATTTCAGACCTTTTCCCAACAAAACTAAACGATCATCGTTGACGCTCCTGAATTGTATTTCTCTATTTTGTAATTCTTCGTTTTCCCTTCGTCTATTTGTTACTTCTTCGTCTCTTCGTGTACGTCTTGTCCATTTCCAGAACCAGGATCATTAACTAAATACTATTATTACTTTACATTATAAAATCTTTAAATTGTATACATAATTTATTTTTAACATCCTCTATAACTTATTTCCATTTACGTTATCTTATATTAGAATATTGAATTACGTGTATATTTGATATATGTGTGTGTAAGTTACTATTATTTTACTACATGTTTATTTATACTTTTAAAATCTTTAGTGTCTACTATTGTTATAACCTAATTATTCTTTATACAAATTCATTAGGAATCAATGCTAGTCATTTTCAATAAGTAATATTTAGCTATTTATTCGTGCACTAATTTCCGAATTTAATCATGTTCTTATAATTCATTTTTTACTCCCTACTCCGCATTACTCTTGGTATGCATTATATATAAACCCATTGGGCTACTATGCACTTTCCCTTGACTCCTCTCCACACCATCTCGCACATGCTATCCGTTTATTATTATCTTTCATATTCATATTAATTTTCGTCTTTTTTCTTTTTTCTTATTTTTTTTTTTTTTTTTTTTTCAGTATACATTATAACATACAAAATAACGTATCTCATTTCATTTGCATTAGTGCAGTGGTTCATATCGTTTGGTTCAATGCCATTGAGGTACTGACCTATCTCAATTGTAGTGAAAATTTAAATTTTATTTTACTATTTTATAGCTCATCTAATATACTCATGCTTATCACCTTATTCATTATTAACTGTTATTAACCTTTGATATTTTCTTACTCATAATATCTTAAATTACTTTACTCCTTTATCTATTTTCCTTATAAAACATTTGTTAGTACATGATTCAATGCTAGTCACCTTTAAAATTAATACATAGCTATTTCCTCATGCACTAATTTATTTCAGTAATATTAAAAACCTATTCCAAAAAAAAAAAAAAAAAAATCTTATATAAGTATGCGTAATTTATTCCATTCACCATTGTTTGCAGTATTATGCTTTTAACATGATCTACATTATGTATTATGATCATCAAGAACTGTTTGTCACGTTATTTATTTCGTTATATTTTCTTCAAAATTGTATGCTTTTAATAAGTTGTTATGGAATTTTTTACCTTTACCTTTGATAGAAATCATTGTCGTTACAGGACTTACTATCGAAAGTACCTCGTACGGTCCTACCCAAATAGGTGAAAATTTATTCTTTCTATTCTGATTCTTTAACAAAATTTTATCGCCTACGCTAAATATTTTTGGGTGTAATGTGCTATCATAGATTTGTTTAGATTTTTCTTTTGCTTTTTCTTGATTCTCTCTCACGATTTCGTGTGTGCGTTGAATTTGGTATTTTAATAACTTGTTGTAATCATCGGTATTATATACTGGTGAACATTTTCGCTTTAGATTTGTTGGCATATCAAAGTCATACCCATATAAAGTACGGAAAGGAGTTTGCCCCGTGGGCATATGCACTGTGTTATTGTGCACATGCATTGCTGAATTTAACCATTGGTCCCAGTTTGACCCATCTTCTTTTGAAAAATTCCTTAGATATTCTGCTAACGGACGATGGCTTCTTTCTAAAGACCCATTAGCTTGTGGATGATATGGCGTAATATGTAACTTTTTAATTCCTAATAATTTACAAGTATCTGAAAATAGTTTTGAGACGAAATTTGAACCATTGTCCGTTACTAATACTTTCGATATATTATGACGTGTAATGATTTCGTCGTAAAATGCTTTTGCTACTGTGTTAGCTTCTGCATCCGGTATGGCTACGCAGCACATGTATTTTGAAAAATCATCTTGAAAAGTTAATATATATTTATTTCCAGATATAGTTTCCGGTAAAATACCTACAAGATCCATGTATACTTTATCGAATGGTCGTACAGGCGTATCCGTTAAAACCATTGGCATTTTAGTAAGCCTAGAACTTTTATTTACTTGGCATTTTTGACAATTCTTAACGTAATCTTTTATTTGTTTCTGCATACCTTTCCACTTAAATTGTTTTCTGATTCTAAAATATGTTTTCACTGCGCCCTGGTGACCCCCTAATGCTGAGTCATGAAAGTCTTTTATAACAGTTTTAATTTCCTCTGGGTCAGTTAATAGCAGACTCGAGTTTAATTCGTTCTTGGTGTCTGTTGTTATTTCATCCAGTACTGGCGTGCTCACTTGTTGTTTGGTTTTTGAAATTTGATTATCTAATTTATTCTGTGTGGTCTTAGAGCGTGTTTGGACCGCAGTAATATCTGGTTCTGGATGTGGAATTCTACTTAAAGCATCTGCGTTCAAATTCTGTTTACCTGGTTTGTAAAATATTTCGTAATCATATTCTGATAATTTATGCCTGAAACGGGCTAACCTTGAAGTCTGATCTTTGAGATTTGCTGTGCTACGTAATGGTTGATGTATAAATTTGAAAATGTCGTCCTAGAAGATAAGCTCTAAAATTTTTCGTTGCCCAGACTATAGCTAAAAATTCCCTTTCAATGGTGGAGTAATTTTTTTCTGCTCCATTTAATGCCCTACTAGCAAATGCGATTGGTCGGTCGCTCCCTACGTTGCCCTGCGATAACACTGCGCCTATTGCTTCGTTACTTGCATCCGTTGTAAGTAAAAAAGGTTTTGTAAAGTCTGGATATGCGAGAATTGGTGGCGAAATTATTGATTCTTTGAGTTTAATAAATGAATTTTGACAATCGTCAGTCCATGTGAATTTAACATTTTCCTAAGTAAATTATTAATTGGTAATGATAATTTCGCCATATTGCCTATGAATTTTCTATAATAATTAATTAATCCCAAAAACGCTTGTACTTCTTTTTTATTTCTTGGCACCGGAATATTTTTTACGCATTCGACCTTAGAAGGGTCTGACAGCGCCCCTAGTTCCGAACATTTATGTCCTAAATATATAACTTCGCGACGTAAAAACTGACATTTTTCTGTATTTAATTTTAAATTGTGTTCCCTTAATTTCTGCAATACTCTACTCAACCTAAGCTCATGTTCAGCTAAATTCTTTCCGTACACCACTATATCATCAAGGTAAACAAAGCAATCGATACCCTGTAAACCTGTTAATATGTGGTTCATTATTCTTTGGAAGGTCGCTGGTGCACCTGTTAAGCCAAATGGCATTCTGTTAAATTCGAAATGACCCAGTCCTGTACTAAAAGCTGTTTTTTCTTTATCTCTTTCTTCTACTAAAATCTGATGATAACCGCTTGCTAAATCTAAGGTTGAAAAATATCTACTATGTCCTAACTGATCTAATATCTCGTCTATCCGAGGAATCGGAAATACTTGTTTAACTGTTACATCATTTAGTTTACGAAAATCTATTACTAATCTCCATTTTTTGCTACCTTCCTTACCACTCTTTTTTGGTACCAACAATAACGGTGAATTCCAAGGTGAGGTACTCGGCGATATAATGCCGTCATCTAACATTTTTCCTACCTGTCTATTAATTTCTTCCCTATGAGTGTGGGGTAGCTTATATTGTTTCTGATTAATTGGCGTTTGGTTCCACTGTGTAGTTATTTCATGTTTAAGAGCTGGCGTGTATGTTAATTCATCGCCATCTAAATGAAAAACATCATGATAAGAAATACACAGATTTTGTAAAGATGTAATTTCGTCTTTATTTAAAGTCTCATCAATTTTCATTTCCTCTAATAATTTGTTAATTCTGTTTGTAATATTTACTGAATTTATGCTGTTTATTGTAGAATTATTGGTATCCGATTCTTTATACTGATTAAAATTCGAAAATTTTGGTTTAAAAGTACTGTCTATTATAATTTCTTTTTCTGTAGCATTTAAAACTGAAACATAAACTCTATTTTTGCTAACATTCGATATGCTTTCGCCCAAATATACTCCTGGACAAATTTCCTGTTTATGTATTAATACGATTGGAATTTTTGTTTTTAAATGTAATGATACTATCTTTGCGGTTCTCGCTTGAATTTTAATTTGTTGATTAAAAAAAATATTCTGTATTTCTGTCTGTGATTTCATGGGTAGTTTTATAATATGATTTTTATGTTTATCAAAGAATGTTATTGTTTTGTCTATCGCATTTATTACAGATCGATTCCATAAATTGTCACGTCCGATTATTCCGTCAGCTGGTACTCCTTGTTCAAGTGACACTGCGTGTAACATTAAACTTAAGCGCCTTATGTTCCTATGTTGGATTTTGATGGAACCTAATGTTCTAACGCACCCACCAAAAGCTCCCTTTAAATCCTTTTGTATACTCTCGTTAAAGTCTGGTAAACTTGTCATTGCATTTTCTTTTACTATACTGGCATCAGCTCCTGAGTCTACTAGTAAAATAAGTCTTCCATTTTTAGCTGCCTCGCAAGGTACTTCAATGAAAACGTCACTTACATTAGTTAAAACCGAGCTATCTCCATGTCCACTGCATATTATGCGATCACCTTCTTCTTCCTTTAATTCATATTTTAATTAATTGGTCTCCTCTGTTCTACGGAAATTTAATGGAGTAGTAAATTCAACCAGAGTCTCTTCCGACGTCCGATCTACCATTCCTAACTCTATCGGCCTTATCTTGCTATTATTATGGAGTCTCCAGTTTTCTGGCCTAGACTGAGCCCCTTGTGTATCATGATTATAATTATTATTTCCTGCTGATTCAAATTTTCTTTTTGCGTGGCAATTATCTATTTTATGCCCCTGTGTATCCCTCCATGAATATTTCATATTACTTGTATTATTTTTCCCGTTATACATCTTATTATCCTTATTAACAAAATTGCCAATATTATTATTAGCACATATCCAATTAGATTCGTGACCATAAGCTCCACATTCGTAGCAGAACGGCGTATTTTTCCTAATAATACAATCGTCCCTAGTATGCCTAAATTTACTACAAAATGAACAAGTTGGAACACTCCTTTTATATATATATAATTCACAATTTTATTAATTATTATCATTTAATGACTCAAACTATTCTATATTGTTTCACTATTACTTTAAAAATGTGCTTTAATATATCAATAAAACAATTTTATAAAACATTTAGTTTACTTATGTAATTTTCTGATTTACCAAATTATATTATTTATGTTATTCATTTCTCAATTTTATTTCACAGTTTTTTTTATTCCACAATTAATTTCAAAATGTTCAATTGTTTTTCCATTTTTTAAATGTCAATTTTCATAATCCCATGATTTTTACTTATTACAACTCTCCAACATGTCTCTTGTTTTATATCACAAATTTACAAAATGTTATTTTTTTACCGCTCACATTTTTTTCAATATTTTTCACAATACTCACAAATGTAAAAAATATTTTCCCTGATCCTAAATATTTATTTTTTCCAATATTAATCTCCATCCAGTCCTTCTCGTCCCTTGGGAGTTGATGTATGGTTCGAAAACCGGCTGCGCCAAATGTTGTAATTAAAATGTCCGTTGCTTTGGCGTGAAGCCAAATGTCGCAACGTTCCTTTTATAATTACTCATGATGTCCTACCAGAGAATGTCCAACGTCGAAGTTCCATTTTTATTAACCGAAATAATTGAAACAAGTCTTTTCTTTTAAGACATACTTTTATTTACTCTAAAGTTATATTTTAATATTAACATTATTGTCTACTACTGAACTACTGATTTACCACTCACTTAAAATCTCACTTAAACTATTATAAGAAGGCATGTTTCAAATCTAAATGTTCCGGCAGAGTGCCGTGCGCAAATTCCACTCACTATTTGCTTCCGTAAGGGAAAAGGCCCTTAGCCAATCATGCTGCTGCTGGTTTTACCCAGCTTCGCTCATACTGTTGCTAGTTCATTGGCTTGTTTGACTATGACACATATGTCCTACGTTGCACTTTACTGCAACGTAACGATAACTGCATGAAATAGTCATCGCGTAAATAGGTCACGATACGTTTATAATATCAACGTATAGTGACTTACCAAAACACACTATGTTGACTTACAACATGTGTTGGCATAACTCAAAATTTTTCTTGTTAGATCTAGTGTGAAACCGTTCCTTATCATGAAGTCCATGCCAAGTATTATTTCGTCTAATATTTCCGCCACTATAAAATCATGCTTAACTGTCGTAGTACCAATCGTGATTTCCTTGGTAATCTTTCCTCTGATAGGGGCCTCTTCGCCTGTAGCTGTTTGCAATCTTATTCCGATAAGTGGCTCTACTACGTCCTTAACAAGGTTACTTCTTATTATAGAGTGTGAATCTCCCGTATCCAATGTTACCATATATGCTGTACAATCAATGATTTCTTCGACAGTTAAGCTATTTGGCTTTCGAGCAATTTGTGAAATGGAGATTCTGGGGCAATCGGTTATGGGAGTCAGATCGTACCCCGCAGATCTGACTCGTTTTAAAAGCTTGATTAAAATTTACGCTGTTTTGGACATGATCCTGTCTTTCTTCATGTCTGGGTTCATCTGCAGATTGATTTATTGAGCGCTTGCGTTTTTTAAGACAGTCTCGTGCCATATGCCCATATGTATCACAGTTGTAACATTTACCTCTGAATTGGGTATCTCTGTTGGCTGATGTGTGTTCGGTTTTAACGCCTGCTTTAACTGCTTGGCACACTACTTGAAATAAATCATCGGCTCAACGCATTTGCTGTCTCCTGTGTTAGAGCGATGGTAACCGTTTCCGTAAATTTTACCTTGGGCGCAATCACTGTTGCATGTTTTGTCTCCTGATCGCGTATGCCATCAACAATCGCTTCGATTTTGCACTTTTCTATGAAATCACTTGCTGAATCTGAATACGACAAGCCTCTCGACGTCCGCTGCATACGCCAGCAATGTTTCACCATTACTTTGCATTCGGCCGTTTAGTTCCATTCTGTAGATCTGCTTCATGTGATCACTGCCATATTTCCGTGACAGTGCAGCCATAACCGCTGTGTAACTATTTCTATCGCTTTCTGGAACAGTCTGCAATACTTCGGCTGCACCACCTTTCAGGGTCACAATAAGCGCTGCTACGCTATCTTCATTGTTCCATCGATTACTTACAACCGTTGTCTCAAATTGGAGCTTGAAAATGTTGAACGCTGTGGTTCCATCGTAAATCGACGATTTCAGCTTCGAACCACTAAGAACATGTTGTGTAGGTCCACTTAGCTGTAACGCACCGAAATCTTCTTGCATTTTCTGGAACTTTTTGTCGATGCCATTTTGATGTTTGACTTGATGTTGGTTTGAATTCTCTAGAAGTTTCTGTTCCATTCTGGTCGAATTTTCTTGTAGCTGTTTTGAATTTTCTAGAAGTTTCTAGAAAATTTTTTGGAATTTTCTTGTAGTTCTGTTTTAAGTTGATTTGAATTTTCTTGAAGTTCTGTTTTAAGTTTTTCTTCAATCCGGTTCGAATTTTCTAGAAGCTGTTGTTGTACAGCTCCGAGTAACTGGCTCATATCAAAACTTTGGAACTTTTTGCTCAGTATCCAGATTTTTCAACGATGGTGCTGCAACTTCCACTTCAAATTCGTGCTCTGTGAGATTAATGCCTTGGAACTGACATTTCTCCATAAAGCGCTTTTGCAGCTCTACTTACGTACCAGCAGTTGGAAGATCACGATGCGCCAGCTCCTTCTTTAGCTGGTCGACGTTAAGTTGATCAAATTAAACCATTTTGTATCACAATCCCACTTCTGACACCAATGTTATGAAAATTCAGTCTACGGAAAAGTGTTCTACGAGTTCGTATCGCTGGATTGTGTACAAAATAAAACACACACTTATATTTGGTTTTAACTAGTATTATTTCAACTAGTATTAAAAAACTTTATTTAATTAAATCACAACTTAAAGAATAATCACTTATATCAACTGCTGAATTTGTACAATTTAGCTTAACAATGTTCACTCACGAGACGCACTAGTTCACTATCAAATCACAACTGAAGTGAAGTACCTCAGATGCGGCTCACATATATACTGCATGCATCAGTTCGACACGTTTCGACAAGCTTCGAATTGTTTCGAGAACCTTCTACTCGTTTCGTGAATGACGCATGCTATTGGCATCTCATTCGCACTCATGTGTTTTAATGCGCTGATCTTCCATCTCTTTCTCGCACACTGCCTCAGTGCGCTGAATGATCTTCCGTCTCTTTCTAAAACATGCTTAGTGCGCTGAATTGTCTTGCGTCTCATTAATTATTGTTCATTGCTTGCACAGTGGAGCAAATTAACTCTCTTCGTAACAATATAATATAAAATAATATAATATAATATAATATAATATAATATAATATAATATAATATAATATAATATAATATAATATAATATAATATAATATAATATAATATATTTTATATTTTATATTTTATATTTTATATTTTATATTTTATATTTTATATTTTATATTTTATATTTTATATTTTATATTTTATATTTTATATTTTATATTTTATATTTTATATTTTATATTTTATATTTTATATTTTATATTTTATATTTTATATTTTATATTTTATATTTTATATTTTATATTTTATATTTTATATTTTATATTTTATATTTTATATTTTATATTTTATATTTTATATTTTATATTTTATATTTTATATTTTATATTTTATATTTTATATTTTATATTTTATATTTTATATTTTATATTTTATATTTTATATTTTATATTTTATATTTTATATTTTATATTTTATATTTTATATTTTATATTTTATATTTTATATTTTATATTTTATATTTTATATTTTATATTTTATATTTTATATTTTATATTTTATATTTTATATTTTATATTTTATATTTTATATTTTATATTTTATATTTTATATTTTATATTTTATATTTTATATTTTATATTTTATATTTTATATTTTATATTTTATATTTTATATTTTATATTTTATATTTTATATTTTATATTTTATATTTTATATTTTATATTTTATATTTTATATTTTATATTTTATATTTTATATTTTATATTTTATATTTTATATTTTATATTTTATATTTTATATTTTATATTTTATATTTTATATTTTATATTTTATATTTTATATTTTATATTTTATATTTTATATTTTATATTTTATATTTTATATTTTATATTTTATATTTTATATTTTATATTTTATATTTTATATTTTATATTTTATATTTTATATTTTATATTTTATATTTTATATTTTATATTTTATATTTTATATTTTATATTTTATATTTTATATTTTATATTTTATATTTTATATTTTATATTTTATATTTTATATTTTATATTTTATATTTTATATTTTATATTTTATATTTTATATTTTATATTTTATATTTTATATTTTATATTTTATATTTTATATTTTATATTTTATATTTTATATTTTATATTTTATATTTTATATTTTATATTTTATATTTTATATTTTATATTTTATATTTTATATTTTATATTTTATATTTTATATTTTATATTTTATATTTTATATTTTATATTTTATATTTTATATTTTATATTTTATATTTTATATTTTATATTTTATATTTTATATTTTATATTTTATATTTTATATTTTATATTTTATATTTTATATTTTATATTTTATATTTTATATTTTATATTTTATATTTTATATTTTATATTTTATATTTTATATTTTATATTTTATATTTTATATTTTATATTTTATATTTTATATTTTATATTTTATATTTTATATTTTATATTTTATATTTTATATTTTATATTTTATATTTTATATTTTATATTTTATATTTTATATTTTATATTTTATATTTTATATTTTATATTTTATATTTTATATTTTATATTTTATATTTTATATTTTATATTTTATATTTTATATTTTATATTTTATATTTTATATTTTATATTTTATATTTTATATTTTATATTTTATATTTTATATTTTATATTTTATATTTTATATTTTGTATTTTGTATTTTATATTTTATATCCATACTTGGTAAACTGGAGAAACTGGAAGATTCAGATGGAGTCGTCTATAGCTCCTTTCTGAAGTAAAAGCCAGAAGTGACAACCGCACCATTAGATGGAGAATTTAATTGGCTACAAGATAGCATATGCCCCTTTCGTAAACGATTGCTTTTTACCATCAGCAACGGTGAAAAACTGACATGACCATGTTGGTGGATCCACCACTAGATTCTATACCAAGTACATGACGAACATGATATCCAAAAATCAGAAAAAATGAGTAGATTAAGATGGCATACTAAGTTTTCTTACACGATTGCTTTTTACCATCAGCAACGGCGAAAAACCTACTTGGTAAACTGTAGAAACTGGAAGATTCAGATGGAGGCGTCTATAGCTCCTATCTGAAGTAAAAGCCAGAAATGTCAACCACACTATTAGATGGGGAATTTAATTGGCTATACCCCTTTCGTAAACGATTGCTTTTTACCATCAGCAACGGTGAAAAACTAGCATGACCATATTTGTATGGTTTACGAAAGTTGTCTTTATTAACTAAACGGGATTTTTTATTGTTTCAAACTATTTTTTGTATTATGCTTGGTAATTTTGTGCACCATAATATTGCTAGTTAGAGCCACTAATATTTAGTACAAGGCTCTAAAATGCATATTAAATGTATTTAAAATGCAATTTTTCGATCTCTGAAACACCCTGTTCATTTTCTGTGTTCATTTTACGTTGCTAACTTTTCGTTGCTATCTTTGCGCTGTTGAAACTATGACAAAAGTAATGTACAAAAGTCTTAGCTAGTTAGAATTTGGTCGGCTGAAACGACGCATAGACGTCTTGGTAGATCAACGGCAATAAACTCTTAAAACTCCATGCCGTATCAATATAGAACGGCTGAAAAAAGATAAACTCAGACGAATGAAACAAAATTCCGACCTAAAGCGTAGATTCGTTCCCGGTTATGAAAACTTCCACACCCGACTTGTTTTGATGCGCAATTTTTTGGTAAATTGACAGCAAAACAAACTGGTTTGTTGCGTGACAGTTTTCTTTAAGAAAAAATGCCGGAATTAAATTTATTTCTGATTTCATAAATTAAAGGAACTGGACTGCAATATTGACTGGCTACGTTCACATCATGAAACATGATGTCAAAAATAAACTCTAATGCCAAAAATGACAGGAACGACCGGAAATTAATTGTTCAAAGTGGCCTACCATACTCTTAGGCGTTAATTATAAAATAAACGAATTAGCAACAAATGAGTGGTTATTGTTCGTCAATTGTCGTTACATGTTGCAGAGTAAATATAAATAATGTATATTGCCGTAAAATCGTATAAATGTTGGTAGCGTCTATTGCTCGTCTCTTTACTCAAATTTTTACGGATCCTATGTATTTAAAATTTTAAAATAATTGCGGCTGCAACAGCAGTACAGACAAATTGCCGAAACACTCTGCAAATTTGATTTAAAAGTGACGGTCGCAAATAATTTTAATATAAAAAAAAGTGTCGTAAAATTTTAAATACTAGTCCGGAAGAATAGCAATTTAAATTGATTATAACCATACAAGGTTGGTGTAAATAAATCAATAAAGTTAAAATAAAAATAATCCTTAGTTTTGTGTAGATATTGGAAGCGCCGAGCAACAGAAAAAAAATTGGAGTAAAGAGTGGTTTAGATGTTGGAAAATGTGTGTTTGTCTTAAATATTTGTCGATTTCAAAAAAATTTTAATTCAATGTTACCTAGTGTCCCTGGAGGCGTAAAGTGGCGGATCCATAGTCCAGATCCAAGTGACAGGTCCAGGCACAGCACTGCAGAGACGGCATGCTAAAATCAAGCTAAGTACCACTTTACTTAATATAATACCCCAGGGGCAACGTATAAGTCCACATATTCAAATTCAACCATTTACGACCATGATTAAATTAAGCCATTAAATTCATGCGGTTGAGCAATTTAAATATTTTTGCTTCACGTTTTTTGAAACTGTGACGCTTGACGTCGAACAACTCCACGATTTATAATATTGCTCCAATAACGCCATTTTTAAATTTAAAACAAATATATTTTTATCGTCTGCACATCATGTACTGACGCAACGTGGGAAAACATTAAATAGAAGCCTCACATACCCGAGGGCTCAGCCACCATTTTGGTTTAAATTTTGGCATCAATTTTAACCATTTTTAAATAAAATATATTTTTCGTTTTTGTACTTTGTACCCAAACGCATCGCGGGAAAAATAATAAACGCGGCGTATATTGGCACGTCTGCGCATCGAGGGACAAATGCCCCAGTATTTAGTTTATGTTGTTTTGTCTTTAGTTTTAATTTTAAATTACGTTATATTTCTATATTATATTTTTATATTTTTTTACATTTTAAATAATCATTATTTTTACAGCAAACATATTTAGCGCGTGTAAGTTTTGTAAGAGGTCTCAACGTGTCCCATTTTACGTGTCCCTTAAAGAGAGGTCTTTTTAGGTGTTTCAGTTTTATTTGTTTTGCGTCCCCAAAGAATCATGGGAGAAAAAAAATGTTTGCAATTCACTAGGTATTCGTTATTTTTAATTTCTATTTTTGTTTTAATTAAATGTTTTTAACTTCAGTATTTTTATTTTTGTCAATTTAGTTTAACTTTTAAATTTCAATTTATTTTTCAATTTTGTATTAGTTTTAATTTTTGTTTAATTAAATATGTTGATAATCACAATTTTTGCTGCGTTTGTTTATTTATGTTTTTGATTCTGCCTTTCGAATGATGATGGCCTAAAAGTTTAAATATGCGTGACTATTAGGATCGAACCATAGGAAATTGTGAGATGCAGTTTTGTCAAGTGTTTAGTGTCAGGTTTTATAGGGGGTTACCAATTTATGGGCATAGGTAATCCATGGTGGGGAGGGATATGCCCGGGGCGATTAAAAATCACCTAATAGCCCCTGTGTTCGTCAGTTTTTGTTTGTGTAATTACCGCGTTTTCGTTTCGTCACATCATATGTTTTTTGATAGGGTTTTGTTTAGTTTGTTTGGAGTTTTGTTAGTTTCTGTTTAGTTTTGACGGCATGACATTTCTGACTAGTGCGTGTAACCCCGGTGGATGAGCAAAGACTCACCCCATGTCCGACGAGCTGTAGCCGGCAAGTCCGCGAGCATGCCACCCGCTCCTCTTCACTGGATTGTCCTTTTCCTTTCCTACCTCTTTCTCTTCTTTTTATCTGTCTATATTTTTCCCTTTTTCCTATCCCCCTACTAGACAGCACGCTCGCACTAACAAAGTGTGAGAACGAAATTGGGAACCCATATTTTGTTTTGTTGTAGCCGTAATCGGAATCGAAACTACTATTTTAAAAATCTTGGATCTGGAACCGAAGTTCCAAAGTTGTTTAGTCCCCGTAACAGACATTCCCCGACACGGTTAATCGAGCTAATCTCTCGACAGAATTGTTTCAACATAATTCAACGCTCCCAGGTAGCAATTAACTACTGCCTGCCTCGAATATGTGTCTTCGTATATGCCGGAGATACATTTTGGAAATTTGCCAGTTAAAAAGACTCTAGCAAACCTTAATATTAAAAAAGCCTTTGCGCCATGTGGCTTGTCTATTGCATAACCTTTTCAACATCTCCTTCACGACAGGGATTTTTTCCACTTGCTACAGGATTGACACTGTACAGCAAGAATCGACTGATCTGCGCTCTTCAAAGTGATTGCGAATTATCTGGAGTACAACGAATTACTCAGTGACCAAAACTATATATTCCGTAGGACCAGATCCACGGACTACTTAATGACGGTTCTCTCAGAAAATATCACTTTTTCGGAGAGGGTAAGGTTTTGTTCTACATTTTTCCAAGGTCTTTAATCGATTGTGACACTAGACCATTTTATTCAAACTAATTGCATATGGCGTTTGTAATTCTTTTACTCGAATTTAATCCAGTGTCCGAATAGCATTCCATATTCTGGAGTTCTGCAAGGTTCCGTCCTATATCCGTCCCTATTTCTTGTATTTATCAATGATCTGTCATTGAATCAAAACGCACACCATTATTTTGCAGATTATAGTAAATTTGTCTTTCATATTCCTTCAACAAGCGTCAAAATTCTTAGGAAATCGAAAGTAAACTCGCAGTATAAATGACAACCAATAATGACCTTAAAATAATCACATAGTGTTGTCTTGCTAATATAGTTTATTTAAATACATGAAAGGTCCTATGTTGTATATTGTCTCACATATATATATTGTTACGAAAAGAGGTAATTTGCCCCTTAGTGCAAGCAATCAACAATAATTAATGAGACGCAAGACAATTCAGCGCACTAAGCATGTGTTAGAAAGAGACGGAAGATCATTCAGTGCACTGAGGCAGTGTGCGAGAAAGAGATGGAAGATCAGCGCATTAAAACACATGAGTACGAATGAGATGCCAATAGCATGCGTCATTCACGAAACGAGTAGAAGGTTCTCGAAACAAGTCGAAGCTTGTCGAAACGTGTCGAACTGATGCATGCAGTATATAAGGGAGCCGCATCTGAGGTACTTCACTTCAGTTGTGATTTGATAGTGAACTAGTGCATCTCGTGAGCGAACATTGTAAAGATAAATTGTAGTAATACAACAGTGATTATAAGTGATTGTTATTAAGTTGTAACTGTGATTATTATAAGAGCTGCAATTTTATGGTGCACCACTCCTAGGTATATTTCAACAAAATTTCAAAATTGTTATGTAGTAAAACTCTTTACTTATTAGATGCATTTTACACCTGGATCATGAAGTGTGCATGTTTGCTGAAAAATAGTTTCTGGAGGATGAGGAGAATGTGCTCGTGTTACAACTGTTAAAAAGACCTGTGAATCAAACGCCGAACTGGACAGTTGTGATTTGCTAATTTGTGATATTTGGTTATATCAGTTTCGTTTATTTATTGAATGTTAGCATATGTTATTTCGTTACATTATGCATATTTAAGTTATTTAATTAATTTAATATTTAAGTTATTTTCTATGTAAAATTAACTGTTCAAAAACACAACAATTTTATATGTAAAAACAACTTTTCAAACATATTTCATAAAACACTGTAATAAACAAAAGAAAACATTAAAAATTCATTTGTTTTATTTGTCATCAATTTTCCTTTGGGTCTCAGATTACGTCCGACATAACTTTGATATGTCTGTTCTAAATTCTGAACAAATGCGTCATCAGTTCTGCTTCACCTCGTTTTTGATTGGCTGATTTCAAAATATTTGCCTTTAAGCTCTAGTGTGTTTTTCAAATCAGTTTCAAATATAAAATAAGTGCTATTTTTAGCGCTTACTCTGAATTTGAAAATGATTTGATAATAACAGTACCAAAAAGGGCAGTGAAAATTAGGAGCAAAAATGTAGTGACGCTAAAACAGTATGTTTTTTATGATTGCAATAGAAACCCTGACAAAAAATATAACTTAACAACGCGCGTCCAAATCTAATAGCTTACCGAAATCTATTAGTGTTTGGACTTCTGTGAATATTTAAAACAACATGCCGACCGACCCCGCAAACCGTGAATAGGCTCCAGAATTATATTCGAGAGCTTGAAACATACAAGCTTAAAAAAACACGTCTACCACATTTTGGATACTGGCATCGATTTTCTAAAGTTGTCTTGACGCTCGGGCTTGAAGTCTACGATATTGGTTGGATGAATAACGGGATAATTAATTGAAAAATGCCCTTGTTGTTGTCCTATATGAGGATCTCCTTTTTTTTACTTATTTTGCAGGATTAAGTCAATATTTAAAAGAAAAAACTAAATGTAGGATAATTTGATATCGAGTTGAAAATAAGGATAAATTTTGATTTGAATTAAACATTGAAATCAATTTAAGAATTTAATATTGATTTGAAAATAAGGGAATTTTCAAGTTAAGGTTAAGCTACCAGTTTTATTGAAATAGCTATGATTCTTAAATTTATGTTAACGGTTTTTAAACGTTAATCTCAACTCTACGATTTGAAAGTAATGATTGATTTCAAAGCATTCGCAAGTTAATATTAAGTGCAATGGCATATTGGGAAGTGTGTTCACGAAATATGATACAATTCTAATGTACATCGGGAACTGCTCCGTGTCGTGAATACCTTTAATGTTTTTCTGAATCAATTTTGAATTAAATTAAGTAAATTAAATTATTAATTCACACCTTTATTACAAATATTTTTTCTGTTCGATAGATTTGTTAATTGTGGCATTATAATACACCAAGAATAATAGAATAATAAGATTACGCATTGCGCATGTACACTCTGTGTTGCTGACGTCAAAAACTATGGAATGTCATGTAAAGGAAATTTAAATTTAGACATTTCATAAAATACAAATATTTATTTCATTGAAATTTTATTTTTGAAAACATTTTTGCCAAAAAACATTGGCTTCCGGCAGTTTCCTCAGTGGATGCATCAACTAGCGTGCTGATCAAGACATTTCTGCACATGGACATTGCAACAACATTCTGACACAATGGAAAAATTACAATTGTCAAAAAACTTCTACGTACATGCGCAGAAGATTCAAGTTTTGAACAACGTTCTGCGCAATCTTTGTTTCTATTATTCTTGATAATACACTCTCAGAAATATATTGTCATTTCCGACAATATTGTAACAATTTCTATGTTCAAAATAGATCTCATGATCAGATTGTCAAATTATTGTCAAATTGTCGGTTTGGCAATCAGATTGTTATATTAAAACGTCATTCGATTGTTTAAGAATAACAATCGACATTGTCATTTAATAAGATAAAAAATGTCGCACGAATATTTTTATTAGCAAACATTTATAGTGCAGAAATGTACACTAAGAGAACATCTTCTGCAAGTCTTTGGTAGATTTGGTCGTCGTCAATAGCTTAACGCAAATGTGAATGGCAGAAGTGGTCTTGAGCATTTGTGGATAGCAGAACAGTCGCACTTTATAGTACTCGCATGCGTTATTCAGAAAGGGTTTACTTCCTATTTCTACCGTCAAACGTTTTATTTGGTGGCTCCCATATCTACACAAAATGCACATACGTTCAATAAAAATTAAATAATAAAATTGTAAAAATATAACTTAAATTTTGTTTGAATTTTTGAAATAAATAAAAAAAATAAATTGACATATATTTGAATGCCAGAAAATAGAGGTGTACCACTGTATAATGAAATGACAATCACATATTGTTAAAAAGTAACAATATATTTCTGAGAGTGTACAATATTGTATTTTCGCGCAGTAGAGTTTTCTTTAAATTGCATTTCGGGAAATTTTTATATATATTTTCTTTTTGGAAATTTTGAAAATTGTATCAAATACAGAAGAAAATAGCGAGTTCAGTATTAATTCAAGTTATAAAAATATAACTCCATAGGGAATATTTGAAAAATATCAAAAACATAAACATATGAAGACCACTATTCCCTAAGTCCTCCTACTAAAATGCATTATAAAAACAATATTGAGTCGAACATTTTAAAGCAAAATTTAGACATTATTTTGGGTTAATAAAAAAGTATTTAATGGAAAAAGTATTTGTTTTATCATTTGCTTGATTTTGACATTCAAAGCGAATTCAATTTAGGTGAAGAGCAATTTTGAATGTTTTTTTAAGAATTTATAATAATTATTGTAAAAAATGAATTTATGGGCTCTTTTCAGATAATGTGGACTTTACAATTGTAGCCCTGTGTCATGTACTACCGATATTTTTAATCACTACCCAGTCGGCACCTACCCAACTAAAACAAAATACGAAATGTTATCTTTGCGACTATCGTTTTTCAGGTGGCTTAAAGGTTATTACAAAAGTTATCTATTAAGCATCGTATAGATATATCAGAAAGGTAGCTTTTTAAAGCAAACAAATTGAGATAATACCCAAATAGTGGCACCTCTGAAATTCATACTTCAAAGTTGGCATTCGTTTTTGTTTGCTGCGTCATATTGTTTGTGCTCCGTGTATTTTGTGTGGACAAAAATGTCCGATTGATAGTAAAAATATTAACCGCGACGAGAAAATTGCGTTTATGAATCGCTACAAAATCGGGTCTATGAAATTGAAAATGTTCGTGGACAGCTACTTACTGCAGGCGTCATTCTGCCGTGTGAGGAGGAGTCTCAGGACGTGACTGTGGAAGTCTGTTTATTACTTCCAGCTACTTTGCAGCTAAAATAATATCAAATAAATATGCATTTAATTTTAAAACATAGCTTTTGGTTTTTCATTATTATTGTCTATTTTTATATTTATTTGATATGTATTAGTTTGTCATTTGATTGTTTCCATCAATATTTGGAAATGTAAATAATCGAATGACAACCTAATATATTGTTAATAATTTGTTGTCATATTTTACATGTGTATTGGTAGTTAAAAGACTTAACTAAAAGCTGTATTTAAGCTATCTTATCGACTGTCTAGAGGACAACTTTTTGATGATGCCTTTTAATAGTTGACTTAAAAATAACTTTTAGTTACCTTTCCGAGAGCTAAAAGTCAACAAAGAGGCGGGCATACGTAAGTCTTTCCGATACCTTTTTCATCACTTTTACGACAACATTCGGATATCGTTAACTTTAAAGTTAGCATAAAGCTAGGTTTTGGGCATCGTTTGTCTGGTTGGGTACACACATTTTTATGATTATCGTAAATTACGATCGTTTGGCGACTCAAAATAATCATAAATTTCGATCATTTTGCTCGTAAAAAACGATGATAAATGTCAATGAAAAAAACAATCATGTTTTGCTCGTAAATAAAGATGTCTCGTATTTACGAGTGTTTATATCGTAAAAAAAGATTGTCAAAATTATTATTGTTTTTCTATTCAAATGTTTATTTTAAAACACTCAAGAAAAGCTCAATATTTTTAACAAAATTAAATGAATTGTTTTGGTGAAAGTTTTAAATCATTTGCTGTAATTAAAAAGAAAGTAAATGCATTTAAGAATTTAATATAAAAATTAAATACATTTACTTAATTTTTTTGTATCGTAATGATTATCATTTACGATTAAAATTGAATCGTAAAAAATATTAAAAGCGAGTTCGTTTACGAAAAAAAAGGTCGTTTATAACGAGTATATAATCGAATTTTACGATCGAAAATTTATCATATATGAGTGTTTTTAGTTCGTTTATGATATCTCGTTACGATGGACAAATTAAGAATGAAACTGTATGCGTTTTCGAATTATTTACGATTCTCGTATACGATTATTTTATTCATTATTTACGAATCTTTGCTATCATGTATGATAGTTTGGCCGGCTGGTACTTGATTTTTTATTTTCTTACCGTTTCATCTCAATATTTAAATTAATATTTATATTAATATTTAAATTAATGTTTTGAATAAATACTTTGTGAAAAATGAGACTGATAGCGTAACGGTGAGAACTCGGGACTTGTAATCCGGAAATGCGGAATCGAATCCCACTCGTGCATATATATATATATATATATATATTTTTTTTATTTGCTTATTTTTTAACATGTTTTTTTAAACTTTTATAATAGGTAACGTTATTTGATATTTTTATATTTTCAATTAATTGGTAAAATATGTCTGAATAATTTTTCAAAAAAACACCTTGTCTTGCTGCAGTATTGCAGAGAGATTTTTTGTGCAATATTGTGTTTGATATATTGCTACAATATTCCAGAAATATTGTATGCGCAATGTACAATCATGCAATTTATCAATATTGCGACAAGATTGCAACAACAGTTTGTGCTGTAGGGGAACAGATATATTTCATCCCGTGGATGAAAGCAGTTGACGACGCAACGACTGATGAACCGGACTCGTCAGATTACGAGTCCAATGAGTTCAATGAAGTACGTAAAAAGTAATACGAAATTACCATTCATTCCGCATACTTGCAATTTGGAATGAAGTGCAATTAAATTTTAATCGAAAACATTATATTGTCCAGCAGAATCTGTCAATTTTACCATGTTATCTTTTAAAACAAAACTTATACTCGTTTATATTAAAATTATATTTCAAAACAAATCAGAGCGCATTTTATAGAATTGATGTATGGGATAAGCTGTTTAATTCGTCATGTAGGCTTTTTCCTTTTCGTGCAATAACCAGCTTTTAATAAAAGGCACACTTCTTTGTGTAAAGAAATATGAATACGATTTATTTTCTAAAAGATAAAATGTTAAAGTTAATTATAAACTAAATACAAGGACTTACTTGATGTCTGCTGGTTGACGGCTCGCACGAAAAGTAAAAGCTCGCCACCTTGACAGTACATCGATACGAACTAATACATAAAAAACTAAACGAATAATTTGACATATATTTTTGGCAAGTGTTGCCACCTCTTCCAGCAAACATTGTTGCCACCCTTTCATGACATCAATGTGTCTATCTTATCACAACATCCCAGCCCCCGTGAACTGACCCCGGAGGAAGGCAGGTCCTTCAACGTCTAATACAGCCAACTTCAACACTGGCCCCCGCAACACGCTTCCGCTGGTACGCATGTCGGCTGATCTTCCGACGCCGTCCTTGCCGTAGAATTGTTGGATGACTCGACCACGCCGCCATTGAGAACGCGACACCGCCGCGTCGCGTATCAGCACAAGAGCTCCTAATCCAATTGGATTAGACGGAAGGCACCATTTTGTTCGCCTCGTGAGTTCCGGGGGGTAATCACGGATCCATTGCTTCCAGAAACCACTCCTTAAATTTTGTAAAATGCGCCATTGCTTTCGTAGGCATAGAAGACGGGGTTCAAAAGGTGCTAGAGTCGTCGTTGAATTTGCGCACCCTAACAGGAAATGATCCGAAGGCGTGTTATACAGTGTTATACCCAGTGGCGACAGACCTGCAACCATCTTATCAGCGTCCAGAAAATAATCCGCGCTTCGCAATTCTTTGGCAATCCCGACAAAGTTCGTGCCGTTGTCGCTCCTTATTTGATCCGGGACCCCACGACGATTTACGAAATTTTGAATGCATATCAGGCACGCATCACTTGATAAGTCTGTCGCAACCTCGAGATGCACCGCTCGAATAGTGAGGCATGTAAATAAAGCAACCCATCTCTTCTCGTTTCGTCTGTGTATCACGACGTTGATCGGCCCAAAATAATCCAAAACTGTATATGTAACCGCGCGAACGTATGGAGTTACTCTGTCCGCTGGAAGCGGACCCATTTGGGGCTACAACGGCACCGCCTTTCTTTCGGTATCGTATGGAAACGAGTGGGGCACATGACGTTTTACCCGCCACGAACGACACTTGTACATCATCCTCTCTCGAACATCGCCAATATGCAACTGCAGCCAGGGCTTGTTCGCTTGCATCACAGAAAACGTGCACATCCACTCTGCCGTCTTCGAAGAACGGTGAGTAGCATCTGGAAATCCGGAATCTTTCCACTCTTGGGAGCTCTTCTACCCAATTCTTCCATCTGAGGTATATGGAATCGGGAATCTAGTCATCCCATTGTAGGCCAACTTTCCAGATGACTTGCATTAATATTTTTGCGCATACCGTAAAATTTGCTACGAGTCCGAATGGATCGAATAGCGAATGAGCACCTCACGTTTTGTAGGCCTTCTCTTGAACTTAAGTACGTCCTCTGAAACTTTGTGGAACTTCAGTACAAAGCCAAATTCATCGGAGGCGGGATGCCAATGCAATCCAAGAATGCGCTCCATCATGTTCCCTTCTACATTAACGGACCCATCGCATGCCGCACCTCCTACCTCTCTCCGGAGTACCTCCGAATTTGAAACAACTTTTCGTAATTCAAACCCACCGGCCTGGTGTATCTTTATGATTTCCTTGACAACTTTGATTGTTCCGCTTTCATCCTTAAAATAGTCCACATAATCGTCCACATAGTGTTTTGTCAAAATTCCATCAACCGCCCGGGGGTATTCACCAGCGAAATCGTTCGCATTAATGTTTTTGACATATTGAGCTATCGTGGGCGAAAAACTCGCGCCAAAAATCATGCTATTCATGACGTAGCTGCCCGGTGGACTATGTCTGTCAGTGCCTCCCCACACAAACCTTTGACAGTCGCGATCGTCCTCCCTGATGACCACCTGGTGGAACATCTCTTTTATATCTCCGCATACTGCTACCGGAGCATGCCTGAATTTCATTAATATTGATATCAGCGGCTGATTAATGTCAGGTCGCGTCAAAAGTGCTTTGTTCAAAGATACATTATTAACTTCGGCGACCGCGACGAATACTAGCCTCATCTTGGTTTTGTTTGGGTTTTTAACAGCAAAGTGTGTTAGATAAAACGTCTTTGACGTATGCTGACCAGCTTCCGTGGTTGTCAGACGATTAGCGTAGCCCTATCTAATATATTCATCAATTTTACTAGAATATTCTGATGCATATTTAGGTTCTCGGTCCATTTTTCTTTCGACACCCTCTAGACGTCGTAGAACCATTTGATAACTGGCAGGAAATGAAACACAATTATCTCGCCATAGCATACCTGTTTCGAAACGGTCCCCACAACTCCGCGTAGTAGCCTCTAAAAAGTGCAAAGTGACGTACATTAGGCTTGACTCCGAAGGTCTCTGCGTCGAAATAGGTGCTCATCATTTTTTCCATTTCTTCAAGTTTCTCTCCCCTAAACGTTTTTTGAACGTGGCACGATCTTCGGTTTCGAGTTGTACAGTCTCCTCCGATTGGTCCGTATACTACCCATCCTAGTCTCGTTCTTATAGCGATTGGTCCAGGGCATGGTGAGGCTCTCGGGATCTCCGTCGGTACTGTCAAGAACACGTGGGTTAAACTCAAAACCACTCGTGGGCGCACCTTACTGTAATTCTCTACTGAAACTCCCGAAAGAGGATGATTGTCACCGCTATTTCTTAACTCCGACATGTTTAGTGATTGCGCTGGCAATTCTAAATTCTTTACCGCAAAAACGTGCGTCATCTTGTACTTTTTCGCACCTTCCTCGCTCTCACTTACTAACAGTTCAACAATCTCTACTGATTCGAGCGTAGTCTGACTGTTTATCCACTGTAGTTCCAAATAATCCCTTTCTCCACGAATACCTAATAGACATCTGCACAAGTTCATTTGAAACCCACTTCAAGACATTCACTTCGTTTCAAAACATTTACTGTCGTCAACTCTATGCTTGAAAATCAAATGAATGTCTTGCTCACAACAACAAAGAACCAAGTACTGTCAAAACAAAACATAATCAAAACAAAACTGAAGTGAATAGGTCTATGATGATGTGCAATAAACATTCAAATACTGAAATGAACTGCTTATGACACCGAGTACTTAGTGCATTTTTCATTTTTTTTTATCATTTTTACTAGAGTAAGGAATAGAGTAGGAATTTTCATTAATATTGAAATATAGAAAAAAACAAAGGGTTTAAGAAAATCACATAATATTTTATATTAGGTTTTTTATTTATCGAAAAACATTTTTTTCATTATTTAATTAATTTTTTTTTTTTTTGGATATATTGCTTTTCGACCAAAGCGTTGTTTTTGTCGTACAAATTTTTTTTTAACAATTTTTTTTTAACAATTTTTTTAATATTGTTTGTTGTATTTTTTATTAACACATAAATATCAATAACAACATTACTGCCGTCGAACGAGCGTCAGATTTGTTGTTGTTTTCAATGTTCGTCTTCTCACTCGTTACTCGCTGCGCTCACTCGCTGCACCTACTGTATTCGTTGCATGTTCAGCGACAGTGTTGTCGTTTGTTGTGTTTTTCAAAACATTGAATGTTTTGAATGGCTTGATGTTTTGACAGTGCTTGACACCAATGCAACAAATACTGAAGTGAAGTGAAGTCGCTCAAAGAGACTTCACTATAATACTGTCGATTGTCATTTGTGAAATGAATCCAAAACTGTAGAATGCAGTAGTGCATATTTGAAGAGGAAACTTCAAAACCATTTGTGCAGTTGTCTAATACCTAACGCTCTTGCTATTTCTGAATCGATCATCGTTGCGTTTGCTCCATCATCAATTAAGGCGTATATTTTTGTAGCCTTCCTTTTGACATGCAGTTGCACTGGGATGATATGGAAAAAGACTGCTTCGTGTTCTTGGTTTGATTCAACATAACAACTTCTTCGTTATCGGGCTTCACCATGTTGCGCTGTAGCAGCACCTCTAGACATTGATGGTCTTGCGGTTAAATCAACTTTTCGATCGGCTTCGTTGTGCAATAGACGATGATGCTGAAATTGGCATCCATTGATTCCGCATTTCATCTTCGTGTAACATTTGTTTACCTGGTGCCCATTTTTTAAACAAGAAAAACAAATGTGTAAGGTCTTCGCCTTCTGCCATCGCTCATTAATTGAGAGTTTTGGGAATGACTTACAAGTCGCTAAGCTTTGACAATCGCCGTCACATACGCGACATTTATGTTGGGCTACGCTGACAAAAGCATACTTGCGTTCATCTTTATCTACTGGCTTCGCGTATCTCCTGCTGACTGGCTGAGGTACCAGAGGTGTTGCTGAAGCAGTAGGCAAAGCATCCGTGACCATGTTAGCGAGCCTTCTTTGAGCACATAACTATTGCCTAAATTCCAAAATATTTGAGGCGGCATTCGTTGCCATGCACCTTTCGGCCCACTGGAGCTGTCTTGTCATTGGGAGCTTTGACACTAGTTCACTTAATAATGTGTCGTTGGTTATGTGGTGCTCGCGTCGGGCTGATTGAAGAAACGTTGTCATGTTGCTAATGCTGTTGGCGAATTTGATACAGGCCGGTAGGTCTCCCTCCATTATTGCTGGCTGAAACCTTCTTGATCTGTGACTTAATTAATTGCTCTGGGCGACCATAAGTTTCCCTCAAAATGTCCATTATGACTTCAACATTCTGTGAACTGCACAAAAGGGACACTACTGTTATTCGGGCACCTCCTTCAATCGACTGCCTCATTCGCATAACGTTATGCAAGTTTGAATATTCAAATTCCAATGTCGTGCTGTAAAACGCTTCTTCAAAGGTTGGCCATTACTCTGGCAAACCTGTAAATTTTGGCAATGGGTAAATCTTGACTGGTTGCCGATTACTGGACTGATGGCTGTCCCCTAAGGACTCTATGGATAACCTCTGTTGATTTACACTACTTGTTGAAGGTGTTGTGGCTGCGAAATTAGACTGCGCTGCGGCATACGGCTGTCCTGCGGCACACGGCTGTGTAGCTGCATAGAGCGCTGCGGCTGATGGCTGCGCTACGGCATAAGGCTGCGCTGCGACATATGGCTGCGGCAGAGGGCGGTGCAGATGCATAGAGCTGCGCTGCGGCAGAGGGTGGTGCAGTGGCTGGTAGCTGCGCCGCGGCAGAGGGCGGTGCACTGGCTGGTAGCTGCGCTGCGGCCGAGGACGGTACAGATGCATAGAGCTGCAACAGAGGACGGTGCAGTGGCTGATAGCTGCGTCGCAGCAGAGGACGATGCAGTGGCAGAGGGTGGTGCAGTGGCAGAGAGCTACGCTGCGGCTGGTGGTATATGACCTATGTCTTTTCTTAGATCTGACATGCTGGCTTGCATCTGCTGATAGGTTGTAACCATCAACGCTTGCATCGAGTGTAACTGGCGTTTGAATTCATTTTGCAATTCAACGATCTTTTTATTAAAATCATTTGTTACCATTTTAACGTCGTTTTGTAATTTACCGGCCTTGTCCTGTACGGCGACTGGCGTGTTCGGAGCTCTTTTCGACGTGTAGTCATCGGTGAAGGTGAGGACGCTGATTGAATGGCTGCGGTTGGTAACTGTGTAGACGCTGAGGGTTATGCAGATGCAGATAGTTTCGTTGCATCTGAGGTCGGATTCGTACTTGCTGACATGTCCGCTTTGTGCATCTCAAATCGTACGGGCGGAACTCCCTTGTTCACTCTTTTACTCGATCTAATATATGGCGTTCCTCCGTCGAGTGACATCAATTGTACGACGTCGATTGTACTAAAAAACAAAAACAACAACAATTACTTACTTACTTACTTACTTAAATGGCCCTTACAACCGTGGGTCGGTTTTGGCCACTGAGATGAAGCCGCGCCAGTCGAACCTGCTTTGCGCGCGCTGACGCCAGTTAGAAATACCAAGCGTTGCCAGGTTGTCCTCAACTTGGTCTTTCCAACGCTGATTTGGACGCCCTCTGCTACGCTGTCCACCTTCGAGTTTCGATTTAAGCACCTTCTTGGCTGGATTGTTTTCATCCATTCGTTCGAAATGACCTAGCCAACGAAGCCGCTGGATCTTGATGCGCTTGACTATGTCAATGTCGTCGAATAACTCATACTCGTGGTTCATCATGATTCGATACTCGTTAGCAAAGCAGATAGGACCAAAGATTTTACGGAGAACCTTTCTCTGGAACGCTCCCAGTACTCTCTCGTAGGTGGAGGGCTCTACTTCTCAATTGCCTACAGAGCCCAAAGTAGCACCTGTTGGCAAGAGTTATTCGCCGTTTGATCTCGAGGCTGACGTCGTTGTTGCTGTTTATGGTGGATCCCAAGTAGACGAAGTCCTTCACAATGTCGAACTTGTGGGTGTCAAATTCAGCTTTTTGGCCAAGACACACAGACTCTTTTTTGCTTGTTGACGAGGAACTTCGTATTGTCCTCGTTCACCGCTAGACCCATTCGACGCGACTCATTTTCCAATCTGGAGAATGCTGCGCAGACTGCTCGTGGGCTCCTGCCAATGATATCAATATCGTCGGCATATGCGAGTCTGTCTGAAACCTCGTTCGGTATGAAATGGCTTGACGAGGTCTTTTCCTATTCTCACTGTTGCTCTGGGTCATCCTGCAAAGCCTTATAAGTTTGGCAGGTATATCGAACTCAGACATTGCGGCGTATAATTGTTCCCTTATCGGTGTGTCGAAGGAGGCATTATAGTCGACTAATAGGTGGTAGGTTTCGATCTATTTTTCTAGGGTCTTTTCCTGGATTAGTCGCAATGTGAAAATCTGGTCTATGGTGGACTTTCCAATTCTGAAGCCGCACTGATAAGGTCCAATCAGTCTGTTGACGATGTGCTTCAGTCTTTCACATAATACGCTCGATAGAACCTTGTATGCGATATTGAGTAGGCTGGTCCCACGGTAGTTGGCGCAGATAGTAGGATCCCCTTTCTTAAGGATTGGGCAGAGTACACTGAGGTTCCAGTCACTTGGCATGCTTTCATCCGACCATATTCTGCTTACGAGCTCGTGCATGCTCTCTATTAACTCTTCGCCTCCGGTCTTAAACAATTCAGCAGGGAGGCCTTCAGCACCTGCGGATTTGTTGTTTTTCAGACGAGCAATGGATGTTCTGACCTCGTCATGGTCGGGTGGCGGAATCTCAATGTCATCATCAAGTACTGGGGTTGCCGGGTTTACTTCTCTATCGGTGAAATTGCGGTCATCATCACCGGTCAGCAGTTTAGAGAAGTGATCCCTACATATTTTCAGTGTGCTCTGGATATCTGTCACTAGATTCCCGTTCTCATCTTTACAAGAAGAGGCTCCAGATTTTGACACTCTTGGTCATACCACTGATCTCAGGGGGCTGCAGAAGATTTCCGCGAATGTGGTGCACGCTGGCTGCTGGGCAATCACAGTGAATCTGGATGCACGCTGGCTGTGGTCGATCTCCGCGAATGTGGGACAGTGTCTGTGGACAATCTCCGCGAATGTGCTGCCCACGTTGGCTGCGGTCAATCACCGCGAGTGTGGGACAGTGGCTGCGGGGAATCTCCGCAAATGTGGCTGCCCACGTTGGCTCTGGTCAATCTCCGCGAATGTGTTGTCCACGTTGGCTGCGGGCAATCTCCGCGAATGTTACTGTCCACGTTGGCTGCGGGCAATCTCCGCGAATGTGGCTGTCCACGTTGGCTGCGGTCAATCTCCGCGAATGTGCTGCCCACGTTGGCTGCGGTCAATCACCGCGAGTGTGGGACAGTGGCTGCGGGGAATCTCCGCAAATGTGGCTGCCCACGTTGGCTGCGGGCAATCTCCGCGAATGTGTTGTCCACGTTGGCTGCGATCAATCTCCGCGAATTTGGCTGCGGGCAATCTCCGCGAATGTGGCTGCCCACGTTGGCTGCGTTAAATCTCCGCAAAGGTGGGACAGTGGCAGTGGTCAATTTACACGAAGATGGCTGTCCCCAAATGTAGAAATTTGGTACAACCAAAAAATAAAGTTTTAGGCTTTTTCCTTTTCGTGCAATATCCAGCTGTCAATAAAAGGCACATTTCTTTGTGTAAAGAAATATGAATACGATTTATTTTCTAAAAGATAGAATGTTTAAGTTAATTATAAACTAAATACAAGGACTTACTTGGTGTCTACTGGTTGACGGCTCGCACGAAAAGAAAAATCCCGCCACCTTAACAGAACACCGATAATAACTAATACATAAAAAACTAAACGAATAATTTGACATATATCTTCCAGCAAACATTGTTGCCACCCTTTCATGACATCAATGTGGCTATCTTATCACGACACGTCACGATATCGTTAAGTTTCTATAATGTTTGTATTGAATTATTTGTGAAAATTGAAATTGCGCGACTTAATTTCGTATTTATAATACATATAGAAAACTTAACATAAAAATTGTATTTCATGGTTGAAGTATATACAGGTTAAGTCATCTTTCAAAATTCAGGCGTCATTTACTTTTTTTTGAAAACTGTATGAAAGCCTCAACATTTGTTTACGAAAAATTTAAAACAGAACATCAATGCTTTGTTTACAAGTTCACAAAATTAACAAAAACTCAAACTTAAATTTTATTTAATTATTTTTTTCTTAATGTATTAATATTTTTAAATAATTGAACTTATATACAATTTAGTACAATATTTGCAAACATTTTAAACTAAGAAAAGTATTTTATTAATAAACGAATACATAAAAAATGGAAAAATACATGTTTTGTTCTTTTTAACACATATTGTCGTCTTTTTAAATATTAACGATGTGTGTTAAGCCAGATTTACATTGTATCTTCTGTGAGTCTCACTGTATCTCCTAGGGTTGCATTTTTTAAAATTTTCATATAAAAATAGAAGTTTTTTGAAAAAATACAACCCTAGGAGTTACAGTGAGACTCACAGAAGATACAATGGCTGCATTCAGCGACATCAACAGCTGCGAGACAGCTCACTAACTAATCGCTCACTTTCATTGAATGCACCGCTACCTCATCTATCAATTGACAAAAGAATTTAATAATAATATTTTATTAAAGTTGATTGAAAAAATATTTTTCCAATCTAAATTTCATTTTTGATTGTAAATATTTGTGTTAAAATGTCATCGAATGTCATCGATAACAAAGGCAGCGCAATTGTAGCTTAAAAATTTCATGCTGAAAAAAATGGCGACCGCTCACTGAACATGTTGATGGTAGCATGCCATTCAAGCGAAAATTACTCAACAGTTTCACAACTGCTGAAGTCGCTGAATGCAGCCAATGTAATGCCCGATTTACATTGTATCTTCTGTGAGTCTCACTGTATCTCCTAGGGTTGCATTTTTTAAAATTTTCATATAAAAATAATATTTTTTTGAAAAAATGCACACCTAGGAGATACAGTGAGACTCACAGAAGATACAATGGCTGCATTCAGCGACCTCAGCAGTGCGAAACTGCTCAGTAACTAATCGCTCACTGTTACTGAATGCACCGTTATCTCAGCTGTAAATTTACAAATTAATTTGTTATTAATATTTTATTAAAGTTACATACAACTCTTTAATTGATTAAAAACATATTTCCAATCTAAATTCCATTTTTGTTTATAAATATTTTAGTTAAAATGTCATCGATGTCATCGATAACAAATGCAGCGCAAATGTTGCGTAAAAATTTTATGCTGGAAAAAATGGCGACCGCTCACTAAACATGTTGATGGTAGCATGCCATTCAAGTTCAAATTGCTCAACAGCTCCACAACTGCTGAGGTCGCTGAATGCAGCCTTTGTAAATCGGGCATAAATCGGGCATAAATCGGGCATTAAACATTTTCCATTATTAAGCTGATTTTCAGCCGATTTTTTAAGTTAAGCCGATTAAAACGATCGGCTCCAAGCCATTTATAGCCATCACCGACCAATTGCCCTCGGCTTGGTCCTCTGTATGTTTACACACACATACATAAAAATTCCTATGTTATTACCTCAAGAATAAAGGTCCATTCATATCAGACAGCACGTTGCGTATCATGCACGACAAATATTCTTCAGTACATTTTATATGAGAGTGTTCATATCATGCGTTTTGGGTCCGTTCATGCACGTATCGTATCATGCAAAATATGTTTGCAGGAGCCTGCCGCATGCATTGTTGTAGAAATATAAAATATTTACTGCTTTTTCTTGTTTTTATTACAAAATTTTTGATATTGTAGTGATAATGTAGTATTTTTTAATTATTTTTTTTTTAAATTTATATTTATTTTTTTTAATTAAATAAAATATATATGAAAGTCTTCGGCGCACATTGTAATCTTTTTCATCAATAAACAAGTGCAACAAGATTGCAGCCCAAATTGAATCCAAACGGCAGTATCAACTCGCCATCGGAATGGCGACACATGAAATGGTGGCACACGAAACCGAACGATGCCACTCCAAATGTGCCCATAGCTACTGCGCTGTAGCCAAGATGAAAGTTGAAGTTACATGGATGTAGACACACGCAATTTTAGTAGGACTGAATGGAAATGGTGGTCTCGCATGATATTGTTCTCCAACATGGATAAATTGTCAAGAGTTGTCAGCTAGGCGAAGCACACATAGCGTTGTATATTTCTTCAACTCACAATCGTGTGTATTTAATCCATGTATCATTTACACATTATAATAAATGTAACAAATAAATTAATTGAATGACAAATTTATTTAATTCTAAGTAAATGTACTACAAAAACTCTTGCAAACAGATTCTTGATCGACATTATGTTGTATTTGTAGAGGCAGCAGCCAAGTTAGCAACAACACTAAATTTGGCGCACAAGACCTCTGGCGAGAAAATGAAGCCAGAGCGGTATATTTGCAAGTAGCCATGGCTACGATAAAATGGAAATGTTTAACATGTTGAGTAAAGTGGTCTCGAAAGTTCCGATCTGGTTCCGAAGACTGGTATATCCAGATGAATTCAATATATGGTGATAGGATGATGTGTTGTGGTGTTCTGACACCGCAGATTGCACTTTGATTCCATCAGTTTTTCGGGGATTTTATCAAATATCTCATGGCCGACGGTTTCTCCAGCTGAATCTTATTCTCCAATTCAGCATCTGCTTGGGTCCAATATTGTCATCGCCGACAATGTAGCATTATGGATATTCAACCAAAAGTGGACCACTTTAATGAAACATCCATGCTGCTTTGCTTTCTATAACCATCTTGTAGCAATTTGTAGAATCAAAACACATTTGTTATTAAATTTTAATTATGTTGAGAGTAAACAAAAGTGTTGTCGGTTTATGAAAAATGTATAAGTGGAGTTTACATTAAACAACCCTGAGAGCGTTTGCATGATGCTGATATGAACGCCTTTGCATGAACGTGCATGATACGCTACGTGCATGATACGCAACGTGCTGTCTCATATGAATGGCCCTTAATAGAAACAAAGATTGCGCAGAACGTTGTTCAAAACTTGAATCTTCTGAGCATGTACGTAGAAGTCTTTTGACAACTGTAATTTTTTCATTGTGTAAGAATGTTGTTGTAAAGAAAACAAAACATTTGATTTATTTTTAAAAAAAATTGAGTGTGATTGAATAGATATGTGTGCAAAACTGCACTTAATTGGCCATCAAAACTAAAAGATAAGAAAACACCATCGAAATTCTCTAAAAACAAAAAAATTCAACAGCATTTGTGTAGGTCCGGTCCGTCAGTATAACAAATATATATTTTAGATTTGAAATTAAATTAACTGCCATCCACCCACCCAAGCAACAATTTACTAGGCAGCTCAAATACTGCTAAGTTTCTGGTAGGATTTTGAAGAGTATATACTCGCCAGTAAAAACTAGTCAAGAACTGGTAGGTTTCTGATAGGGATTTGAAGAGTAATCCCTACCACACCCAGCAAAAAATTCCCTCAAATCCCATTAAAATTAGTCAATAGGACAATTATTGATTTAATAGTATACAAAAAATTAATCTTTTCATATAAACTCAAAGGCAATGTCATGCTATTTTCTAGTATTTAATGGTATTTTCCGTTTAAAATAATAATTTATCCTTTTGACTAATTTTAATAGTAAAAAACTATTATTTATATAGATGCAGTAAATTTATTCTGGATGCAGTAAAACTTGTCAAATACTGGTCAAAAACTGGTCTCCCACCAGCAAAACTAGTCAAAAACTGGTCGGTTACTAGTAGGGATTTGAAGAGTAATCCCTACCAGTATAACTTCTTAAAAACTGGCCAAAAACTGGTCACCCACCAGTAAAACTAGTCAAAAACTGGAAGGTTACTGGTAGGGACTTGTAGAGTAATCCCTACCAGTAAAACTAGTCAAAAACTGGTATCCCACCTGTAAAACTGGTCTCCCACCTGTAAAACTGGTCAAAAACTGGTCGGTTGCTGGTAGGAATTTGAAGAGTAGATCCCTTCCAGTAAAACTAGTCAAAACTAGTAGCGATTTGAAGAGAAAAATGTATTTCCAAAAATATGATAAAACAAAACAGCAGCTTTGGATTATCAAACAACAAATTTCACTTTATGAAATTATATTAAAAACAAAATTAGTTTCAAATTTCTTTTCAATTCAATGCAAGGTTTGTAGCGTTAATATGTAATATATGTATATTATATTTTTCAAACGCAACATTTCTCAAGCCAGCGGTTGCTACGTAATTTCAGTGTCGAATAGCGTCTGTGTGGCAAGAATCGCGGGACGTTCGTGTTTGCATTAGAACGCAAAGCTATTCACGAAAACACCGTCGGAGCCGCGTTTTTGTGTTTTGTAATTCATGTTTAATATTTTTATTTATGTAGAATTTTTTCTTTTAAATCAATAGAAACTAAAATTTTACATTTATTTTTGTTGTCCAGTTTTAAGCCAGTTTGTGGCAAGTTTTTCGCCAGTTTCTGGCCAGTTTGTGGCCAGTTTATGGCCAGTTACTGGCAAGTTTTGGCCAGTTTTTGGCAAGTTTTTGACCAGTTTCTGGCCATTTTGTGGCCAGTTACTGGCTAGTTTACTACCCAGAAATCGAAGAGTTTTACTGGCTAGTTTCTGGTAGGAAAATGCGAGACATCGCTTGCGAGTAACTGGTAGGTTTCTAACCAGTTGTTGACCAGTTTTTGACCAGTTTTTTGGCCAGCTTTTGACCATTATTTGACCAGTTACTGGCTAGTTTACCTACCACAAAACCGAAGAGTTTTACTGGATAGTTTCTGGTAGGAGAGTGCGTGACATCGCTTGCTAGTAACTGGTAAGTTTACTTGCCAGAAACTAGACAAGTGAATAGTTATACTGGCTAGATACTGGTAGGAAACTGGTAGGAATTGTTGCTTGGCATGCCCATGTACAGCAATGTCTTGATCAGTACCCAACAATTTTTTTGAGCAAAAATGTAAAAAAAAAATTTCAATGAACTAAATATTTGTAATTTATTAAATGTCTAAATTAATATTTCCTTTACTTGACATTCCATACTTTTTGACGTCAGCAATACAGGGTGTACATGCGCAATGCGTAATCTTATTATTCTATTATTCTTGATTTGGAACCACTGATAATTTCATACGTATGTGAAGTTAACAACACGGGGAACCGGACAATTCATCTTAAATAATTCATCATATCACAATTCAATTTTAACAATTCATAATTAATCGTATATACAATTCATCGTATATACAATTCATCGTATTCACAATTCATCGTATCACAATTCATCGTATGCACAATTTATCGTATGCACAATGCATCGTATGCAAAATTTATCGTATACACAATTCATCGTATACACAATTCATCGTATACACAATTCATCGTATGCGCTGTAACGAACCTTTTTCTTCTCTAGCCGGGGTATGTCTCGCCGGTGTCCAGGGTTCGTGTACAAACGAAGAGTTTTGGGTTTCTTTTCTTTTATTAAGTTTTATTATTTATTAACTTTTGCCTTTATTGACATTTAACAGCAACTTATAATTATTTTTACACTCTATACATAAATATTTTATTTCTAATGTTGTAGCGTTGTTTAGAGAGGGGTTTGTAAAATCCGTTGTTGTTCCTCTGTTCCTTTTGTCGCTCTAAGCCACAGTTGTTCCGCTTAAATTCCGTGCGTGGTTGTGGTCGTCGCGCGTAGTCAGTTTGTGTAGCGCGTAACCGTTGTCGGTCACTGTGTTGCTACACGTCACAGAGAGGTCAGTGTTCTACACCTTGCTCTCACTGCCTACTGTATGCTCTGTCTTTGGAGTGAAATGCACGGCATCTACTCCCCGTCGGTTACTGGTACTCACTGCCCACTGTATGCTCTGTCGTAGGAGTGAAATGCACGGCATCTACTCCCCGTCGGTTACTGTCGTTGTCAACCGTCACAGTGAGGTCAGTGTTCCACACCTTGCTCTCACCGCCTACTGTACGCACTGTATTAGGACTGAAATGCACGGCATCTACTCCCCGTCGGTTACTGTCGTTGTGCAATTATATTTTCACTTGTAACTTACGACCGGCTCCTGTGGTGACTTGTTGTTGACTGCACTCCGGACTACGACTTGTTCGCTTAGACTGTGCGCGCACGACTGACTGCCTGCTAGTGTTGTGGCGCTCTTTTTATTGGGCGATCGTTGTGAGCTCTTTTCCACTTGACGAAGTGTGTCAGCTGTTGGTACTTACCAACAGTCATTCAGTTGCGGGGTTGTATTATTTCCTACTTTTTAAAAATGTGGTTACTACTAATACTGTCTTGACGTAAAAGTAAGTATTTTATTTATGTTTGACAACTATATATATAAAAGAAAGAAATGTTGAATTTAGTGTATCAAAAATAAAAAGGTATGTCCATCAGGTCATGATGTGGGAGGAAATGAGGTACGATTTCCTTCCTCACATTTCCCCCCCACTTACGGGACGAAACAACTTCACTTGTAGAGTGTCGGCCCGCGTAAACTTCACTTTGAAGTTCTCTCCTCGCACCTCGACTATGAAGGAGTACACCGTTCGAGGTCTTCTGCGCTCGAACGCCCGATCGATTGCTCCCCTAAGTTCAGTGATGGTTTGTTCATCATACGGGCTCATGTTTAGGCCGCCAATCCATAATGACCGCCTAGTAGTCGAGGCAGTGCCTGTAGATTGAGGTGTTCTTGCGGTCTGTGCTCTTTCGGCTCTTGACGGACGACATGATGATGTAGCGGTGGGAACCAGCCGGGGGTTTCACGTGTCATGACGGCTTCACTCGGGCTCGAGGAACTGCTGGAACTTTCGCTGTCTTCGCCATCTTTGCTGGCCTGTTTCTGTCACTTTTGCCTTGCCTGCGCCCTTCATTGCGATCACCTTCATTGTTTTCGTTGCCGCCGTTGTTGTGGTCGGTATTTCCCGCGCTGCGGGCATGATGATCGGTATCTCGGGAATTTTGTTGGTTGTCGTTGTTTGCTCCGTCTTCACTGTTCCCTTCATTGCAGCTGCTACTGTCACCGGTATCGCCGTCGATCTCTCGGTCGCAGGGTACTTCTCCTGTGTTCCTCGGAACTTGTTCATCGACGCAGTTGTTTATATTTGCGGTATCGATTTTATCTTCGGTGTTGGGGTTGTCGACGTTGCTACTATCCTCAACGACGTGGTCATCCGCACTGCTGCTATCACTGCTAATGTCCTCGTAGCAGGGACGGTGGGTGGTGTCATCGGTGGTAGCACCGCTGGTTGCGTCGACTTTGTTATTGTCATCGACTTTGTTTTTATTGTCATCGGCGTCGTGGATAACTATACTGGGATTGTCGTCGAAGTTGATGGCAGCGGCATGTTTGCCGTCGAATTCGTTTTCTGCATTATTTTCAGCGCTGCCGCTGCTACTATCGCTGCTACTTTTGCTGCTGCTGTCGCTGCTACTGTTGCTGCTGCTGGTTGCGACATGTTTAACGTCGTTCTCACCGTTGTCGCCTGTCTTGTCTTCAGCGCTGCTGCTGTCGCTGAGATTGACACCGTGGCTGACGGTGACGTCGCTACCGGCGATGGCGACAAGTTCGACGTCGTGGTTGACGGTATTGTTGATGGTGGCGTGAAAATTGCTAACTTTAGCGTTGTCATCGCTGACGTCGCTGTAAATGGCGTTATTGTTGTCATCCGTATTACTCGTGTCGCTGATGAGAATGACTTAGTCGGTGAAGGTAACGTCATTGATGGTGGTGCTATACCTAGTGTCGACCACGCCACTGTCGTTATCTGAATTCCCATCGGCACTTATGTAGAATGTGCCGATATTCACGTCGACGCTACTAACCTCCTCCTCATCACTGGAGCTTGCGACAATGAAGATGGAGTCGTCAACGCGGCCTATGATCTCGCCGTTGCATTTTTCATCTATCATAGGAGGCGTTCTTTTGGTGCCTTCGCCATCAACTTTGGGCAGCTCTGCTAAGTTAACGGCTATCATGGGTGTTGACGGTGGTTCCTGTACGTCCGTCTCCTTATGGGGGTCTCCCCACGCTAACGTTGCTACGCTGTCGTCGCCGCTGGATGTTTCGCCAAAAAGTTCTTGCATCGTAATTTTTAATTTTTCGGCATGCTCGCGGGACTGTGTGGCGACATGATTGTTATTGTCGTGGTCGCTGCCTGGCTGGCGCGCCGTCGACATCGATGTGAACGTGCGTCCACGCTGTTGAGGATTATGCAGATCGTTGTTGTTTTGGTGTGCTGCGGTCGTCGCGTTTATTGTGATTGCGCGCACTCGTATGTTGGCGCGGCCAAAGTTCGCCTTCATGCCTGGTTTGGTGCGTCCTCTACCTGGCCCGTCCTGATGTCTTCCTCCAGAGTTATGCTTGGGAGTGGATGCACGTCTGCGTCTTTACCTTTTTGGTAGTTCCTCTTCGCTGTCCGTTGACAGGGATCGCTTTTCGCCAGTGGATTTCGAATTACGTCGTCGTAGACACATACGTCGACGTATGCTGGGCTGTAACCTGTGGTATCGGATGCGCTGGAATTGATTGCCAGGGATATTTCCGGTATTTCATCCCACTTCTTCTGATGAACTCCTTCTAGCTGCGCGATCATGATTTTTACCATCCGGTTGACCCTCTCCGTTGGGTTCTCCTGCGGAGTATAGGGAGCGGTAAATTGTTGTCGTACCCCGACTTCATCTAAATAGCGTTTGAAAATTCTGCTTGTGAATTGGGTGCCGTTATCCGTGATGATGACTTTCGGTACGCCATATCTGGATAATATTCGCTCTCTGAATTATTTCACCAGGCCTTCGGCTGTTGCTTTTCGTAGCGGAACTAACTCTGTCCATTTAGAAATACGATCAAAGAAGACTAATAGCATGGTGTTGCCATGCGTTGACCGTGGTAGTGGACCAACAAAATCTGCACATTATGTTGCCAATGGCTCTTCCGGAATATGTATGAGCATTTCACCTGCGGGTCGTTGTTTGCTCACCTTATATCGTTGGCAGGATAAACATGTCTGTACGTAGCGGCGAATGCCAGGCCAATAATATCTGTTAGTTATCTTGGAAATGGTTTTTCGTATCCCTAAATGCCCGGCGCTAGGATTGTCGTGATTTTCGCACATGACTCGATTTCGTAAAGTTGCGGGAACGCAAAGTTTCCATGTTACGCCGTCTTCGTCGCTTGCATTTCTTGGCAGATGCCGCTATAATTGCCGTCGATAGTTGCGTAATCCGGAAATTTTTCTGGGGTCATTCTGATGTCATTTGCCTTCTTCTTCAACCAAGAATATTCGGTATCTTCCACGTTATGCACCGTGACTCGCTGGATAGTGTCCTGTCAATGCCGCGACAATGTATCTGCAACTACATTTAATTTGCCTTTACTATATTGCACCGTAAAGTTAAACTGCTGCAACTCGAGAGCCCATCTTACAATACGTCCGGACGGACTTTGAATCGAATTCAACCATTTTAAAGATAAATGGTCTATGATGACGATGAATTTATAACCTTCTAAATAAGGTCGCATTTTCCGAATACCCCATACTATAGCCAGGCATTCTTTTTCTGTAGGCGAATAGTTTTTCTCCGCTTAATTAAGGTGGCGGCTAGCATACGCTATCACCCGCTCGGATCCCTCGATGATCTGAGTGAGCACCACTCCTAGGCCATAGTCGCTAGCGTCGGTCTGTAAGCTGAATGTTTGAGTAAAATCGGGACATGCCAGGACTGGCGCTTCGGTGAGTTTCAATTTGAGTTCTTCGAATGTATCTTGTTGTATTTTGGCCCACTTCCAATGCTTTAACTTTTTCAGCAATGATGTTAGTGGTTGTGCTATTGTGGCAAAATCTGGCACAAATCGCCGATACCATGACACCATGCCAAGAAATCGTCGTACTCCCCGTACGTTCTGGGGCGGCTGAAGTTCGCGAATGGTGGCTACTTTTTCGGGATCCGTTTGGATGCCTTCGCTCGTAACGACGTGACCTAAATATTTAATTTGTGTTTTAAAGAACTCACATTTTTCTGGGTTTAACTTCAGGTTTGCCGCGCGAAGTCGCCGGAACACTTCCTGTAGATTGCGTTGATGCTCAGAGAGAGTTGTGCCGGTAACCACGATATCGCCGAGATAAGCAAATACGAAGGGTTCCAACTCCGGACCAATGATACTGTCGAGCGCACGTTGAAAAGTCGCTGCACTCAGAAGAAAATGTACCATTAAGTACTTTATGGTACGATATTATGGTTCATATTATGGTTCATGTATTAATAGTTTTTTCTTTTTAAATCAAAAGTTTTCTAATTAATTCAATAGTATTTGAAAAATTCACTACCATAAATTTAAATATTTCAATATTATTATTTTAAATAGAATAAATACTGTTGTTTTAATGGTTTCCTCCTATAATAATAAACGTGGTGTAAAAAAACACAAAAACGAATACAAACATGTTCGTTTTGAACGTGACTCTGCGTGTTTACTCAAAATGGTCGCATGTATTTTTTGTAATAATCCACATTATTAAACGCGACATTGGTAAGGACTCAATGTATTTAATGCAAATAAATTATATTTAATTATATTTATATTTTTATTTCTTACAGAAAATAAATAATACATCAAACTTCTATTATGGCAACGGACTCAAATATAACTGCAGACTCAAGTACTACCATCAATTATTTGAAACCAAAGCAAACATTAAATGTGTTATAACCTTTTGCAGCAAGAAGTGTCTTTTTATGTGAGTGTTGTAAAAGTGAATATCAATTTCGACATTTAAATAAAATAATATATACAATAAATTAACTAAAATACATTTTTGTTTAATAAATTATTAGGAAAATGTAATTCGATATACCATAAAATTAATAATACGTATCATTAAATTTGTACAGGTTTTTCTTATTGTAATTAAAATATCACATTATAAAATTTATGGTAGAACCACACATTGTATTAACAGTTTCAATATTACTGAACTAATGGGACGCATCCTATTGACCAATTTTAATGGTATAAATTATTGTTTTTCTATTGAAATACTATCAATTTACCATGATTTTTTTCTGGGTGTGGTGCCGAGTGTAAACCGAAAGGCATAACGCGCCACTGATAAAGGCCGCGGCCTGGTACCGTGAACGCCTTATGTTTCCTGCTTTCGGCTTCCATTGGTATTTGCCAATACCCATCTCGTAGATCAAGACTGCTTACGTATTTGGGATTTCGAAGTCTGTCCAAGATATGCGTTATGCGGGGTAGAGGATAAGCACTGATCTACTATTTAATTGTCGGTAGTCGACGCACAACCACCAAGCTCCGGTTTTCTTTTTCACTAAGACAATGGCCGCACTATAGGGGCTATGGGAGGGTTCGATACGTCCTTTCTTTAACAATTTATTCATTTCATCTTGGGATATATCTTTGTTTGATTGGTCGATCGTCTGCCATTATTATCTTGTGTTCAGTTATGGTTGTTGTTCCTTGAATATCCGAAAACTTTTTTAATTCTCTATCCAAAAATTCCTGTATTTGTTGTTGCTCGCTGCTATTGTCCTGATGTTTCGTAATATTCTATGGCCTATTTCGTCCTTGTGTGACCACCATGCACTTGGTTGTCATTTTACTTGATTTTGGAGTCCGGGTTAATTTTATAGTTTCACCCCCACAGTCTGCTAGGGTGAAATCAGCGTCTACTGCTATAAATTTCCAGTTTTTCCCGATTTCATGTAAAAATGACTTGTTGATGAAACTTTTAGTCGCTCCCGTGTCGAAGGTTGCTATGGTCGGAATGCCATTTAGGGTGAGGTGTGCAAAAATGTGACTGTTGTTAAATTGTAGTGGATTTACTGGCGAGGGGTGTTCCTTCAGAAACCCATTTCCCCTCGATTGAAAGGGTTTCCGCGTGGGTTTTCCGATTCATGTCAACACATGTTCGTCCTGATTCCGTGACGTCCACAATTCCAACAGAATAATACCTGTTCGTTTGGGCATGACCTAGACTGATGTCCCTTCTGTCCACAATTTCGGCAAGCTGTTTGAACGTTGATAGGGTTCTGCCGTCCTTGTGAGACCATTCGATGTTGTTCGTCTTGTCTACGTTGAGTCGGAGGGCACTCTTGCGCGCGTATATTTTCTAGGTCCTCGGCCAATGACGCCAGTTCTTCCAATTTGTTGAAATCTCTTCTGAGGATGTATAGCTGGTAATCTGGTTGTAGATTTTTGTAGATCCTATCTACCCTTTTTTCTTCCATGTAGTCCACATAATGCATTAGACCTTGTAGTGCCAGCATGTAGTTCTTGAAGGAATCTTTAGGATGCTGGCGCCGTTGTCTAATTTCGTCATCCAATTCTTCGAAAGAAGAGCCTGCACACATAGAAAATTATTGTTGAAATTTGAAAATATTATCAATTTTCATTTAGAATTATAAAAAATAGCTAGACACCCTGTTTTTATTTTTTATTTTGACATTTGATGTTTCTGTTTTGGAAATATTCAAATTTATCGCGCGTTGTTGTGTGGACTAAAAATGTCCAATAATTGTAATCGACAACGCTAATCTGGGCAACAATTTTAATCGGGCGACAACTATAAAATTGCTCTCAATGGTGTTTTAAACAGACGGACATACTTTCGACATATGTTCCTCATCAAGCCCTACCTGCCATTCAACGAGACACTCGGTACGGTTTCCCAACTGATTTGAGTTCCAACACCGGCGGAAAAGTTCTCCCACTGTTCGTTTTTGTCCATTGGGAAGTGATACCCGGCAACCCATGTGAGCCGGTCACCAAATCCTACCAAAATGTAAACGTCATGGTCTTAAGGAAGGTCTTTACGATGTGGAATTGTGTTAAACATTATTAATCGTATGAAGTTATAAAATAAAAATGCATTTTAAATTAGAGAAGGGTGTTTGTATTTATTTTATTGTTGTTGCCTTTTCAATTTTAAATTAAAAATGCCATTAAAAGCAAAAACAAAACTAACAATAGAATTATTAAAAGCTAACATTTTATTATCAATACGTGTTTGATAATTTTATTGTTGTATCCGACAATAATTTGAAAATAATATTTGTGGATCCATTTTAACATAAAATATTTTTAAATTATTGTCGGATTCGACAATAATTTTCTATGTGTGTGGTAGGAAAAATTTGAGAAAATCTCGTTTAAAGGTGGACCACGTCTCCCAATGCTTATTTACCAAAAAGGGCAGTGAAAATTAGGAGCAAAAATGTAGTGACGCTAAAAACAGTATGTTTTTTATGATTGCAATAGAAACCCTGACAAAAAATATAACATAACAACGCGCGTCCAAATCTAATAGCTTACCAAAATCTATTAGTGTTTGGAATTCTGTGAATATTTAAAACAATATACCGACCGCCCCGCAAACCTTGAATAGGCTCCAGAACTATATTCGAGAGCATGAAACATACTAGCTTAAAAAACACGTCTACCACATTTTGGATGCTGGCATCAATTTTCTGAAGTGGTCTTGACGCTCGGGCTTCAAGTCTACGATATTGCTTGGATAATATAAAACGGGATAATTAATTGAAAAATGCCCTTTTTGTTGTCCTATATAAGGATCCCCTTTTTTTACATATTTTGCAGGATTAAGTCAATATTTAAAAGAAAAAAAAACTAAATGTAGGTTAATTTGATATCGAGTTGAAAATAAGGCTAAATCTTGATTTGAAGTAAACGTTGAAAACAATTTAAGAATAAGTTTAATATTGATTTGAAAAGAAGGGAATTTTCAAGTTAAGGTTAAGCTACACTCAGAAGAAAATGTACCATTAAGTACTTTATGGTACGACCATTGATATTATGGTTCATGTATTAATAGTTTTTTCTTTTTAAATCAAAAGTTTCCTAACTAATTCAATAGTATTTGAAAAACTCAGTACCATAAATTTAAATATTTCAATATTATTATATTAAATAGAATAAATACTGTTGTTTTAATGGTTTTCTCCTATAATAATAAACGTGGTGTAAAAAAACATAAAAACGAATGCAAACATGTTCGTTTAGTACGTCATTCTGCGTGTTTACTCAAAATGGTCGCATGTATTTTTTGTTAAAATCCACATTATTAAATGCGACATTTAATGAAAATAAATTATATATATGTATTTATTTATACTTTTATTTAATACAGAAAATAAATAATACATCGAAATTCTATTATAGCAACGGACTCAAAAATAACTGCAGACTCAAGTACTACAATCAATTATTGGAAACCAAAGCAAACATTAAATGTGTTATAACCTTTTGCAGAAGGAAGTGTCTTTTAATGTGTGTGTGTTGTAAAAGTGAATATCGATTTCGATATTAAAATAAAATAATATATACAATAAATTAACTAAAATACATTTTTATTTTAATAAATTATTAGGAAAATGTAATACGACTACATCATAAAATTAATAATACGAATCATTAAATATGTATAGGTCTTTCTTATTGTAATTAAAATATCACATTATAAAATTTATGGTACAACCACACATTGTATTAACAGTTTCAATATTACTGAACTAATGGGACGCATCCTATTGACCAATTTTAATGGTATAAATTATTGTTTTTCTATTGAAATACTATCAATTTACCATGATTTTTTTCTGGGTGTACCAGTTTTTATTGAAAAAGCTATGATTTTTAAATTTAGGTTAAAAGTGTTTCAAACGTTAACCTAAACTCTACGATTTGAAAGTAATGATTGATTTCAAAGCATTCGCAAGTTAATATTAAGTGCAAAGGCAAATTGGGAACAAATGAAAATTTGTTAATGTCTCATTGTTGCATTTAAAATGTTTTTGTTTATTAAACAGCGATTTTTTAAACTTTTTGATCTTCTCACAAACATTTTGTTATCCGTACCAGTCATTTTCCAGTACTTGTTATATTTACAAATACTTATTGTCTTACAAAATTTCATTTGTGTATTTAACCAAAATGAACATTATATACTTGTTAATAAAACAAAATCATTGTTATTTGGCATTTTGTTAAAATTACAATGGTTTTTATTAAAATCTTAATAATGCTCTGTTATACGAACAAAAATAATTTGTTGCCTGAACGGACTATTTGTTTATTTCGAGAAAAAAAAAATAACGCGTCTTGACGCTTCGATTCATTACATTATGTTCTGCTGTGTTAGCATTTGCACTGCATTATTAAAATGTAGTGCAATTTCAGAGTATTATATATAAAAAATAGACTTTAAATATTTTGTATGGAATACTGAAGGATTCTCAAGAGCCATTTTCTGATTTTAGCCACTTTTCTCCTTGTTCTGGAAGAAGATGTAATAAACCAATAAGAGTTGAAGGTTCGATAAATTTGGAGAATTTTCTTTTACAACCAGTGTGGATGTAATGTCATGATCAAGCCGAAGAAATTAATGTTATTCCAACGTTGGTTTTCGAAGTTAAAAAAATTGACACGAAATTCACTACACAAAATTACTCAGTGACGTGTTAAATTAAATGTTAACAAGAATTTTTTATTTTTTTTCACCACTACTTATGTGCCACTGCATTCGCACAATCAGTGAGATCATTGTTTTTCTCTTGAATTAGCAAACATACAAATCAATTAATATATAAGTGCAGGTCCAAACACGAAAGTCATCCCGAGAATTTTACTTCACGGAAAATGCACGATGAGCTGATATACAATGTAAGTGGTCAAGGTTTACGAATACGTTTATGAAATATTAATATATTTTCATTCATACGCTGACAACATTGATATTTTACGCGAACCTGGCAATGTTATACATCGCAGTGGCGCAATTTGATCTTTGCGGCACGTCGTGGATTTTACAAGAAGTTCCAGTACACTGCCACCGGTGCAGGTGCTGTTCCAGCTGTAGAACATACTTTAAATCCTTTTATTATATTTGTTCTATAAACAAATTTATTATGGAGTATAAACACATTTATTTTGTTTATAAAAAATATTTTTTAGTATGTCCTGTGCCTTTATAATAAGGAGAAAAAATTGTGTGTCAATTTCCCTTCTTATTATAAATTCACATGTAGAAAAAGACCCTCATCTTGCAAGATCCCTGTGATGCAAAATTTTAAGTCTTGAAGGCTTCTTCCCAATAAACCAAAAACATGGATATTAAGTGATTATCGAATGTATATTGAACATGGATATCGAAGCTTTTACTGGAGAAAAGCGTTCCACTTTTTGTAATTGTAAGCTTGAAAACCATAAAAAGCTAAAAGTTTTGCTGGAGAACAACTTTTAGCTTGTTATCCAACTGAATCTAGCCTTTAGATAAACTTGAATTCCGACATTCAATATACCTTCGAGGTTTAACTTAATTGTAAGCTATAAATAAACTGTGAATCTGTAATATTTCATAACTGTAATATTTTATAAACGTATTCGTAAACCATGGCCACTTACATTGTATATCAGCTCATCGTGCATTTTCCGTGCAGTAGAATTCTCGGGATGACTTTGGTGTTTGTACCCGGACTTATATATTAATTGATTTGTCTGTTTGCTAATTCAAGCGAAAAACAATGATCTTACTGATTGTGCGAATGCAGTGGCGCATATTTAGTGGTGAAAAAAAAATAAAAATTTTCTTGTTAACATTTAATTTAACACGTCACTGAGTAATTTTGTGTAGTGAATTTCGTGTCAATTTTTTTAACTTCGAAAACCAACGTTGGAATAACATTAATTTCTTCGGCTTGATCATGACATTGTATCCACACTGGTTGTAAAAGAAAATTCTCCAAATTTATTGAACTTTAAACTCATTGCTTATTGGGTTAGCAGATAATTTTTGTTTTTGCCAACAATGTATTTTGTTGCTGTACAACTGCTACTTGACAAAACTGCTACTCTACATCGCAACTGCTCCGTTTAGTGAATAACCTTAATAAGTTTTAATTTCAATCCTATAAAAAGATGTACATACATTTTTTCACATAGTCAAAACTTCAAACTGTTATCATAAACGTATTTAAAATTTACGTTAGGGATGCGTTTGATTGTCCAAACACAATTGTTTTCTGCGCCCCACTACCGTGGAACCTGAGTTGCCGATATACCTCGGGCAGCCCTGTGCTCATTTATAATTCTTTCTGAACGTTGTGACAATTAATAATAAATTGAAAATTTTTGAAAAACATTGTTGATGCGTAGCCTAATGGAAAAGCAGTGGACTTCAACGCCGGAGTCAAGAGTTCAATGTCAGCTTGTGACAACATAAATAAAACATTTTTCTATTTCTATGATTATTAAATTAAATTATTAAATGTATATAACATAGACAAAAACAATAAATAAAAATAATAGAAAGGAAGAAATATAATTAAGACGCACAATTTTTTTTTATTTTTTTCATTGCAAATACGTTGCCAATACGTTGCTGACACATTTCATACAATATTGCTGGAATATTGCTAATTATTGCTGCAATATTCCAGGAGGCGGACATAGATAGATTGCTGGAATATTGCAGCAATATTTCTGGCAATATTTCAGTCTTGCAGTGCAATGTCCCAGCAACGTTGCTGCAATATTTTCGTGCTGTAGGGATTATGGAAGTATCCATCCTTTTTCTATTTAATGGAAAATTCTACGTGAAAAACCTACAAGAATTGAAATGAAAGTTAAGAATTGAAATGAAAATTTCTGCTATACACAAAATTAAGCGCGAAAGTAGTTGTGTGTGGCGCAAAAACAGAGCCAACCAATTAAAATTACGACTTAGCTGATAAAACAGCTAGGCCGAAGACATCGGCGGCAGCTAAGATGCCAAAAAAACAATCGGCTTAGCCGCGGCTGAGCCGTCACGGCTTGGACCTCTGTATACATAAGCATAGAAACAGAGAAGCATTTTGAAAAAATAACAAAGTATCATACACTTTCAGAAATATATTGTCATTTCCGACAATATTGTAACAATCTCGATGTTCAAAATAGATCTCATAACCACATTGTCAAAATATTGTCGGTTTGGCAATTAGATTGTTATTTTAAAACGTCATTCGATTGTTTGGATGTTTTTATTTTTTTTTTATTACAAACAATGTTTTATGCAAACAAATATTTATATTGTAATGCCCTTCTGCACTATGAGAGCATATTTACAAATCTTTGGCACATTTGGTAGTCATCAAAAATTTAACGCCAAAAATTTGGTCTGGAGAATTCGTGGACATCAGAACATACGCAATTTATATTGCACACATGTGTTATCCTATGACTTCTGCAGCCATCCAGTTCGTACTACCGATAATATTCATCTTCGCATCTTCAAGAGGATCTCATTTTCACACCTCATCCTACATCAATAGATGCTATACCGACCGCTAACCCATTCGGCCAGAACATATTGGTTTTAGTTGGTGATTCCCATATCTAAACAAAAGGAACAAAGGTTCAATATATATTTAATATTAAAATTGTAAAAATATAACTTACATTTTGTTTGATTTTTATTTTTTGAAATAAATAACAAAAATATATGACATCTATTTGATGCCAGAAAATAGAGGTGCCACATAATCACTGTATAATGAAATGACAATCACATATTGTTAAAAAGTTACAATATATTTCTGAGAGTGTAAAAAAAATAAAAACATAAAAACGTACTTTTATGCAGAAAAGTAAAAATTGACGAAAAAGGTACATTTTTGAATTGCTGTTTTTTTTCTAAATGTAGGGAAACAAAACTGTACTGTTAATTTTTAATTCCATATTTTTTTTTCTTAATAAATTTATTTATCACAAGTAAATAAATAATTGAAAATAAAAAGAATTTTAAACCTATGAAATCATGAACTAAAATTTTGTCCCATTTTCTCCTTTCATTCACTAATCAATATCCGATGGTTGTATCTTCTCATTGACATTTTGAAAAATATATTTTATTATTTTAAAATTGAAAAATTTTATTTTTATTATTACAAATATGTTTTAATACATAAAAAAATTACATCTTATAAAATAACGCATCGTGTAAATGCACAAGTACCCAAATACATTTGTGTTTATGGGTTCTAACAACAGATGGCAGCCAGCAGCTGGGAAACATAGCAAAACAAAGCCAACGCTAATTTACTTGTCTGTCCCGCAATCTGCAGTGCAGAATCATCAGTTGCTTATGTTATTGTTTGCAAAGGTTGAGTTAGTTCAACTTCTTCAATAAAATTATAATTATTATTAGTTTGTATGAATAAAAAAGTGAACAAATTTGCAGTGGCACAGTTACATCTATTTATTATCATTACATAAAATAATGCATACATTGGAGCATTCAATTATTAAGATTTATCATGTTGATATATGTATCAGCACAATGTATTTTGTTCTCCAAAACTTGCATGCATTTCCCATATAAATCGAATACGACGGAGTACAAAGTCATCAGCGTACATTTTCCGTGCGCTCTTTATATGCTTGACATTCGCAAAAGAAAAGAAAAACATAATCACGGTTGAAATGGACATAAAGTACTATTCGTGTGTACGGGTACTTAGCTCTGAATATTTCGTACTGAAAAAATAAAAACGTATTGAAAATAGTACGAAAGTACGAACTTATGCTACTCTGCATAGAAATGATATTCATTTTTATTTATTTTAGATCCTTTTGTTAGATGGAACATTTTTTGCTGTCGCTATCAATTAGTAAAGATGTTAATTTTGAAGATATTATTCGTCCATGTTCGAGAATTTTGTTTTGGCTACATAGTAAATCATTTACCGATCTAAGTAAACACGATTTGGAGTTACTATTAAAAGGATCTCTTTTTGTAAATCAACTTTATAAAGTATTTGATAAAAATTTAGAACGTGCTCTAAGAAATGAATGTTGTCTTACAAAATATCTAAGTTCAAATATGTTTGAAAAATTAAATGGATGTTTGTCATATACAGTTGAGCTATTGATGGAATCTAATATTGATATGCGTCACATTTTATTTATAGAGCATTTTCTCAAACAGTTTCTTACAGATGATGAATTAAATGACACACAAAATAAAATACTTGTGGACATATCAATTTACAAGCATAAAAGTGTAACCTGTGATCGGGATAAAATTAATGAAATTTTACAGAGAATATTTCAAGTAAATCCTAATCAAATTGATATAACTATTGACAGGTTACTAGATAATATTGAATTTAACATTATTGTTCATATTCTATTAGAAAGAGAAAATAGACCAATTATATGTACAATAGTTGAAAATAGAATATGTAATTTAATGGATAAAGGAAAAATTAAGTTTTCCTTTTTTAAATCTATTTACATTTTAGCAGCGGCATCTGCAAATGGATTGCAGCTTTATTTAAAAAGTTTGGAAAATTCTGTTTTTGCAAACAGTTTAGTCAACTATTTTATAAAATTTTTAAATACTAATAAATTCGATGAGGACAAATATATTTTTCTTTTAAATAACGATTTTAAAGACAGTGACTATTACTGTATGATATTTTTGGTTAAATCAGCTTTATCTACTAAATCGCCATGTTATTCAAATTTTCAAAAATGTCTAAATATTTCCGGATTGTCTGATAATTTAAGAAACATGTTTCAAATGTTATGTTTAGTTTATGATTTAGATTCATAGTTCTAAGAATTTAGTCTAACATTACTATTTCTATGGTGTTTATAAGTAAATAAACCTAACTACGTAAAATCTATATACTGACTTTAATTAAAATTACGAATTAGCATTGACTACCTAACCACAAATTACGTAAGTTAAATAAAAGTTTTCGGGCCCTTTTCACAATATCTAGTTAAATATTAACTTCCACTTTAACCGATAGTTTGCGCAAAATTCGTTTTCACAGTCATTTGTTATACTTGTTTGTCAATTACATTTTCTTTAACCGGCAGATACTTTAACAGATAGAACATGTTTCCGTTATATTTATAACCGACAGATTTTGACAATCCATTGAAAAAATTATGCTGCAATTTTTACATAAAAATGTTCCCGAAACACCAAAATGCAATTTCGCAAAATATAAGGTAAATGGCAATAGAAATATTAGAAAAATGGTCTATTACGATTGCAAATCTGTCGTCGCAATATACAAATATGACGACAAATAAATTCACAATTTCATGAAATTTCAAATTTGAAAAATTGAATTTTAATTAATTTATTTATGTCAATTAGTTGCCAGATATGACAGAAAATCTATTACAATATCGTTTTAACCGGAAGTTAAATAATTTTTGTTGGTGAAAACGAAAATATTTAACGGAAACTTTATTCTGAAAGTTAGTTAACAAACCTACAGATAAATTTTAACGTAACCGAACATTGTGAAAACGGCCCTTATTGCGATAAATTTGTGCAGTAAGGAAATTGAAGCATTCGATGCAAAAAGGAGTTATGTGAAAAGTTTTGAGATATTTGCGTTTAAAGTTTGTTAAATATGTCCGTATCTTATAAAGTATTGAATTCATATTAAGTTTAAGCGAGTTTACACGATAGAGATAGAGCCAAATAGAGTAAAAAATCTCATAGAGTTGTGTAAACACTACATAGAGCTCCACGGTAGGAAGCTTTACGGTAAATTTTTTGATCTATCTCTAGCTAATTTCTCTATCGAGTATTCGAGCCTTAATAATTCAAATTTTCTTAAAAAATTTGAACTTTTGAAATTGTTAAAAACCAATCTGAAGTTTTTTTTTTAATTTTTTTATGTTTGAAGTACGTACAAATTTATAAATTGCACACATATAACATCCTTGTTTACGGAAAATACCATGAGAAGAATGTAATAACTTTTCAATATAAAAATATTTGTATTCCAGTTTGGTTGAAAAATATTCAATATATTTGAATACCAATTACTTCAATGTTTGACATATACATAACAAAAAATTTTATTTTAAAATGTAATAGGACCTAAAAGTTACATTGTGCTGCTAAAGTTTACTACAAAATATTTCAGTAAAAAAAAAAAAAAAAAAAAATAGTGAGCATTTTGGTTGGTGTTTTCAACTTCATGGAGGATGCTCGAGCTTAAGATTTATGCATAATTGCTCAAATTTTAGGAGGATATTAAAAGATTCAATCTCTAATTTTTAAGCCTATTTCGATCAAAAAGATCTTTATTTAGATGGTAAAAAAATAAAAATATGGATTTAAAATGTTTTAACTTCATCTGCAATTATTTTTTTTACTCAATTTTTTTATGGTAAACTCTAGCAGCACATTGTAACTTTTAGGCCCTAATTACATTATCTTGTTATTTATAGACAAGCTTAATAAATTAACGCAGTTCAAACGTCAGAAAAAATTAATTGACGAAAAAAAACATAGTAAATCTATATTTTTCAGTATTGGTGCATTACACTGCCCGACATAATTCAAATTTTGATATAGTGCAGTAAAAGTTACAGTTTAGTCAAATTGGCTCTAGTTTTTGAAATAAAGCCCATTTTATAATCTCCCATTATTTTAGTCTTCTTTTATTTTTAAAATTCAAATAACAGAAAAATATGAAATTATCTTTTCGATATAAGACGCAGAAAACCTTGCGCCCTAAAATACAATTTTACTTTCAAAAATTTGTTTGCGAGATATAAGCATGTAGTAGTTAAAATTTTTCAAAAAAAAATAAAAATGGTTTGTATGAAAAACTTTATTACATAAATGAGGTTTTAAAGAGGATACTTGGCGCCACATAAAAGCGCATACAAATGTTTTTAACATTTTTGTCCACTAAATAATAAAGTATTTTATTACGAAATTTTTAAACAACTTTGAATTTCTTTTACTTATATCTCGCAAAGAAATTTTTTCACGCATTAACTCAAATTTTTGTATTGTAGCGTGATATTTTTATGCGTCAATATCGAAAAGACATTTCCATTATTTTCGTTTGTTGGAATTTTAAATATAAAAAAAAGACCAAATGAGCAATTGAAAAGTGGCATATATCTCAAAATCTATAGCCAATTTTACAAAACTAATGCTATTTTCGGAATCAGCGCTACAAATGCATCCAATATTTGCTGCAACTTTTACTGCATCATAATGAGTGTAGAGCAGTGTTATTAATATAAAATAATTTCTTATTATGTTTGTGATGTTTGTGTTAGAGGTTTTAAAAACGACTAAACCACAATAAAAAGTATTTCATTACACTTAAATGAGACCTAATTTTTCTATAATTAACTTATGGTTTACGTACAAAATGTTGAATTTCAACGAAATTATCCGAGTTTCAAGTAACTCAAAAATAGTAGTGGATTGCCCGATATAACTTATTTGCACACATTTACCTTCAACAAACGAAGGTGTAGCAAAAAAAAGCGTTATTTCTAAAGTATATTATTCGATGTCGCTGATTCTTCATGGTTTCTTTTTGTGCAATTTTTAAATTTAAGGACTTTGCACTATATGTGTAACACAGAAAAAAAAATGTACATCATATTGATGAATTCCCTTCTGCAAACCATGATTTGTTGTATTGAAGAACTTAATATTAACTACCATAATATTAACTACTAACGCCATTATTGTTATGAATGCTATCATAAATATGAAGAACGCTTGGTAACTGTCGAAAAAGTGTTCTTCAATATAATGAACTGTATGTGAAGAATACGTTAATGAACCAAAATATAAAATACAACATATATGTTCTTCATATTGAATAACGCTGTTCTTCTCAGTTCTCAAGTAGTTCTTGTGTGTTATTTCTTATATAATGCTTGCTCGACATGCATGAATTAGTAAAATGTTTTATAATATATTTATTATAATTATAACTTTTTATTAATAAAATGTTATATTTATAAAAAATATATTTTTGAAAAAAAAAATTGTTTTCGAAAAATATTTTTTTGTGGTATTTTTTTTTAAATTTTTTTACTGTTAATTTTTAAATAACATTTTTACAAAACTTTTTTTCGTATTATTTAAAAAAAAAAATTTTTGAAAAAATATTATGAACAAAATTCAAATTCATTGTATTGAATATTTGGTTCATATATATATTGAATGCATTCATTAATATGTCATTTAATGAACGGTGGTATCAATATGATGAATCTGGTAGTTGGTGAAAAATTCATAATATTTATGAATAAATTTATCATATTGAAGATTTTTTTATCTGTATATCCTATCTAATAAAAAACCGATGACAACTTTTAAATAAAGAATTACAGATACTTTTCAACTGTGTCGTAGGGCTTTTTTGATATATTTTACGAAGCCCCAGATAGCAAAATGAGGGCACGGTGCGAACCCTGTGAGAGCACGCATGCGATAAAACTCGCATCTTGCGACTCATATGCGAGAAACGTGCGTCCGCATATGAGATTCAATACGCTCGCACTCGTGCGAGAACATATGAAGAGTACTTGATGCTCAATATAGTCGCACGAGTGCCTAAAAATTTCACATTTTAGCCTCATAATGCTCTCACGCATGCGACTAAGAAAAAAATGGTAAAGAAAATCCATTTTTTTATGACACTTTCATTTATTTATTTGTTGTAATATGATCTGTAATGTAATTCATTTAAATATTTATTGTAATTATCATAATAAAATACTTACATTGCTCATATAATGCTTCCGATTGCTTTGAAGTTTTCTTGACAATACTTTTTCCAAAATTGTTTTTTAAAGTTTAATAAATTAAAAAGCATGGCTTGCTAATGAAATACAAAAATAAGTTCAGTGCTAAAATGAAATATTAATAAACGATTTCACCAGTTACCTCTGCAATCGAAAAAAAAATGTTGCACACATGTAGCACTAGGCCTGGGACGAAAAGTTGTCGAGTCGGAATTTCAATTTTCGCCCGACAGGGGGCGCTTTGCCAAATGGTTATGATGTAATGCAGTTATGAACAACTTACCGATATTTACTCAGCACAACATAATTCACCTCAGAAATTCACCATTTCATCGATTTCATCAAAAATATTCACCACACTAAACTATCCACTATCGAACGAAAATTTTGCACACATGTAAAGTAGTCGAATCAGAATTTCTATTTTTGTCCGACAGATGTCACTTTGGACCATTTCAAATTGCCACCTTCAAATTGCTTTCATTTGAGTCGCACGCATATCAGCATCATGCGTGCGAGTTTCGTGCGATTTTTTTTCCACGCATATGACCATCATATGAGTTCACGCCGTGCCACGCATTTCAACATCATGCGTGTGAGTTTCGTGCGATCTGTAATGTAATTCATTTAAATATTTATTGTAATTATCATAATAAAATACTTACATTGCTCATATAATGCTTGCGATTGCATTGAAGTTTTCTTGACAATACTTTTTCCAAAATTGTTTTTTAAAGTTTAATAAATTAAAAAGCATGGCTTGCTAATGAAATACAAAAATAAGTTCAGTGCTAAAATGAAATATTAATAAACGATTTCACCAGTTACCTCTGCAATCGAAAAAAAAATGTTGCACACATGTAGCACTAGGCCTGGGACGAAAAGTTGTCGAGTCGGAATTTCAATGGTGATCGCCCCTTCTCCTCGAGGTATACAGGATATGCGCCTTTGAAAAACTCAACACTCAACCCACTAGAGCCCAGCACCATTGAGCTTAGTCCGTAGTTTAAACCATAGACCACAAGACATGAAACTCCGTCAATGTAGATGTAAAAATCGTTTTGTTAGTGTGCGTCGCAGTCGCAATTTGGACAACTTTTTATTCAACTTAGACAACTTTTATTCAACTTGGACAATAATGCTCAGCTTTTCTCATTTTAGACATTTTTCCCCCTTTATATTCAACATATTCACCACTGCTTTTGATGTTTGCGCCAAACAGAAATTTAATAACAAATTAATTTTCTGAGAACATAAAAATACTCAAAACAAACGTAAACAACGTTTTAGTTTATATACATTTAGTTTTATTCAAAAATTGATCGTGTGAGTACAATTTTCAACCAATTTTAATACGAATTATGGATGATATCGTTGTCAGGCATGATGAAGAGCTATATTTGGCTGAACAAGCGTACGAAATTGTCAAATAGGACAACATTTTAAAATATCTGTACGGAGAGGGATTATCGGACTGTTAATTGCTTAATGCCCGGATGCATACAACTTTTAACCATGAGTTAGCGATGGAAATCGATTAGTTAATCTGACAATTTCAATATTGATATTAAAACAAAAAATTAAATTTATTTGTCAGATTGTTTTTAACTGATAACTGTATTCAACCGGCCGTAAGTAAATTCACAATTTTAGTTTATTTTATTTAACGTCCTCATTATATTTAAGCGCAATATTGTTCCATATTTGGTATTTACAGCGATATAAACATACACATAATTTCATTATAAAAACGATTTATAATATAAATATTAAGATAAACATAATATATAATAAATTTATTTTAATATTGTAATATTTGCAAAAGTTTTGTCCCTTTTTCCCTAAACTAATGAAAAGGGGGACACACTGGTTTTATTCACCAAATTGCTATTTTTTTCTCGTAAATTTTACAATTTTTTCAGAAAATGTTAATTATTTTTTCACTTTTCCCTTAGACTATGAGTTTTAAAAAAATAGTGCTAATTTTTAGACTCATTACGTGTAACTCAAAACTTCTGCATTTGAGTAGTTCGGTTGCAAAAAATGTGTAAATTTTGGCAAATTTCACAAAATTTTTAGCATCTGAATTAACAAACAGCTGTTTTGTGTTGTCGAAAATTTTACACGGTGAAACAACAACAATGCAAGCAGAGATGCGGCAGAGCTCATGTACACAATCCGTGTACCAAAAAATATCATAAAAAACAGGATTTTGCTATGTTGAATATGTTTTTTGCGAAGTCGCACGTCTTATAGTCTTTGGTTTAAACATTATAACACTTATAAGTGTGTCAGTTTGAACACGCGTATCTTTCATCATCGTCTAAGCGGTTCTCACATCTCACGGCAACCGCCTACGAACCCAATTTCGATCGCATGTTGTGCATTCACTTCTGTCTGCAGACATGACGCACACCTTGACATACGAATCGTTTATCCATTCGTCTATTTTGTGGTGTCTCCATCCATGTCTGCCACCCTATTGTTTACCATCTGGGACTACCTTTTGGGTCAATCGCTTTATCATAGTAGTGGGCACTTCCTAAAAATGTACATGATTTGAAGAAAAATTTGCATTGTACATTTCCATCACAACAGTTTGTTATAAAAACAATAATATACTGTATTCACTCATTTATACACTCAGAAGAAATGTACCATTAAGTACTTTATGGTACGACCATTGATCTTATGGTTCATGTACTAATAGTTTTTTCTTTTTAAATCAAAAGTTTTCTAATTAATTCAATAGTACAATTCAATAGTACAATTAATTCAATAGCAGATCGTATTTGAGAGAACCATCTCTCAAACATCCGTCAAATTCGATAAATATTGGTAGCAACCATCTTTCAAATTTACGATTATGTATAGCAACCATCAATTAGGAAGATAGTTGATAAATATTTGGAAAAGGTACTCCATTAGAATTCGCGGAGTCATTTTTATTGAATTGAAAGAAAATGAATCAAATGTATTTTTATTTATTCTAAAATTAAAACAGTATCCTGGTTATACATCGCCATCTTCTTTATAAAACCTTCGAAGGTAAAATTGTACAACGTCTTGAGATTTCTTCGCAGAAGAATCAAGTCCGACCGGTGACGCTGTCATCAAAGTAAACTCTGAAAAGAAATATTTTCCATCGCGTGTTGATAATTTAAATCACAGGATATTTTATTTTCACTTTTACCATTAAAATGTAATATTTGAGTTGGCACTTTTTTACACCATTTGATTTACTTAATTGTTGTGGATAAATCGAGAGTAAAGAAAAAGTACGCCATTTTCCTTTTTTATGGTAGTCAAATGTCAAAATGCCTCAAAAGTTTTGCAGCAAATGTCCAAGAACTCAGAATGTTTGCTATCAGTCAACTGTAAATATCTCAATTTTCATTGCTGTTGTGGCAAACATCTCGTAAACATCTGCATATAGTCTTATTTAAAAAATATTCATAGTTTTGCTGCAACTTTATTGAAACTTATGGGATGTTTGAATATTTGCTACAAGGCGTAAATTTAAAAGAATGGTTGCAGCAAGACTCTCATAAACATCTTGTTTTCTTAGTGTATTTGAAAAATTCAGTAACATAAATTTATATATTTCAATATTATAATTTTAAATAGAATAAATACTGTTGTTTTAATGGTTTCCTCCTATAATAATAAACGTAATGTAAAACGAATACAAACATGTTCGTTTTGTACGTCATTCGGCGTGTTTACTCAAAATGGTCGCATGTATTTTTTTGGAATAATCCACATTATTAAACGCGACATTGGTAAGGACTCAATGTATTTAATGTAAATAAATTGTATTTATATATTTATTTATATTTTTATTTATTACAGAAAATAAATAATACATCGAACTTCTATTATGGCAACGGACTCAAAAATAACTGCAGACTCAAGTATTACAATCAATTATTGGAAACCGAAGCAAACGTTAAATGTTTTATAACCTTTTGGAGCAAGAATTGTCTTTTTATGTGAGTGTTGTAAAAGTGAATATCAATTTCGACATTTAAATAAAATAAATTATACAATAAATTATCTAAAATACATTTTTGTTTTAATAAATTATTAGGAAAATGTAATTCGACTATACCATAAAATTAATAATACGTATCATTAAATTTGTATATGCCTTTCTTATTGTAATTAAAATATCACATTATAAAATTTATGGTACAACAACACATTGTATTAACAGTTTCAATATTACTGAACTAATGGGACGCATCCTATTGACCAATTTTAAGGGTATAAATTATTGTTTTTCTATTGAAATACTATTAATTTATCATGATTTTTTTCTGGGTGTAGCAAATAATACCGAGTGATATCGATTTGGGGATTTCGAAAGATAGCATGGAAACTATGCATTAAGCTTATTTGATTCGCAATATAGTCTCACGACACTTTTTCATTTAATGACGTTTCATACCATTTTTTCCTACACTAAGAAAACAAGATGTTTAAATTTACGCCTTGTAGCAAATATTCAAACATCCCATAAGTTTCAATAAAGTTGCAGCAAAACTTTTAATATTTTTTAAATATGACGTATATTCAGATAGTTACGAGATGTTTGCCACAACAGCAATGAAAATTGAGATATTTACAGCAAAACTTTTGAGGTATTTTGACATTTGACTACCATAAAAAAGGAAAATGGCGTACTTTTTTATTACGCTCGATTTATCCACAACAATGAAGTAAATCAAATGGTGTAAAAAAGTGCCAACTCAAATATTACTTTTTAATGGTAAAAGTTAAAATAAAATATCCTGTGATTTAAATTATCAACACGTGATGGAAGATATTTCTTTTCAGAGTTTACTTTGATGATAGCGTCGCCGATCGGACTTGGTTCTTCTGCGAAGAAATCTCAAGTTGTACAAATTTGCCTTCGATGGATTTAAAAAGACGATGGCGATGTATACCAGGATACTGTTTTAATTTTAGAATAAATAAAAATACATTTGATTCATTTTCTTTCAATTCGATAAAAATTACTCCGCGAATTCTAATGGAGTACCTTTTCCAAATATTCATCAACTAAACATTTGTTAGATGTTTAATTGATGGTTGCTATACATAATCGTAAATTCGAGAGATGGTTGCAAGCAATATTTATCGTATTTGACGAATGTTTGAGTGATGGTTGTCTCAAATACGAATTTCGATCAAAAAGATCTTTATTTAGATGGTAAAAAAATAAAAATATGGATTTAAAATGTTTTAACTTCATCTGCAATTATTTTTTTTACTCAATTTTTTTTATGGTAAACTCTAGCAGCACATTGTAACTTTTAGGCCCTAATTACATTATCTTGTTATTTATAGACAAGCTTAATAAATTAACGCAGTTCAAACTTCAGAAAAAATTAATTGACGAAAAAAAACATAGTAAATCTATATTTTTCAGTATTGGTGCATTACACTGCCCGACATAATTCAAATTTTGATATAGTTCAGTAAAAGTTACAGTTTAGTCAAATTGGCTCTATTTTTTGAAATAAAGCCCATTTTATAATCTCCCATTATTTTAGTCTTCTTTTATTTTTAAAATTCAAATAACAGAAAAATATGAAATTATCTTTTCGATATAAGACGCAGAAAACCTTGCGCCCTAAAATACAATTTTACTTTCAAAAATTTGTTTGCGAGATATAAGCATGTAGTAGTTAAAATTTTTCAAAAAAAAATAAAAATGGTTTGTATGAAAAACTTTATTACATAAATGAGGTTTTAAAGAGGATACTTGGCGCCACATAAAAGCGCATACAAATGTTTTTAATATTTTTGTCCACTAAATAATAAAGTATTTTATTACGAAATTTTTAAACAACTTTGAATTTCTTTTACTTATATCTCGCAAAGAAATTTTTTCACGCATTAACTCAAATTTTTGTATTGTAGCGTGATATTTTTATGCGTCAATATCGAAAAGACATTTCCATTATTTTCGTTTGTTGGAATTTTAAATATAAAAAAAAGACCAAATGAGCAATTGAAAAGTGGCATATATCTCAAAATCTATAGCCAATTTTACAAAACTAATGCTATTTTCGGAATCAGCGCTACAAATGCATCCAATATTTGCTGCAACTTTTACTGCATCATAATGAGTGTAGAGCAGTGTTATTAATATAAAATAATTTCTTATTATGTTTGTGATGTTTGTGTTAGAGGTTTTAAAAACGACTAAACCACAATAAAAAGTATTTCATTACACTTAAATGAGACCTAATTTTTCTATAATTAACTTATGGTTTACGTACAAAATGTTGAATTTCAACGAAATTATCCGAGTTTCAAGTAACTCAAAAATAGTAGTGGATTGCCCGATATAACTTATTTGCACACATTTACCTTCAACAAACGAAGGTGTAGCAAAAAAAAGCGTTATTTCTAAAGTATATTATTCGATGTCGCTGATTCTTCATGGTTTCTTTTTGTGCAATTTTTAAATTTAAGGACTTTGCACTATATGTGTAACACAGAAAAAAAAATGTACATCATATTGATGAATTCCCTTCTGCAAACCATGATTTGTTGTATTGAAGAACTTAATATTAACTACCATAATATTAACTACTAACGCCATTATTGTTATGAATGCTATCATAAATATGAAGAACGCTTGGTAACTGTCGAAAAAGTGTTCTTCAATATAATGAGCAGTTTATTGAAGAATACGTTTCATTATATTAATGAACCAAAATATAAAATACAACATATATGTTCTTCATATTGAATAACGCTGTTCATTAAACCAAATTTCTATCAACATATTTTTTTTCGTTCATTTTTTGCCGTACTTCTCAGTTCTCAAGTAGTTCTTGTGTGTTATTTCTTATATAATGCTTGCTCGACATGCATGAATTAGTAAAATGTTTTATAATATATTTATTATAATTATAACTTTTTATTAATAAAATGTTATATTTATAAAAAATATATTTTTGAAAAAAAAAATTGTTTTCGAAAAATATTTTTTTTGTGGTATTTTTTTTTAAATTTTTTTACTGTTATTTTTTAAATAACATTTTTACAAAACTTTTTTTCGTATTATTTAAAAAAAAAAAATTTTGAAAAAATATTATGAACAAAATTCAAATTCATTGTATTGAATATTTGGTTCATATATATATTGAATGCATTCATTAATATGTCATTTAATGAACGGTGGTATCAATATGAATCTGGTAGTTGGTGAAAAAATTCATAATATTTATGAATAAATTTATCATATTGAAGATTTTTTTATCTGTATATCCTATCTAATAAAAAACCGATGACAACTTTTAAATAAAGAATTACAGATACTTTTCAACTGTGTCGTAGGGCTTTTTTGATATATTTTACGAAGCCCCAGATAGCAAAATGAGGGCACGGTGCGAACCCTGTGAGAGCACGCATGCGATAAAACTCGCATCTTGCGACTCATATGCGAGAAACGTGCGTCCGCATATGAGATTCAATACGCTCGCACTCGTGCGAGAACATATGAAGAGTACTTGATGCTCAATATAGTCACACGAGTGCCTAAAAATTTCACATTTTAGCCTCATAATGCTCTCACGCATGCGACTAAGAAAAAAATGGTAAAGAAAATCCATTTTTTTATGACACTTTCATTTATTTATTTGTTGTAATATGATCTGTAATGTAATTCATTTAAATATTTATTGTAATTATCATAATAAAATACTTACATTGCTCATATAATGCTTCCGATTGCTTTGAAGTTTTCTTGACAATACTTTTTCCAAAATTGTTTTTTAAAGTTTAATAAATTAAAAAGCATGGCTTGCTAATGAAATACAAAAATAAGTTCAGTGCTAAAATGAAATATTAATAAACGATTTCACCAGTTACCTCTGCAATCGAAAAAAAAATGTTGCACACATGTAGCACTAGGCCTGGGACGAAAAGTTGTCGAGTCGGAATTTCAATTTTCGCCCGACAGGGGGCGCTTTGCCAAATGGTTATGATGTAATGCAGTTATGAACAACTTACCGATATTTACTCAGCACAACATAATTCACCTCAGAAATTCACCATTTCATCGATTTCATCAAAAATATTCACCACACTAAACTATCCACTATCGAACGAAAATTTTGCACACATGTAAAGTAGTCGAATCAGAATTTCTATTTTTGTCCGACAGATGTCACTTTGGACCATTTCAAATTGCCACCTTCAAATTGCTTTCATTTGAGTCGCACGCATATCAGCATCATGCGTGCGAGTTTCGTGCGATTTTTTTTCCACGCATATGACCATCATATGAGTTCACGCCGTGCCACGCATTTCAACATCATGCGTGTGAGTTTCGTGCGATCTGTAATGTAATTCATTTAAATATTTATTGTAATTATCATAATAAAATACTTACATTGCTCATATAATGCTTGCGATTGCATTGAAGTTTTCTTGACAATACTTTTTCCAAAATTGTTTTTTAAAGTTTAATAAATTAAAAAGCATGGCTTGCTAATGAAATACAAAAATAAGTTCAGTGCTAAAATGAAATATTAATAAACGATTTCACCAGTTACCTCTGCAATCGAAAAAAAAATGTTGCACACATGTAGCACTAGGCCTGGGACGAAAAGTTGTCGAGTCGGAATTTCAATGGTGATCGCCCCTTCTCCTCGAGGTATACAGGATATGCGCCTTTGAAAAACTCAACACTCAACCCACTAGAGCCCAGCACCATTGAGCTTAGTCCGTAGTTTAAACCATAGACCACAAGACATGAAACTCCGTCAATGTAGATGTAAAAATCGTTTTGTTAGTGTGCGTCGCAGTCGCAATTTGGACAACTTTTTATTCAACTTAGACAACTTTTATTCAACTTGGACAATAATGCCACAGCTTTTCTCATTTTAGACATTTTTCCCCCTTTATATTCAACATATTCACCACTGCTTTTGATGTTTGCGCCAAACAGAAATTTAATAACAAATTAATTTTCTGAGAACATAAAAATACTCAAAACAAACGTAAACAACGTTTTAGTTTATATACATTTAGTTTTATTCAAAAATTGATCGTGTGAGTACAATTTTCAACCAATTTTAATACGAATTATGGATGATATCGTTGTCAGGCATGATGAAGAGCTATATTTGGCTGAACAAGCGTACGAAATTGTCAAATAGGACAAAATTTTAAAATATCTGTACGGAGAGGGATTATCGGACTGTTAATTGCTTAATGCCCGGATGCATACAACTTTTAACCATGAGTTACCGATGGAAATCGATTAGTTAATCTGACAATTTCAATATTGATATTAAAACAAAAAATTAAATTTATTTGTCAGATTGTTTTTAACTGATAACTGTATTCAACCGGCCGTAAGTAAATTCACAATTTTAGTTTATTTTATTTAACGTCCTCATTATATTTAAGCGCAATATTGTTCCATATTTGGTATTTACAGCGATATAAACATACACATAATTTCATTATAAAAACGATTTATAATATAAATATTAAGATAAACATAATATATAATAAATTTATTTTAATATTGTAATATTTGCAAAAGTTTTGTCCCTTTTTCCCTAAACTAATGAAAAGGGGGACACACTGGTTTTATTCACCAAATTGCTATTTTTTTCTCGTAAATTTTACAATTTTTTCAGAAAATGTTAATTATTTTTTCACTTTTCCCTTAGACTATGAGTTTTAAAAAAATAGTGCTAATTTTTAGACTCATTACGTGTAACTCAAAACTTCTGCATTTGAGTAGTTCGGTTGCAAAAAATGTGTAAATTTTGGCAAATTTCACAAAATTTTTAGCATCTGAATTAACAAACAGCTGTTTTGTGTTGTCGAAAATTTTACACGGTGAAACAACAACAATGCAAGCAGAGATGCGGCAGAGCTCATGTACACAATCCGTGTACCAAAAAATATCATAAAAAACAGGATTTTGCTATGTTGAATATGTTTTTTGCGAAGTCGCACGTCTTATAGTCTTTGGTTTAAACATTATAACACTTATAAGTGTGTCAGTTTGAACACGCGTATCTTTCATCATCGTCTAAGCGGTTCTCACATCTCACGGCAACCGCCTACGAACCCAATTTCGATCGCATGTTGTGCATTCACTTCTGTCTGCAGACATGACGCACACCTTGACATACGAATCGTTTATCCATTCGTCTATTTTGTGGTGTCTCCATCCATGTCTGCCACCCTATTGTTTACCATCTGGGACTACCTTTTGGGTCAATCGCTTTATCATAGTAGTGGGCACTTCCTAAAAATGTACATGATTTGAAGAAAAATTTGCATTGTACATTTCCATCACAACAGTTTCTTATAAAAACAATAATATACTGTATTCACTCATTTATACACTCAGAAGAAATGTACCATTAAGTACTTTATGGTACGACCATTGATCTTATGGTTCATGTACTAATAGTTTTTTCTTTTTAAATCAAAAGTTTTCTAATTAATTCAATAGTACAATTCAATAGTACAATTAATTCAATAGCAGATCGTATTTGAGAGAACCATCTCTCAAACATCCGTCAAATTCGATAAATATTGGTAGCAACCATCTTTCAAATTTACGATTATGTATAGCAACCATCAATTAGGAAGATAGTTGATAAATATTTGGAAAAGGTACTCCATTAGAATTCGCGGAGTCATTTTTATTGAATTGAAAGAAAATGAATCAAATGTATTTTTATTTATTCTAAAATTAAAACAGTATCCTGGTTATACATCGCCATCTTCTTTATAAAACCTTCGAAGGTAAAATTGTACAACGTCTTGAGATTTCTTCGCAGAAGAATCAAGTCCGACCGGTGACGCTGTCATCAAAGTAAACTCTGAAAAGAAATATTTTCCATCGCGTGTTGATAATTTAAATCACAGGATATTTTATTTTCACTTTTACCATTAAAATGTAATATTTGAGTTGGCACTTTTTTACACCATTTGATTTACTTAATTGTTGTGGATAAATCGAGAGTAAAGAAAAAGTACGCCATTTTCCTTTTTTATGGTAGTCAAATGTCAAAATGCCTCAAAAGTTTTGCAGCAAATGTCCAAGAACTCAGAATGTTTGCTATCAGTCAACTGTAAATATCTCAATTTTCATTGCTGTTGTGGCAAACATCTCGTAAACATCTGCATATAGTCTTATTTAAAAAATATTCATAGTTTTGCTGCAACTTTATTGAAACTTATGGGATGTTTGAATATTTGCTACAAGGCGTAAATTTAAAAGAATGGTTGCAGCAAGACTCTCATAAACATCTTGTTTTCTTAGTGTATTTGAAAAATTCAGTAACATAAATTTATATATTTCAATATTATAATTTTAAATAGAATAAATACTGTTGTTTTAATGGTTTCCTCCTATAATAATAAACGTAATGTAAAACGAATACAAACATGTTCGTTTTGTACGTCATTCGGCGTGTTTACTCAAAATGGTCGCATGTATTTTTTTGGAATAATCCACATTATTAAACGCGACATTGGTAAGGACTCAATGTATTTAATGTAAATAAATTGTATTTATATATTTATTTATATTTTTATTTATTACAGAAAATAAATAATACATCGAACTTCTATTATGGCAACGGACTCAAAAATAACTGCAGACTCAAGTATTACAATCAATTATTGGAAACCGAAGCAAACGTTAAATGTTTTATAACCTTTTGGAGCAAGAATTGTCTTTTTATGTGAGTGTTGTAAAAGTGAATATCAATTTCGACATTTAAATAAAATAAATTATACAATAAATTATCTAAAATACATTTTTGTTTTAATAAATTATTAGGAAAATGTAATTCGACTATACCATAAAATTAATAATACGTATCATTAAATTTGTATATGCCTTTCTTATTGTAATTAAAATATCACATTATAAAATTTATGGTACAACAACACATTGTATTAACAGTTTCAATATTACTGAACTAATGGGACGCATCCTATTGACCAATTTTAAGGGTATAAATTATTGTTTTTCTATTGAAATACTATTAATTTATCATGATTTTTTTCTGGGTGTAGCAAATAATACCGAGTGATATCGATTTGGGGATTTCGAAAGATAGCATGGAAACTATGCATTAAGCTTATTTGATTCGCAATATAGTCTCACGACACTTTTTCATTTAATGACGTTTCATACCATTTTTTCCTACACTAAGAAAACAAGATGTTTAAATTTACGCCTTGTAGCAAATATTCAAACATCCCATAAGTTTCAATAAAGTTGCAGCAAAACTTTTAATATTTTTTAAATATGACGTATATTCAGATAGTTACGAGATGTTTGCCACAACAGCAATGAAAATTGAGATATTTACAGCAAAACTTTTGAGGTATTTTGACATTTGACTACCATAAAAAAGGAAAATGGCGTACTTTTTTATTACGCTCGATTTATCCACAACAATGAAGTAAATCAAATGGTGTAAAAAAGTGCCAACTCAAATATTACTTTTTAATGGTAAAAGTTAAAATAAAATATCCTGTGATTTAAATTATCAACACGTGATGGAAGATATTTCTTTTCAGAGTTTACTTTGATGATAGCGTCGCCGATCGGACTTGGTTCTTCTGCGAAGAAATCTCAAGTTGTACAAATTTGCCTTCGATGGATTTAAAAAGACGATGGCGATGTATACCAGGATACTGTTTTAATTTTAGAATAAATAAAAATACATTTGATTCATTTTCTTTCAATTCGATAAAAATTACTCCGCGAATTCTAATGGAGTACCTTTTCCAAATATTCATCAACTAAACATTTGTTAGATGTTTAATTGATGGTTGCTATACATAATCGTAAATTCGAGAGATGGTTGCAAGCAATATTTATCGTATTTGACGAATGTTTGAGTGATGGTTGTCTCAAATACGAATTTCGATCAAAAAGATCTTTATTTAGATGGTAAAAAAATAAAAATATGGATTTAAAATGTTTTAACTTCATCTGCAATTATTTTTTTTACTCAATTTTTTTTATGGTAAACTCTAGCAGCACATTGTAACTTTTAGGCCCTAATTACATTATCTTGTTATTTATAGACAAGCTTAATAAATTAACGCAGTTCAAACTTCAGAAAAAATTAATTGACGAAAAAAAACATAGTAAATCTATATTTTTCAGTATTGGTGCATTACACTGCCCGACATAATTCAAATTTTGATATAGTTCAGTAAAAGTTACAGTTTAGTCAAATTGGCTCTAGTTTTTGAAATAAAGCCCATTTTATAATCTCCCATTATTTTAGTCTTCTTTTATTTTTAAAATTCAAATAACAGAAAAATATGAAATTATCTTTTCGATATAAGACGCAGAAAACCTTGCGCCCTAAAATACAATTTTACTTTCAAAAATTTGTTTGCGAGATATAAGCATGTAGTAGTTAAAATTTTTCAAAAAAAAATAAAAATGGTTTGTATGAAAAACTTTATTACATAAATGAGGTTTTAAAGAGGATACTTGGCGCCACATAAAAGCGCATACAAATGTTTTTAATATTTTTGTCCACTAAATAATAAAGTATTTTATTACGAAATTTTTAAACAACTTTGAATTTCTTTTACTTATATCTCGCAAAGAAATTTTTTCACGCATTAACTCAAATTTTTGTATTGTAGCGTGATATTTTTATGCGTCAATATCGAAAAGACATTTCCATTATTTTCGTTTGTTGGAATTTTAAATATAAAAAAAAGACCAAATGAGCAATTGAAAAGTGGCATATATCTCAAAATCTATAGCCAATTTTACAAAACTAATGCTATTTTCGGAATCAGCGCTACAAATGCATCCAATATTTGCTGCAACTTTTACTGCATCATAATGAGTGTAGAGCAGTGTTATTAATATAAAATAATTTCTTATTATGTTTGTGATGTTTGTGTTAGAGGTTTTAAAAACGACTAAACCACAATAAAAAGTATTTCATTACACTTAAATGAGACCTAATTTTTCTATAATTAACTTATGGTTTACGTACAAAATGTTGAATTTCAACGAAATTATCCGAGTTTCAAGTAACTCAAAAATAGTAGTGGATTGCCCGACATAACTTATTTGCACACATTTACCTTCAACAAACGAAGGTGTAGCAAAAAAAAGCGTTATTTCTAAAGTATATTATTCGATGTCGCTGATTCTTCATGGTTTCTTTTTGTGCAATTTTTAAATTTAAGGACTTTGCACTATATGTGTAACACAGAAAAAAAAATGTACATCATATTGATGAATTCCCTTCTGCAAACCATGATTTGTTGTATTGAAGAACTTAATATTAACTACCATAATATTAACTACTAACGCCATTATTGTTATGAATGCTATCATAAATATGAAGAACGCTTGGTAACTGTCGAAAAAGTGTTCTTCAATATAATGAACTGTATGTGAAGAATACGTTTCATTATATTAATGAACCAAAATATAAAATACAACATATATGTTCTTCATATTGAATAACGCTGTTCATTAAACCAAATTTCTATCAACATATTTTTTTTCGTTCATTTTTTGCCGTACTTCTCAGTTCTCAAGTAGTTCTTGTGTGTTATTTCTTATATAATGCTTGCTCGACATGCATGAATTAGTAAAATGTTTTATAATATATTTATTATAATTATAACTTTTTATTAATAAAATGTTATATTTATAAAAAATATATTTTTGAAAAAAAAAATTGTTTTCGAAAAATATTTTTTTTGTGGTATTTTTTTTTAAATTTTTTTACTGTTATTTTTTAAATAACATTTTTACAAAACTTTTTTTCGTATTATTTAAAAAAAAAAAATTTTGAAAAAATATTATGAACAAAATTCAAATTCATTGTATTGAATATTTGGTTCATATATATATTGAATGCATTCATTAATATGTCATTTAATGAACGGTGGTATCAATATGAATCTGGTAGTTGGTGAAAAAATTCATAATATTTATGAATAAATTTATCATATTGAAGATTTTTTTATCTGTATATCCTATCTAATAAAAAACCGATGACAACTTTTAAATAAAGAATTACAGATACTTTTCAACTGTGTCGTAGGGCTTTTTTGATATATTTTACGAAGCCCCAAATAGCAAAATGAGGGCACGGTGCGAACCCTGTGAGAGCACGCATGCGATAAAACTCGCATCTTGCGACTCATATGCGAGAAACGTGCGTCCGCATATGAGATTCAATACGCTCGCACTCGTGCGAGAACATATGAAGAGTACTTGATGCTCAATATAGTCACACGAGTGCCTAAAAATTTCACATTTTAGCCTCATAATGCTCTCACGCATGCGACTAAGAAAAAAATGGTAAAGAAAATCCATTTTTTTATGACACTTTCATTTATTTATTTGTTGTAATATGATCTGTAATGTAATTCATTTAAATATTTATTGTAATTATCATAATAAAATACTTACATTGCTCATATAATGCTTCCGATTGCTTTGAAGTTTTCTTGACAATACTTTTTCCAAAATTGTTTTTTAAAGTTTAATAAATTAAAAAGCATGGCTTGCTAATGAAATACAAAAATAAGTTCAGTGCTAAAATGAAATATTAATAAACGATTTCACCAGTTACCTCTGCAATCGAAAAAAAAAATGTTGCACACATGTAGCACTAGGCCTGGGACGAAAAGTTGTCGAGTCGGAATTTCAATTTTCGCCCGACAGGGGGCGCTTTGCCAAATGGTTATGATGTAATGCAGTTATGAACAACTTACCGATATTTACTCAGCACAACATAATTCACCTCAGAAATTCACCATTTCATCGATTTCATCAAAAATATTCACCACACTAAACTATCCACTATCGAACGAAAATTTTGCACACATGTAAAGTAGTCGAATCAGAATTTCTATTTTTGTCCGACAGATGTCACTTTGGACCATTTCAAATTGCCACCTTCAAATTGCTTTCATTTGAGTCGCACGCATATCAGCATCATGCGTGCGAGTTTCGTGCGATTTTTTTTCCACGCATATGACCATCATATGAGTTCACGCCGTGCCACGCATTTCAACATCATGCGTGTGAGTTTCGTGCGATCTGTAATGTAATTCATTTAAATATTTATTGTAATTATCATAATAAAATACTTACATTGCTCATATAATGCTTGCGATTGCATTGAAGTTTTCTTGACAATACTTTTTCCAAAATTGTTTTTTAAAGTTTAATAAATTAAAAAGCATGGCTTGCTAATGAAATACAAAAATAAGTTCAGTGCTAAAATGAAATATTAATAAACGATTTCACCAGTTACCTCTGCAATCGAAAAAAAAATGTTGCACACATGTAGCACTAGGCCTGGGACGAAAAGTTGTCGAGTCGGAATTTCAATGGTGATCGCCCCTTCTCCTCGAGGTATACAGGATATGCGCCTTTGAAAAACTCAACACTCAACCCACTAGAGCCCAGCACCATTGAGCTTAGTCCGTAGTTTAAACCATAGACCACAAGACATGAAACTCCGTCAATGTAGATGTAAAAATCGTTTTGTTAGTGTGCGTCGCAGTCGCAATTTGGACAACTTTTTATTCAACTTAGACAACTTTTATTCAACTTGGACAATAATGCCACAGCTTTTCTCATTTTAGACATTTTTCCCCCTTTATATTCAACATATTCACCACTGCTTTTGATGTTTGCGCCAAACAGAAATTTAATAACAAATTAATTTTCTGAGAACATAAAAATACTCAAAACAAACGTAAACAACGTTTTAGTTTATATACATTTAGTTTTATTCAAAAATTGATCGTGTGAGTACAATTTTCAACCAATTTTAATACGAATTATGGATGATATCGTTGTCAGGCATGATGAAGAGCTATATTTGGCTGAACAAGCGTACGAAATTGTCAAATAGGACAAAATTTTAAAATATCTGTACGGAGAGGGATTATCGGACTGTTAATTGCTTAATGCCCGGATGCATACAACTTTTAACCATGAGTTAGCGATGGAAATCGATTAGTTAATCTGACAATTTCAATATTGATATTAAAACAAAAAATTAAATTTATTTGTCAGATTGTTTTTAACTGATAACTGTATTCAACCGGCCGTAAGTAAATTCACAATTTTAGTTTATTTTATTTAACGTCCTCATTATATTTAAGCGCAATATTGTTCCATATTTGGTATTTACAGCGATATAAACATACACATAATTTCATTATAAAAACGATTTATAATATAAATATTAAGATAAACATAATATATAATAAATTTATTTTAATATTGTAATATTTGCAAAAGTTTTGTCCCTTTTTCCCTAAACTAATGAAAAGGGGGACACACTGGTTTTATTCACCAAATTGCTATTTTTTTCTCGTAAATTTTACAATTTTTTCAGAAAATGTTAATTATTTTTTCACTTTTCCCTTAGACTATGAGTTTTAAAAAAATAGTGCTAATTTTTAGACTCATTACGTGTAACTCAAAACTTCTGCATTTGAGTAGTTCGGTTGCAAAAAATGTGTAAATTTTGGCAAATTTCACAAAATTTTTAGCATCTGAATTAACAAACAGCTGTTTTGTGTTGTCGAAAATTTTACACGGTGAAACAACAACAATGCAAGCAGAGATGCGGCAGAGCTCATGTACACAATCCGTGTACCAAAAAATATCATAAAAAACAGGATTTTGCTATGTTGAATATGTTTTTTGCGAAGTCGCACGTCTTATAGTCTTTGGTTTAAACATTATAACACTTATAAGTGTGTCAGTTTGAACACGCGTATCTTTCATCATCGTCTAAGCGGTTCTCACATCTCACGGCAACCGCCTACGAACCCAATTTCGATCGCATGTTGTGCATTCACTTCTGTCTGCAGACATGACGCACACCTTGACATACGAATCGTTTATCCATTCGTCTATTTTGTGGTGTCTCCATCCATGTCTGCCACCCTATTGTTTACCATCTGGGACTACCTTTTGGGTCAATCGCTTTATCATAGTAGTGGGCACTTCCTAAAAATGTACATGATTTGAAGAAAAATTTGCATTGTACATTTCCATCACAACAGTTTGTTATAAAAACAATAATATACTGTATTCACTCATTTATACACTCAGAAGAAATGTACCATTAAGTACTTTATGGTACGACCATTGATCTTATGGTTCATGTACTAATAGTTTTTTCTTTTTAAATCAAAAGTTTTCTAATTAATTCAATAGTACAATTCAATAGTACAATTAATTCAATAGCAGATCGTATTTGAGAGAACCATCTCTCAAACATCCGTCAAATTCGATAAATATTGGTAGCAACCATCTTTCAAATTTACGATTATGTATAGCAACCATCAATTAGGAAGATAGTTGATAAATATTTGGAAAAGGTACTCCATTAGAATTCGCGGAGTCATTTTTATTGAATTGAAAGAAAATGAATCAAATGTATTTTTATTTATTCTAAAATTAAAACAGTATCCTGGTTATACATCGCCATCTTCTTTATAAAACCTTCGAAGGTAAAATTGTACAACGTCTTGAGATTTCTTCGCAGAAGAATCAAGTCCGACCGGTGACGCTGTCATCAAAGTAAACTCTGAAAAGAAATATTTTCCATCGCGTGTTGATAATTTAAATCACAGGATATTTTATTTTCACTTTTACCATTAAAATGTAATATTTGAGTTGGCACTTTTTTACACCATTTGATTTACTTAATTGTTGTGGATAAATCGAGAGTAAAGAAAAAGTACGCCATTTTCCTTTTTTATGGTAGTCAAATGTCAAAATGCCTCAAAAGTTTTGCAGCAAATGTCCAAGAACTCAGAATGTTTGCTATCAGTCAACTGTAAATATCTCAATTTTCATTGCTGTTGTGGCAAACATCTCGTAAACATCTGCATATAGTCTTATTTAAAAAATATTCATAGTTTTGCTGCAACTTTATTGAAACTTATGGGATGTTTGAATATTTGCTACAAGGCGTAAATTTAAAAGAATGGTTGCAGCAAGACTCTCATAAACATCTTGTTTTCTTAGTGTATTTGAAAAATTCAGTAACATAAATTTATATATTTCAATATTATAATTTTAAATAGAATAAATACTGTTGTTTTAATGGTTTCCTCCTATAATAATAAACGTAATGTAAAACGAATACAAACATGTTCGTTTTGTACGTCATTCGGCGTGTTTACTCAAAATGGTCGCATGTATTTTTTTGGAATAATCCACATTATTAAACGCGACATTGGTAAGGACTCAATGTATTTAATGTAAATAAATTGTATTTATATATTTATTTATATTTTTATTTATTACAGAAAATAAATAATACATCGAACTTCTATTATGGCAACGGACTCAAAAATAACTGCAGACTCAAGTATTACAATCAATTATTGGAAACCGAAGCAAACGTTAAATGTTTTATAACCTTTTGGAGCAAGAATTGTCTTTTTATGTGAGTGTTGTAAAAGTGAATATCAATTTCGACATTTAAATAAAATAAATTATACAATAAATTATCTAAAATACATTTTTGTTTTAATAAATTATTAGGAAAATGTAATTCGACTATACCATAAAATTAATAATACGTATCATTAAATTTGTATATGCCTTTCTTATTGTAATTAAAATATCACATTATAAAATTTATGGTACAACAACACATTGTATTAACAGTTTCAATATTACTGAACTAATGGGACGCATCCTATTGACCAATTTTAAGGGTATAAATTATTGTTTTTCTATTGAAATACTATTAATTTATCATGATTTTTTTCTGGGTGTAGCAAATAATACCGAGTGATATCGATTTGGGGATTTCGAAAGATAGCATGGAAACTATGCATTAAGCTTATTTGATTCGCAATATAGTCTCACGACACTTTTTCATTTAATGACGTTTCATACCATTTTTTCCTACACTAAGAAAACAAGATGTTTAAATTTACGCCTTGTAGCAAATATTCAAACATCCCATAAGTTTCAATAAAGTTGCAGCAAAACTTTTAATATTTTTTAAATATGACGTATATTCAGATAGTTACGAGATGTTTGCCACAACAGCAATGAAAATTGAGATATTTACAGCAAAACTTTTGAGGTATTTTGACATTTGACTACCATAAAAAAGGAAAATGGCGTACTTTTTTATTACGCTCGATTTATCCACAACAATGAAGTAAATCAAATGGTGTAAAAAAGTACCAACTCAAATATTACTTTTTAATGGTAAAAGTTAAAATAAAATATCCTGTGATTTAAATTATCAACACGTGATGGAAGATATTTCTTTTCAGAGTTTACTTTGATGATAGCGTCGCCGATCGGACTTGGTTCTTCTGCGAAGAAATCTCAAGTTGTACAAATTTGCCTTCGATGGATTTAAAAAGACGATGGCGATGTATACCAGGATACTGTTTTAATTTTAGAATAAATAAAAATACATTTGATTCATTTTCTTTCAATTCGATAAAAATTACTCCGCGAATTCTAATGGAGTACCTTTTCCAAATATTCATCAACTAAACATTTGTTAGATGTTTAATTGATGGTTGCTATACATAATCGTAAATTCGAGAGATGGTTGCAAGCAATATTTATCGTATTTGACGAATGTTTGAGTGATGGTTGTCTCAAATACGAATTTCGATCAAAAAGATCTTTATTTAGATGGTAAAAAAATAAAAATATGGATTTAAAATGTTTTAACTTCATCTGCAATTATTTTTTTTACTCAATTTTTTTTATGGTAAACTCTAGCAGCACATTGTAACTTTTAGGCCCTAATTACATTATCTTGTTATTTATAGACAAGCTTAATAAATTAACGCAGTTCAAACTTCAGAAAAAATTAATTGACGAAAAAAAACATAGTAAATCTATATTTTTCAGTATTGGTGCATTACACTGCCCGACATAATTCAAATTTTGATATAGTTCAGTAAAAGTTACAGTTTAGTCAAATTGGCTCTAGTTTTTGAAATAAAGCCCATTTTATAATCTCCCATTATTTTAGTCTTCTTTTATTTTTAAAATTCAAATAACAGAAAAATATGAAATTATCTTTTCGATATAAGACGCAGAAAACCTTGCGCCCTAAAATACAATTTTACTTTCAAAAATTTGTTTGCGAGATATAAGCATGTAGTAGTTAAAATTTTTCAAAAAAAAATAAAAATGGTTTGTATGAAAAACTTTATTACATAAATGAGGTTTTAAAGAGGATACTTGGCGCCACATAAAAGCGCATACAAATGTTTTTAATATTTTTGTCCACTAAATAATAAAGTATTTTATTACGAAATTTTTAAACAACTTTGAATTTCTTTTACTTATATCTCGCAAAGAAATTTTTTCACGCATTAACTCAAATTTTTGTATTGTAGCGTGATATTTTTATGCGTCAATATCGAAAAGACATTTCCATTATTTTCGTTTGTTGGAATTTTAAATATAAAAAAAAGACCAAATGAGCAATTGAAAAGTGGCATATATCTCAAAATCTATAGCCAATTTTACAAAACTAATGCTATTTTCGGAATCAGCGCTACAAATGCATCCAATATTTGCTGCAACTTTTACTGCATCATAATGAGTGTAGAGCAGTGTTATTAATTTAAAATAATTTCTTATTATGTTTGTGATGTTTGTGTTAGAGGTTTTAAAAACGACTAAACCACAATAAAAAGTATTTCATTACACTTAAATGAGACCTAATTTTTCTATAATTAACTTATGGTTTACGTACAAAATGTTGAATTTCAACGAAATTATCCGAGTTTCAAGTAACTCAAAAATAGTAGTGGATTGCCCGATATAACTTATTTGCACACATTTACCTTCAACAAACGAAGGTGTAGCAAAAAAAAGCGTTATTTCTAAAGTATATTATTCGATGTCGCTGATTCTTCATGGTTTCTTTTTGTGCAATTTTTAAATTTAAGGACTTTGCACTATATGTGTAACACAGAAAAAAAAATGTACATCATATTGATGAATTCCCTTCTGCAAACCATGATTTGTTGTATTGAAGAACTTAATATTAACTACCATAATATTAACTACTAACGCCATTATTGTTATGAATGCTATCATAAATATGAAGAACGCTTGGTAACTGTCGAAAAAGTGTTCTTCAATATAATGAACTGTATGTGAAGAATACGTTTCATTATATTAATGAACCAAAATATAAAATACAACATATATGTTCTTCATATTGAATAACGCTGTTCATTAAACCAAATTTCTATCAACATATTTTTTTTCGTTCATTTTTTGCCGTACTTCTCAGTTCTCAAGTAGTTCTTGTGTGTTATTTCTTATATAATGCTTGCTCGACATGCATGAATTAGTAAAATGTTTTATAATATATTTATTATAATTATAACTTTTTATTAATAAAATGTTATATTTATAAAAAATATATTTTTGAAAAAAAAAATTGTTTTCGAAAAATATTTTTTTTGTGGTATTTTTTTTTAAATTTTTTTACTGTTATTTTTTAAATAACATTTTTACAAAACTTTGTTTCGTATTATTTAAAAAAAAAAATTTTTGAAAAAATATTATGAACAAAATTCAAATTCATTGTATTGAATATTTGGTTCATATATATATTGAATGCATTCATTAATATGTCATTTAATGAACGGTGGTATCAATATGAATCTGGTAGTTGGTGAAAAAATTCATAATATTTATGAATAAATTTATCATATTGAAGATTTTTTTATCTGTATATCCTATCTAATAAAAAACCGATGACAACTTTTAAATAAAGAATTACAGATACTTTTCAACTGTGTCGTAGGGCTTTTTTGATATATTTTACGAAGCCCCAGATAGCAAAATGAGGGCACGGTGCGAACCCTGTGAGAGCACGCATGCGATAAAACTCGCATCTTGCGACTCATATGCGAGAAACGTGCGTCCGCATATGAGATTCAATACGCTCGCACTCGTGCGAGAACATATGAAGAGTACTTGATGCTCAATATAGTCACACGAGTGCCTAAAAATTTCACATTTTAGCCTCATAATGCTCTCACGCATGCGACTAAGAAAAAAATGGTAAAGAAAATCCATTTTTTTATGACACTTTCATTTATTTATTTGTTGTAATATGATCTGTAATGTAATTCATTTAAATATTTATTGTAATTATCATAATAAAATACTTACATTGCTCATATAATGCTTCCGTTTGCTTTGAAGTTTTCTTGACAATACTTTTTCCAAAATTGTTTTTTAAAGTTTAATAAATTAAAAAGCATGGCTTGCTAATGAAATACAAAAATAAGTTCAGTGCTAAAATGAAATATTAATAAACGATTTCACCAGTTACCTCTGCAATCGAAAAAAAAATGTTGCACACATGTAGCACTAGGCCTGGGACGAAAAGTTGTCGAGTCGGAATTTCAATTTTCGCCCGACAGGGGGCGCTTTGCCAAATGGTTATGATGTAATGCAGTTATGAACAACTTACCGATATTTACTCAGCACAACATAATTCACCTCAGAAATTCACCATTTCATCGATTTCATCAAAAATATTCACCACACTAAACTATCCACTATCGAACGAAAATTTTGCACACATGTAAAGTAGTCGAATCAGAATTTCTATTTTTGTCCGACAGATGTCACTTTGGACCATTTCAAATTGCCACCTTCAAATTGCTTTCATTTGAGTCGCACGCATATCAGCATCATGCGTGCGAGTTTCGTGCGATTTTTTTTCCACGCATATGACCATCATATGAGTTCACGCCGTGCCACGCATTTCAACATCATGCGTGTGAGTTTCGTGCGATCTGTAATGTAATTCATTTAAATATTTATTGTAATTATCATAATAAAATACTTACATTGCTCATATAATGCTTCCGATTGCATTGAAGTTTTCTTGACAATACTTTTTCCAAAATTGTTTTTTAAAGTTTAATAAATTAAAAAGCATGGCTTGCTAATGAAATACAAAAATAAGTTCAGAGCTAAAATGAAATATTAATAAACGATTTCACCAGTTACCTCTGCAATCGAAAAAAAAATGTTGCACACATGTAGCACTAGGCCTGGGACGAAAAGTTGTCGAGTCGGAATTTCAATGGTGATCGCCCCTTCTCCTCGAGGTATACAGGATATGCGCCTTTGAAAAACTCAACACTCAACCCACTAGAGCCCAGCACCATTGAGCTTAGTCCGTAGTTTAAACATTATAACACTTATAAGTGTGTCAGTTTGAACACGCGTATCTTTCATCATCGTCTAAGCGGTTTACCCTGTCTGAGTGCTGTGGCTTATTTTTTATCCCACATTAAAAAAAAAAAAAAAAAAAAAAAGCGGTTCTCACATCTCACGGCAACCGCCTACGAACCCAATTTCGATCGCATGTGGTGCATTCACTACTGTCTGCCGACATGACGCACACCTTGACATACGAATCGTTTATCCATTCGTCTATTTTGTGGTGTCTCCATCCATGTCTTAGTAGTGGGCACTTCCTAAAAATGTACATGATTTGAAGAAAAATTTGCATTGTACATTTGCATCACAACAGTTTGTTATAAAAACAATAATATACTGTATTCACTCATTTATACACTCAGAAGAAATGTACCATTAAGTACTTTATGGTACGACCATTGATCTTATGGTTCATGTACTAATAGTTTTTTCTTTTTAAATCAAAAGTTTTCTAATTAATTCAATAGTACAATTCAATAGTACAATTAATTCAATAGTAGATCGTATTTGAGAGAACCATCTCTCAAACATCCGTCAAATACGATAAATATTGGTAGCAACCATCTTTCAAATTTACGATTATGTATAGCAACCATCAATTAAACATCTTACAAATAGGAAGATAGTTGATAAATATTTGGAAAAGGTACTCCATTAGAATTCGCGGAGTCATTTTTATTGAATTGAAAGAAAATGAATCAAATGTATTTTTATTTATTCTAAAATTAAAACAGTATCCTGGTTATACATCACCATCTTCTTTATAAAACCTTCGAAGGTAAAATTGTACAACGTCTTGAGATTTCTTCGCAGAAGAATCAAGTCCGACCGGTGACGCTGTCATCAAAGTAAACTCTGAAAAGAAATATTTTCCATCGCGTGTTGATAATTTAAATCACAGGATATTTTATTTTCACTTTTACCATTAAAATGTAATATTTGAGTTGGCACTTTTTTACACCATTTGATTTACTTAATTGTTGTGGATAAATCGAGAGTAAAGAAAAAGTACGCCATTTTCCTTTTTTATGGTAGTCAAATGTCAAAATGCCTCAAAAGTTTTGCAGCAAATGTCCAAGAACTCAGGATGTTTGCTATCAGTCAACTGTAAATATCTCAATTTTCATTGCTGTTGTGGCAAACATCTCGTAAACATCTGCATATAGTCTTATTTAAAAAATATTCATAGTTTTGCTGCAACTTTATTGAAACTTATGGGATGTTTGAATATTTGCTACAAGGCGTAAATTTAAAAGAATGGTTGCAGCAAGACTCTCATAAACATCTTGTTTTCTTAGTGTATTTGAAAAATTCAGTAACATAAATTTATATATTTCAATATTATAATTTTAAATAGAATAAATACTGTTGTTTTAATGGTTTCCTCCTATAATAATAAACGTAATGTAAAACGAATACAAACATGTTCGTTTTGTACGTCATTCGGCGTGTTTACTCAAAATGGTCGCATGTATTTTTTTGGAATAATCCACATTATTAAACGCGACATTGGTAAGGACTCAATGTATTTAATGTAAATAAATTGTATTTATATATTTATTTATATTTTTATTTATTACAGAAAATAAATAATACATCGAACTTCTATTATGGCAACGGACTCAAAAATAACTGCAGACTCAAGTATTACAATCAATTATTGGAAACCGAAGCAAACGTTAAATGTTTTATAACCTTTTGCAGCAAGAATTGTCTTTTTTTATGTGAGTGTTGTAAAAGTGAATATCAATTTCGACATTTAAATAAAATAAATTATACAATAAATTATCTAAAATACATTTTTGTTTTAATAAATTATTAGGAAAATGTAATTCGACTATACCATAAAATTAATAATACGTGTCATTAAATTTGTATATGCCTTTCTTATTGTAATTAAAATATCACATTATAAAATTTATGGTACAACAACACATTGTATTAACAGTTTCAATATTACTGAACTAATGGGACGCATCCTATTGACCTATTTTAAGGGTATAAATTATTGTTTTTCTATTGAAATACTATTAATTTATCATGATTTTTTTCTGGGTGTAGCAAATAATACCGAGTGATATCGATTTGGGGATTTCGAAAGATAGCATGGAAACTATGCATTAAGCTTATTTGATTCGCAATATAGTCTCACGACACTTTTTCATTTAATGACGTTTCATACCATTTTTTCCTACACTAAGAAAACAAGATGTTTAAATTTACGCCTTGTAGCAAATATTCAAACATCCCATAAGTTTCAATAAAGTTGCAGCAAAACTTTTAATATTTTTTAAATATGACGTATATTCAGATAGTTACGAGATGTTTGCCACAACAGCAATGAAAATTGAGATATTTACAGCAAAACTTTTGAGGTATTTTGACATTTGACTACCATAAAAAAGGAAAATGGCGTACTTTTTTATTACGCTCGATTTATCCACAACAATGAAGTAAATCAAATGGTGTAAAAAAGTGCCAACTCAAATATTACTTTTTAATGGTAAAAGTTAAAATAAAATATCCTGTGATTTAAATTATCAACACGTGATGGAAGATATTTCTTTTCAGAGTTTACTTTGATGATAGCGTCGCCGATCGGACTTGGTTCTTCTGCGAAGAAATCTCAAGTTGTACAAATTTGCCTTCGATGGATTTAAAAAGACGATGGCGATGTATACCAGGATACTGTTTTAATTTTAGAATAAATAAAAATACATTTGATTCATTTTCTATCAATTCGATAAAAAATACTCCGCGAATTCTAATGGAGTACCTTTTCCAAATATTCATCAACTAAACATTTGTTAGATGTTTAATTGATGGTTGCTATACATAATCGTAAATTCGAGAGATGGTTGCAAGCAATATTTATCGTATTTGACGAATGTTTGAGTGATGGTTGTCTCAAATACGAATTAAATAATTTGTAAATAACTTGATATTTAGGGCTGTGATATTTCTGGCAATCATCTTTGTTTTCTTAGTGTACCTTTTTTTCTTCTTGCTTCTTCTTCGTTTTTTCTTGACCTCTACAGCACGAAAATATTGCAGCATCGTTGCTGGGACATTGCACTGCAATAATGAAATATTGCACTAAGAAAACAAAGATGATTACCAGAAATATCACAGCCCTAAATATCAAGTTATTTATAAATTATTTAGATCGTATTTGAGAGAACCATCTCTCAAACATCTGTCAATTACGCTAAATATTGGTAGCAACCATTTTTCAAATTTACGATTATGTATAGCAACCATCAATTAAACATCTAACAAATAGGAAGATAGTTGATGAATATTTGAAAAAGGTACTCCATTAGAATTGGGGGAGTAATTTTTATTGAATTGAAAGAAAATGAATCAAATGTATTTTTATTTATTCTACAATTAAAACAGTATCCTGGTTATACATCGTTATCGTCTTTATAAATCCTTCGAAGGTAAAAGTGTACAACGACTTGAGATTTCTTTGCACAAGAACCAAGTTCGACCGGCGACGATATCATCAAAGTAAACTCTGCACTAAGAAAAAAAGATGTTTATGAGAGTCTTGCTGCAACCATTCTTTTAAATTTACGCCTTGTAGCAAATAGTTAAACATCCCATAAGTTTAAATAAAGTTGCAGCAAAACTATTAATATTTTTTAAATATGACGTATGTGCAGATAGTTACGAGATGTTTGCGAGATGTTTACTTTCTCAATAAAGCTTCTCCGGCCGAAGTGAAAAAAAAAAAATTGCCAGCCCCTGTATTTAAAAAAAATTACAACAATAACAAAAACAGTCGCTCGGACCCCTGGTGACGTTGAAAAAGCAAAAACCGGTACACATACTTATAGGAACATGTGGGTACTCAAATGAAAAGTAAGATTACAAATATGTAATTATTTCTAAGATCGGCCCTCTAGATCATTTTGTGATCGTGATATTTGCACTTTTGTGGATTGAGTTTAAGTTTTGTAATACAGGAAGTACAAATATAACAATATTAAACTTTTAAAGAGTGTATATTTTTTTCCAAAAAAAGTTTGTTTACATGAGAATTTTCAGATTGACAAATAAAAAAATAAATTAAAATTAATTTAGTTTAGAATTTTCATCCATCTGTCTCGCAACATAAATAAAATAAAAAAAATGCTATTGAAAACTACATCAGCAAGCCGGCTCCAAGACGTCTGTGGATGTTACACTGAAAAGTGCACTCCTTTCTGTATGCAGCGTTTCTTCTCGCTGAGAACGTTCGCATGATGGAAACTCAAACAGAAGATCTGTCGGCAACAAATCGGGACTGATCATGTGGATGTGGACGAACATGTAATGCTACGAGTACGGACATTGAATTTTTTATGTCTAACAATACACACTCGTGCTCGTTACCACCAGCAGCAGGGCCATGTCTTGACGGGAGATTCGTCATTATGCTGGTCAAGCAGTACTGGAGAGATCAACTGGGTCAGATGGGCGGCACGGAACGTAACAAAAATGACAACAGAAACAGTGATTGCTGCAAGAAGAAAATGAAAAACTGCTGCCAAAATTTGGTAACGACATCGCCCGAGAAACCTGATTCAAAACCCATCGCAACATAGAGCATCGCGGCAATTTGAAGTTGCTTCAAATAATGTGATTTCCATGCCATCTCTCGTTATCACTATTTCGTTGTGATAGCGAATCATAGAAAATGTTCAAAAACTTTTTAACATTCGCTATCATTTCCTCATTACCATCGCTTGTTATAAAACTGAATTATAGTGATGACGAGTGATAAGGTAATCATGTATTAATTTGAATTTTTATTATAACGTTTTAATAAAAAAAACATATTTTAATTTTTAAGTATTTGGTTATTTGGTTTTAGTCGTTTCTTCTGCGAAACAAAAAAAAAATAGTACGACTTTTATTTGCGCTTATTGGCATATCGTATTTGTATACTTTTTTTATCACTTTAAGATGACTTAATCCCGTTGCATTTCAGTTGCTGAAAAGACAACTTGTAGATAAAATCTTTAAGGCATCTTTATGTATACTATTAGGACATCATTTAGACAAATCAAAAAGGCAACTCCCGGTCAATCATTTGTATTACAAATAGACATCTTTCTCGTAACATTTCGGACAAATTTCGGACATCGATAACTTTTAAAAGATAACATAAAGACATCTTTAGGACATAATTTGTCTAGTTGGGATCCCAACTAGAATAAAATACGAAATGTTATCTTTGCGACTATCGTTTTACAGGTGACTTAAAGGTTCTTACAAAAGTTATCTATTAAGCATCGTGTAGATATATCAGAAAGGAAACTTTTTAAAGTAAACAAATCGGGATAATACCCACATAGTGGCACCTCTGAACTTCATACTTCAAAGTTGGCATTAGTTTTTTTTTTGCTGCGTCATATTGTTTGCTGTTAGCGTTTTTTGTGCTCCGTTTATTTTGTGTGGACAAAAATGTCCGATTGATAGTAAAAACATTAACCGCGACGAGAAAATTGCGTTTATAAATCGCTACAAAATCGGGTCTATGAAATTGAAAATGTTCGTGGGCAGTTACTTACTGCAGGCGTCATTCTGCCGTGTGAGGAGGTGTCTCAGGACGTGACTGTGGCAGTAATAAACAGTGCAGCTAAAATAATTTCAAATAAAAATGCATTTAATTTTAAAACATTGCTTTTGGTTTTTCATTATTATTGTCTATTTTTATATTTATTTGATATGTATTAGTTTGTCATTTGATTGTTTCCATTAGCTTTTGGAAAAGTAAATAATCGAATGACAACCTAATACATTAATAATAATATGTTGTCATATTTTACATGTGTATCGGTAGTTAAAAGAGTTATCTAAAAGCTGTATTTAAGCTTCTTATCTTATCGACTGTCTAGAGGACAACTTTCTGATGATGCCTTTTAAAAGTTGACTTAAACATAACTTTTTAGTTACCTTTTCGAGAGCTAAAAGTCGTAAGTCTTTCCGATACCTTTTTCACCACTTTTACGACAACATTCAGATATCGTTAAAAAAAATGTATTTAATATAACAATACATCTTGTTAATTTACGTCCAAAGAGATATCTTGTTAATACAAAAACAGTAATATTGTAAAACTTTAAGATAAAACTTTAAATTGATGTACAACAAAGTGTTGTTAATATCTAGAGACATTCTGTTATATACCCAGAAAGAACACAGTCGATAATTTTAGGGGTAGCAATATCAAAGTTTCGATGAAAATTTCGGTCACATGCAGAGTAGCGACGCACGGTGAACAAAAAAGCACTTTTTTTGAACAAAATTATATAACTTCAAAACAAATCGGTTGATTTCGTTGATTTTTTCTGTACCTTATAAAAAAATATCAGGGTATAGTTATGCTCTACAAAATGTCTTCTTTTGATTCACAAAAGTTATGTAAAAATAATTTAACTTCGAGTATTTGTCAAATTTTTGACATGTGATTTTTTAAAATCTGGATCCGATATCGGTATCATTTATTTTTTATTTTTGACCACATTGATAGTGATCTGAAATAAGTTTGTGATAATGAAGGGTATCGTTTGCAGTCCTTAAAATAAATTTACAAAAAAGGTACATATGTATGAAATTAGGAAATAAAATGGTAATTTTTTCCGTGTAATTTCTCCTAAACCGGGAACGATATCAGGGTAATATTTTTTACCACATTGATTGTGATTAAAAAAAAAGTTAGTGCGAAGAAGGATATCGTTTGCAGTCCTTGAAATAAATTTACAAAAAAATTAGAATAAAAATGTTTTTTTTTGCCATGTAATTTCTTCTAATCCGGAAAAGATATCGGGATCATATTTTTTTGATTTTTTATCACATTATAATTAGAAAAAAATTTAGTGCGAACGAAGGATATCGCTTGCAGTCCTTGGAATAAATTTACAAAAAGGGTAACAAATGTTTAAAAAATGGTAATTTTTGCCATGTAAATTCGCCTAATCCGGGAACGATATCGGAATGATATATTTTTTATTTTTTACCACATTAATTGTGATTAGGGAAAAGATAATGCGAACAGAGGATATCGCTTACAGTCCATGGAATAAATTTACAAAAAGGCACAAATGTATGAAATTAGAATAAAAAAGGAAATTTTTGACACGTAATTTCTCCTAATCCGGGAAAGATATCGCTTTTTTTTATTTTTCACCACATTAATTGTGATTAGAAAAAAGTTAGCGCGTGTGAAGGATATCTGTAGGTTCAATTGATATAAAAATATTACACTAAATGCTTTAAATCAAATAAGTAAATTTCTAACGAAAATGGTAGTATTTCACAACAATTTTCTTGTAAACCGGAGCAAACAAAGCTACTTTTTTTTCAGAATGTGTATTTTGTAAAAGCCTAAATACAATTTTAAGGACTTGAAAGGATATGCAAGGATATTTTAGTTATGTTCCAATATGTATTTCCATATATTTTTGTATGGACTGCAATTTTTTCCTAATTTTGAAGGGTCATATCTCTTAATCTGTTAATGTTATAAGAAAAATGGTTACAGATTATTCTTAGTGGGTCTGTTATGTATGTAACAGTAAAAAAAAATTTGAAAATTTAAAAATAAAAAAATGGCGTTTTGTTCAAAAATTTCATTATTTTGTTCACCGTGCGACGGGAAAAAATGATCAAAACTTGTGTATACGTATGACTTTACATCACAAACATTTTGCATTTGTGTTGAAGTTTCGGTCAGTAGTGTCTTGTTGTGTATAAATGAAAATGTATTTATATTAACAGGATTATCATGTCACTTAAAAAATAATTCACATCGTATTAATAACGCTATCCTTTCAATTTATTTCATTGAATAAAAATTATAATTTTATTTTTTAGAATTTATTAAAACCAACGCACTATCTGACACACTTTGTACATGGTAAAAAGATAATAGGAAATCTCTGGCTGCACTCATCCCGTTCTGCATTTTCTCTGCTTCAGTTTGACAAGGTGACACATGACATACACGCCTTCTGCAATGTCTGTTAATTATCTTCTGCATTTTATTATTCAATTATCGAAAACATGACCTTGCGTTTTCCGTGGCATGCCGCTGCTCAGTCGATATTGGATACAACTGCAGTTATTCAGCTAGAGCCAAGGAGGCAATGTTAGTTTCGCACCAAAGTAATAAATCAGTCAATTAAATTAAAATTGTACAAGAATTGCTCACAAATTTAAAATACAATTCCAAAAAGGGAAATTCCAAAAAATTTAATTTTTCACAGCCCTCGGAATAAACGTATCGCAATACATCTAAGACACGGAGTCATATTAATCGCACAGCTGACACAAAAACGACGTGTACTTAAGGTATTGCTTGTAGAGTCCGTCTCTGTCCACCACGTACGGTGTTATCCGAAACAGTTGCCCTCATTATGATCACTTTAAGTCCAGCGCGATGGGGTAGTTCTAAACATTTTTTTTTAATTTTATATTTATAATATTTGTCAATATTTTGAATAATTTTAGCACAATTTTTTATATTTTTACACGATATAATAGTTAAAATTTGTGTTTACCTTACTACCAGTCATCAGCAAACCCGTTTATACACTGCGCTCGTATGTTGCGTATATAAAAGTTTTAAAATAAAATTATGAAGAAATTTTCAGAAGATAATACAAACCTCATTGGCATCGAATCACTTTCTGAACCCACAGATGTCACTCATGCCGCCACAATGTGAAACATTTGCACTTGCGCTTGTGTTGGCAGCTCCCACTGCGGAATGAGAAAATTCAAATTTTCTCCGCGGCGGTACCGCGCACTTCCACATGTGCGGCAATATAGTGGGTTGACCCCAATAAACCAAAAACCTGGATATTAAGTGATTTTCGAATGTATATTGTAAGTTATAATATTATATATTAAAAGGAAATAAAGTATGTTCTAGATTTTTCAATATTCAATTCCGACATTCAATATACATTCGAGGTTTAACTTAATTGTAAGCTATAAAAAAATTGTGATTCGACCTTCAAATTACACTTGAATTCAAGCGCACATATATCCCTACACCCAGAAAGAAATTCTCTCAAATCCCATTAAAATTGGTCAATAGGACAATTATAATTTAATAGTATACAAAAAACGAGTTGGGAAAGTTATGTCACATGGGTAAGTTCGTTCACATGATGCGGATTTTTATAGTTGGTCGGGCTCGACTATGGAATACCCTACACCTTTGGTGGGGATATTAATGTTTGATGTTTAATTGCATACCTTAATTTTAAAGTTTTTAATTATGTTGAACCTCCCCACCCTCAGAATATTATTCATATAACAGAAATTTACGTCTTATATCCCAAATAAATTAAAAAAATTATATAAAAGTATAAAAAACTAAAAAAAAAAAAATTGAAAAATATAATTGGGCAGACCACGCCTATATTTAAAATTTTGAAAGGCTAATATTTCATAGATTTGATTTTAATAATTTACGGATCAAATTTCCACTATGAAAATTTGGGAAATAATGAAAAAAAAGTGGGCGGATCACGCCCATTTTTGGACCACATATTTATAGGTGAATTCAAACAATACGTTTTAAATTTTATAACTATACCTTGAATACTTTTCGAGTTATTAGTTCCGAAAGAGTTGTATAAAAGTGACTTGTATGGGAGGTGGGCGTGTCCGTTGACCGATTTGGCTCATTTTCAAACTCAGTGCCTACTTTTGGCTATATATTGAGACGAAATTTCATCGCATTCTGATCAGTATTTCTCAAGTTATTCTGTATTCGGACAGCAAGACAGCAAGACGGACAGACAGACGGACATGGCTAAACGGACTCGGGTAGTGATGCTGATCAAGAATATATACACTTTTCCATACCGGACACGCCTCCTAAGGGGCGTTGCAATATATTCACAAAGTTAATATACCCTGTAAAAGTTAATATACCCTCATAGGTGTAGGGTATAATAAAAATGTTCATATAAACTCAATGGCAATGTCATGGTATTTTCTAGTATTTAATGGTATTTTCCGATTAAAATAATAATTTATTCTATTGAATATTTCTAATAGTAAAAAACTATTATTTATATAGTATTTTTTTCTGGTGTAATTAAAGGTTTAAATATAAAATAAAATAAAACGCATATAAGTTATAATACTATATATTAAAAGGAATTAAAGTATGTTATACAGCTGCAACAGCACCTGCACCGGTGGCAGTGTACAGGAACTTCTTGTAAAACCCACGACGTGCATTGAAGATCAAACTACACGGATAGAAAATATTTGTTTGAATATGTTTAAATGTAATTAAAAAGTAATACGATATTACCATACATGTATTAGGAATAAAGTGTAATTAAATTATAATCGAAATTGAATTTATATTTGATCACGTGTAAATATTATTATATTGTCCAGCAGAATCTGTCAAATTTACCATAAATATGTTACAATACCAACATAAAATTTTAATTTCTTTTGAATAAACCATTTGTTGGCAATTTACTTGGTTAAAACTATGTTCCGAAACACAGAAAATGCTAATCAAATCTAAATACAACGTATGTTCGCAACGCTCGTCTTAATTCTATAATTTATCGTTGTGCAGCATTTTCTACCTACGCCATCTTTTGCCATCGTTTGAACATATTGATGTTTAAAAACAAACAAAAAAGAAATTGGATTTAAATAAATGCCAACATTCTTCTTGCATACGAGTTTTAAACCAATTATTTATTTATGCATTTAAAAATTTGTATATGAATTCTATTATTATAATTTTCCACTGTGCATGTTTAAAGATTTTTAATAAAAATAATTAAAAAAAAACACATAAAATAAAAATAAAATATTTTATTTTCAGAATTTCTTTCCAAAAATATTTAAATATGTTTCTATGCAAACATACTCCTTTTGTACTGAAACAACTAATACATTCACTCGAAACATATTTATATTCAGGTCATTCAAAATCATGTTTTAATTTGAACATATTTATGTTTAGGTTCAAATATTTATTTTGTTTGGATGTAGTAATTGTTATGTTTCCATTAGAACATACACCATTTTAAGTGGCAACGTGATATTAATATGTAAGTCAGAGCTCATTACAACACTGTTCAAGTCTCAAGACAACCCTGTTTATAAATGATTTATCAGGAAATTATATATTATGTTTACATAAAACTCCAAACATACATGTTAATGCCTGCAAAATTATGTTCAGGAGAGCCTGAATCCAATTGCGCCACTGCGATGTATAACTTTACCAGGTTCGCGTAAAATATCAATGTTGTCTGCGTATGAATGAAAATATATTAATAATTCATAAACGTATTCGGTAACCTTGGCACTTACATTGTATATCAGCTCATCGTGCATTTTCCGTGCAGTAGAATCCTCGGGATGACTTTCGTGTTTGGACCTGCACTTTATACATTAATTGATTTGTCTGCTTGCTAGTTCAAGCGAAAAACAATGATCTCACTGATTCTGCGAATGGAGTGGCACATATGTAGTTTTTGACATTTAATTTCTTGTTGACATTTTATTTATCACGTCACTGGGTTGCCACTGAGTAATTTTGTGTAGTGAATTTCGTGTCAAGTTTTTTTAACTTCGAAAACAAACGTTGGATTAATATTCATTTCTTCGGCTTGATCATGACACTACATCCACACTGGTTGTAAAATAAAATTCTCCAAATTTATTGAACCTTAAACTCATTGATTATTGGGATAGTATTGGGATAGTATTTCAAATTGGTAGACATCGTTTTGACTGGCTGTACGTACGCATAGATAGGTATATGTGGTTTTGCTTACGTTTTTCTTGGAAGAAAAGTCGATGGGAGTAAATTGCCGTCACTACACCAACTACGGACCATCTGATACAATTTGATGTCGTCAACAGTTTCTTGAGACACATCTGCATCAGCTTTGCGCGCACCATAAGAGGCGACAAATGCAGTGTCCAACTGCGTTTTATTGGCGCAACGACCAACAAAATATCCAACCAGCATGCTTATGCTTTAAGTCCGCTTCAATGGCTTCAATGATAAAAGAAAAAATTAAATATAATTAGATTTTAAGGTTTAAGAATTACCGATTCTCTTTTGAAATGGCACTGTTGTTTTATTCGTCGTGATTGGAAATCCTATTATGATGTACAATATTATTAAATATTACAAAATAAGTTAATAAAATTTAAATACTTACAATTTTTGATAACGAGCCGCACGCACGAACATTTTCTTTTTAATAATTTTATTTGACGCTAAATCTTGGCAACCTTTTAATTTTCAGTTGGTGAAAAGAAAACAAACGAAAACAAAAGGTAGCCATTTGTTTAGCTTTCTCAGAATAGAAGTTAAAAAGGAAAAAGGTTGATCTGACACAACATTGTTGCATTTCACAGTTCAGAATACTTCCGAACGGAGCTGAGAATAAACTGGGTAGAGACAATATTATAAAACAGATCTAACAATCATCCAAAATTGTTGCAACTTTTTATGTCCGTAAAATCGTACGATATCGAATTAGTTCTTGTACCAATATCAAAGGCCAAATCGTACTAAAACTGCAAAAATACTTCAAAGCGACATATCGCCGTTTATTTTTCGAAACGATAATAAAAAAGATTCTGGATTAATATTGCATCAAATAGTTCAAAAATATATAGAGATATATTTCAAAAACATTGAGATGTGGAAAATGTTTAAATATCCTAACATAAAATTTTGCTGTACGATAATTACGAAATTTTAAAAATTAGCAACGAGATCGGATTTTTGTTATCCAAGTTAGTTCGAGAAAACTTCGAGTCATAAATCACTTCTTACCAAATTTTTTAGGTTTTTGTTACAAATAATATCTAAGCATATTGTAAAAGTTTGTTTTATAAATATCGTATATAATTTTGATATTTATATAAATTTGAAAAGGGTTCCTTTTTATGCAAAATTTATTTAAATTGCAAGGACAATCCATTGATTAGATGTTAGGATTTAAGAGTTATGACGAAGTTTGTTTTACTATCCTTAACACGAGGTTTGCAGTATTCTACGGTCGAGTTTTTTTTCTACAACCACAAAAAGTAATTATTGATTATTATGTATCTTTGGAGAGGGTGAGTCTGGAACTCTGGTAGATTTGGGGTGGAATGTCTCTAATACAAAAAGTTTTAGTTACTAAAAAAAAATGTTGAAATGAATCCAATTTCAATTTGTACAATGCAAGACTCTTGTCTGTAAATTTTTGATTCTTGTTTTATTATGATTGCGCCTTAATTTGATACTGGAGCTGATTCCGAAAATGGTTTTGTTAAATACTGTCCTGTTTTTAAGATTTTTAAGTTTTAATTATTTTTCTCTCCTTTTGTTTTTAATAGTCGAACCAAAAACAATAATATAATCCGGTGTTAGATGTACAAAACAATGCGCCATATATTTTTTATAAATTCCGGTGAAATATAGCCAAGGGAAATTCAAAACTTTACATTACATTTAAAATTTTATGAATATAAAACAATATTACTTGATGAAAAAAGGTTATGCCATTTGTGCAACGTCATTTATATAATATTTAAAATCAAAATTAGGAAAATAAATTAAGACTCTAAAAACTCATCAATTACTTATTATTAAATTTTGAAAAACAATTATTTTTTTAACCAAGATTAGTAATTTAATTTAATATCATTTTAACGATCTATAGATCATTTTTACTTCATACGGGCATAAGTAAACTTTGTTGCTGAAATATACATTGACTTCATGCTCAAATACAAGAAAATGATGTTTTCCCGCGAAACGACTTGCGGTTCCCAAAAAAAAAAATCGAAATTCGGTACACATACCCATTTGTAAATATGGCTATCAAATGAATGGAAATTCTTCAGCGAGTTTGTAGTTATTTTCAAGATTCGTATTACACGGTGACCTATGTACCACTGTGAATGGTAACCGCACTCATTATCACATATGTGTGGGGTATTTATAGTCGGCTTAGACCGACTATAATTTTTATAATTCTTACTAACTTCATCACACCAACTATCACAATATCTTTACTTTAAAAATTACCATGTTATCTAACTTTCCCAACTGGTTCTTTCTATTAATGTTTTTTTACTAGTACTAACTCTCCTACCTCTAATATGAGTGGATTTGTATATGATTTTTCTCTATTCTTTTCTTTTTTACCTCTTCTATTAAATTTTTTATTTTCTGAAATGAAAATTTCAATCTATGTTTTAATTCTTGTGCATAATAATCTATGTTGTACGCTATTTTTTCCAAGGATTGCAACCTAAACGAATAACGGTTTCGATTTCGATTTTAAGTTTTTATAACGAAACGGTTTCGGTATACCGGTTCCATGTTACGGTTTCGGTTTTGATTTCGGTTTTGTATAAATTTTCTTTTTTTTTCATATTTTTAAAATAATTTAACATTGTTTATATGATGCTAAGTTATGTTCAAATTATGATATTGGGGTAAAGTGGGAAACGTAATTTAAACAATGCTTGTTGTTATTTTAGTAAAAATATTACGTTATATGAATTATTAATTGATTTCACCAAGAAAAAAATGTATTTAAAATTTGACTTCATCTGAGATATGATCTAAATTGCAAAGAAAAAGAATTTTATACAATTTCCATCCATAAAAGCCAAAGAAATTAAATTTCAACAATTCAGTAAACTGCAATATATGTAAACATGTGATGATCATTTGCAAGAACAAGGCAAGAAATGGTAATCTTGTTCTTGCTCTTGCTCTTGTTCTTGCATAGGTACATATAATCTTTTTCGTGGTCTTGTTCTTGCAAAATTTTACTTTTAAATTTTAAATAAAAGATCGAAGACAAATATCTTAAACTGCATATTAATTATGAAAACGTATTGAATTTGAACACTACTTGTATTTAAGTTACTTGTTTTTCATATTTTCAATTTCTTTAACAAAAAATAAAGTATTTTACTAACAAAAAAATCCAATAACATAAAAATTTGAATTATATTTTAACAAGAATAAAAATAAAAATAACTGTATAAATCAAGTGATGTTGACGAGACAATTCAAAATCTTCAAAATCTCAAGGACATAATAAAATGAACATATCGTCGTTGTAGAACGAAAAGTCACCAAATACATTTTCAAAATGCTAAATATTTATTTACAAACATTTTTATGTATCTGTCAATTTTTAATCCATGATCTTAATTTTTTTTTACAACATGATAAGAAAATGTAAAATTATCAATTGATATTTCAACTTTAAAAATGCATCAATTACTTCTTATAATATAAAGCAAAAAACTCGAAATTGAAGGTTTTCATAAAAATGTATTTTAGTTCTCGCTCTTGTTCTTGCAAAAAATTCAAGAACAAATATCTGCCTTATACTTGAAATGTTTAAACTTGTCGAATTTGCACTTCATTTTTCGTATTTCCTTAAATAGGTACAGAGATATTAAATAGATCCTTTAAAAGAATTTTAAAAATATTCAAATGAATTTTTCAAAACTTGTCTCACGTTACCCCATGCTCCTCTATACATTTTACTAATAAAATAAATAAAAAACCAATATTATTAAAATTTGAATCATTATTTAACATAAAAATTGTGCTTGGAGTTGCTGGTGTTTTGTTGTTAATTCGATTAATGAAACAAAAAAAATTTAAACCAAAGACCGTTGTTTTTGAAATAACGTTTCTCAAAAAACATGTGAATTTTTGTACAACCAGAAATGTTTATTTTTTGAACTCTAAATTTTATTAAATGACATTTTACTTTAGATATTCTATATAAAAAATATGTTTATCTGTTTCTTTTTATACTTTTTTAAAAACATTTTTAAACCGGTATAAAACCGAAACCGTTTATATCGGTTTTGGATATCGGTTTATTTCTGATTTTCGTATAACGGTTTCGGTTACAGTTTCGGTTTTAAAAATGAAACGGTTTTAAACGGATATCGGTTTCGGTTACGGTTTAAATCCTTGATTTTCTCTTTATTAATTTTATCGTTTGGCAAATATGGTAGTTTTCCAAAAACTAGCTCACAAGGCGAGTAATTTGTATCTACATGCGGAGTAGTATTGTATGCGAAAGAGTAATAGGGAATACAATAGTCCCATTCATCATCTTTACAAAAATTTAATAAAAAGTCATTAAGTACCCTATGATTTCTTTCTATCGAGCGCAAAGTATCATGATGATACGGAGCACTAAAGATCAGTTCAATATCTAATAGGTTACATATTTCAGACATTAATTGGTTGGTAAACTCTGTACCTCTTTCCGATTTTAAAATTATAAACTATTCTACTAAAGTTTTAGCTACAGTTTTTGCATCTTTTGTCTCCATTGGACATGCTACTACATATTTGGTTAATTCGCATTGTATCGTAAGTAAATATCTATAATGATTCGATAATCGTAAAGGACCTACGGTATCTATCGATGGCTTTAATAATAAAATAAAAAGTTATATATATTTAGATTTTAAGTTCTAAGAATTACCGATTCTATTGATTAGGCTATAATCATATACAATATTATTAAATATTACAAAACAAATTAATATAAATTAAATACTTACAGTTTTTTTATAGTGAGTCACACGAACGAAAATTTTCTTTTTAATAATTTTTTTGACGTCTGAGTCTTGGCAACTTGTTAATTTTGATGTTGCGTTTAGTAAAAAGAAACAAAAGAGTGCAAAGGCAGTCATTTTTTTAATGCTCTCTCAAAATAAAAGTTAAAAAAGGCAAAATTTGAACTGACATAACATGTTTGCATTTCACAGTTCATAATATATTAGAGCGGAGCTGAGAATACACTGTGTATCAAGTCCATATTAATGTTTATAATATTACAATTGATCTGTTTATGTAAATGTATAAAAAACTTAGTATGAAAATACTTCAAAAAAACACTGTAATAAAAAACAACATAAAAATGCATTTGTCAACAATTTTCCTTTGGGTCTCAGATTACGTACGACATTGCTTAAAATGTCTGTTCTAAAAGTCTGACTAAAATGTGTCATCAGCTTTGCTTCACCTCGTTTCTGATTGGCTGATTTTTTAATATTTTTCGTATTTGCTCTCTCTGTTTTGTACGTAATTTCTCTCAGACATACTTCAGAAAAATAGTGCGTAAATCTGAACCAGGTTTGCACACTCTTGTCAGGGATGTCTTACGTTTTGATCGTAAAGACGTCGTAATTACCCAACTAAACAAATTATGTCTGAAAGTTGTTTTTTAAGTTTTCTTTTAAATGTTATCGATATCCGAAATGTTACGAGAAAAATGTCTTTTTGTAATACAAATGATTGACAGGGAGGTGCCTTTTTGATTTGTCTGAATGATGTCTAAATGGTATACATTAAGATGTCTTAAAGTTATTGTATAAAAGACGCCTTTTATCAGCTGAAATGCAACCGGTTTAAGTCACCAGAAATTATACCAAAAGGATTACGTCAAAAAAATTTCTTTCTGTCAAATTTCCACTCTGTCATTTTTTTATTTTTACAGATATTTAAACTAAAACATTTTTTTTTACATTGTTACGAAAATTCAGTCTACGGAAAACTGTTCTACGAGTTCGTATCGCTGGATTGTGTACAAAATAAAAACACTCTTATGTTTGGTTTAAATTATAACAATTTACTTTATTAATTCACTTTTATAAACAACTTTACTAATAACAAATTCTAACAACTGCTGCATGTCCACAATTTAACTTGACAATTATCACACGAGATGCCCTCGACCACTTTACAATCACTACTGAAGTGCTGTACCTCAGATGCGGCTCCCTTATATACTGCATGCATCAGTTCGACAAGCTTGGACTTGTTTCGAGAACCTTCTACTCGTTTCGTGAATGACGCATGCTATTGGCATCTCATTCGCACTCATGTGTTTTAATGTGCTGATCTTCCATCTCTTTCTCGCACATTGCTCAGTACGCTGAATGATCTTTCGTCTCTTTCTAACACATTGCTTAGTGCGCTGAATTGTCTTGCGTCTCATTTATTATTGTTGAATGCTGACACAGTGGGGAAAATTATCTCTCTTCGTAACAATATTTATTTTCTACTTTTATTTAACAATCTTTATTTTACAATTCAAGCTGATCATGGCGACTGTTGCCCTCTGAATTGTTTTGTTGACCAGTGGTTGATTGGAGAGTAGTTTGTTAATAAAATTCATGACCGCTTGCTCATCCACAGGCTACTGTTGACCGATTCCGCAGTAGTTTGTATGCTTGATGCTTCTTGCCCGAGCTTTTGTGTATGCATTTCTGTAGAATCTGTTGACGATCTCCAGCTGCTGATTCTCGTTTCTATCGCGTACGATGTTCGACTTTGTGCGCGGCTTAATAAGCCTGTTGAGCGCATGTATGGTTCGCGAAGCGTTTTAACTTACATTCAAGAATGCCGATTCATAGTTGTAGGAGTCTACACACAAAAATCCTCTTTTGGCATGAGGTTAATTGAACCAACGTTTCAGTGTTGCAACCGAAATACATTGTAACCTCATATCATTAAAATGTAACCTCATGTCATTAAAATGAACGTAACATTTTTTACTTAACCGAAATGTTAGTCCGCGCAACTGCACGTTCGGTTGTCGTAACCTCATGATTGCATTTTTCATTCTGCCAAAATTTGACGTTTGTGCATTTGTTACGGAAACTGAGTACGTTTTTGTATTAACAGAATAAATGAGAAACAGCTACCTCATGTCTTTCAGTAGTTCGGTTGCCAGTTTCTTGCCAAAAATTATGGATAAATGCACGTCAAAAATTTTCACAAGTGTCAAACTTGTGTGCCAAACTTAAATGTGTCTCCATACTGTTTTTATTTTTCAGGGAACAGGAATTTATAGATATATTTTTTGAAATTGTATGCGTGACATATTTAAGCATTAAAAATACATATAAAAAACTTTACATAAATTAGTTTTCTATATAAAAAAATATTCTCAAAATTAAATTTCAATTGGAGGTTTCCGCATGCCTGTTGACTTGGAGGTTTAAACAACCTCATGCTTGCTGAATATGAGATTGGCAAAACCTCATGCTTGCTGACTAGGAGGTTGGCACAAGCTCATGCTTGCTGACTAGGTGGTTAGCACAATCTCATTATTGCTGACTAGGAGGTTGGTACAACCTCTTAATCACCAATTTCCGCAACCGAATAATTCGGTAGGGCAATTTAGTTGGTTGCCGCAACAAATCAGTTTTCTATGTGTAGGACAGCGTTCATAACGACAACACCAATGAACAGCGTGACTTTGGCGTCTGGTCATTAGTGTCAAATCGTTCGTGTGACTAATATCATTGCCCGATGTATGCTGACAGTTCTTTATGGCCTTCGATGCGCCTTCTATTACGGTGGACGCAGAATGACATACAAAACGGTCATGTTTATATTCGTGTTTACGTATTTTATGCAACGTTTATTACTTTTAGTAGAATAAATACCATTAAAACAATGGCATTTTTCGAATACTATCAAATTAATTAGAAAACTCAATGTCTCATTAAGTACTTAATGGTCGTACCTTTAAGTAATTAATGGAACATTTCTTCTGAGTGTCCACCCAGAAAAAAATCATGGTAAATTGATAGTATTTCAATAGAAAAACAATAATTTATACTATTAAAATTTGTCAATAGGATGCGTACCATTAGTTCAGTAATATTGAAACTGTTAATAAAATGTGTGGTTGTACCATAAATTTTATAATGTGATATTTTAATTACAATAAGAAAGACATATACAAATTTAATGAATTTTACAATTTTTTTTTTACAGAATTTTACAAAACACACATAAGAAAACACTTCTTATTGCAAAAGGTTATAACACATTTAATGTTTGCTTTGTTTTCCAATAATTGATTGCAGTAATTGAGTCTGCAGTTATTTTTGAGTCCGTTGCCATAATAGGAGTTCGATGTATTATTTATTTTCTGTAATAATTAAAAATATAAATATTATTTATTAATAAATTATTAGGAAAATGTAATTCGACTATACCATAAAATTAATAATACGTATCATTAAATTTGCATAGGTTTTTCTTATTGTAATTAAAATATCACATTATAAAATGTATGGTACAACCACACATTGTATTAACAGTTTCAATATTACTGAACTAATGGGACGCATCCTATTGACCAATTTTAATGGTATAAATTATTGTTTTTCCATTAAAATACTATCAATTTACCATGATTTTTTTCTGGGTGCAGAAGAAAATGTACCATTAAGTACTTTATGGTACGACCATTGATCTTATGGTTCATGTATTAATAGTTTTTTCTTTAAATCAAAAAATTTTAATAGAATAGTTATATTCATGAATTATATATAATACTATACATAATTGCAAAGATCATACATAAAAACTGTAAATCACTATGTATTTATTATAAATAGGATTCATAAATTTTACATATATACACTAAGAAAACAAGATGGTAATGAAAGTCTTGCATTTTAATGGTAAAAGTGAAAATAAAATTTCCTGGGATTGAAAGACGTAATGGAAAATATCTCTTTTTAGAGTTTACTTTGATGACAGCATCGACGGTCGGACTTGGTTATTCCGCGAAGAAGTCTCAAGTCGTTGTAAAATTTTACATTCGAAGGCGATGTATATCCAAGAAACTGTTCTAGAAAAAATAAAAATACATTTGATTCATTTTCTTTCAATTCAGTAAAAATTACTCCGCCAATTCTAATAGAGTATCTTTTCCAAATATTCCTCAACTATCTTCCTATTTGTACAGAGAGAAAATTATCGATGACATACATGTATAAATCAATCATGTTTGGGGCCAAAGTTGTTTGTTGTGTTATTAATTACGTTCATACCCAGCTAACGCCAGAGTTCAAGTTACACTCAGGCTCCAGTATCTTGAATCTTACTTGAATGTTTTGATTTTAGTATACATTTTAGTATTTTAGTACCAATTTTTTTTTTTTTTTGGAAACCCTTTTTTTCATTCAAAAAATAAATTAAAGTGACAAATGCCAAACACTTTGGCAAACAAAAAATATTGTATAGAATAAAGCATGACGAGAAACTTAATTGGGTGAGTAATTAACTGAAAATTAAGCTTAAACTTTATTACATTTACTCCCGCAGACACCCCGATCAGACACTCCCGATGACGACCGAACAATGTACCGCTGAATTACAGGAGTTTGAAGTCGAGAATGTTTTAATATGGTAATGCTGGATTTAATATGGGAATGCTGGATTTAATATGGGAATGCTGGATGTTTGCAGCCATGACTGTTATCAGTGCAATATTTGTTACTTCAGACAAAGTCCCTGCTTCAGCATCGCATGTGCAGTGAGGTGCGATGATGCAAACATTAATTATGTTTTAAATGCTACATTCGGCGTTATTTTTAATTAAAAAAATATATGTATTGTGTATTTACTTCTATTTGATTTTGTTTTACTGCACGACAAGCGCATGCATTTTTCCGCTACATAAAGACTCTTTTGTGAGCAATTTCGGAAGCTTTTTTCGATATATAATGAATCTTATACAAGAGCATTTTCAGATTATTTTTAGGCTCCCCTGCTAGATAGTTTTTAGGATACGATACAAGACTCCTAAAAGAGCCTTCAAACTATGCTCAGGTCTGAATGACGCATTTTCATCAGAAAATATATATTTCAAGACTCTTTTCTGAATGAAACATGAGCGCTCAGGCTCAGGTAAAAGATTGTGAAAACAATCTTTTCGGAGTTCTTGCGTTGGCTGGGTAATTAATCAAATTATTCAAGTAATTAGAAAAAATCAATTATGTGCATGCTAATAATAATTCCGTACATAACTGATTTATGTTATTCTATATAAAATAAATATTTATTATGAACATGATTGGTGCATAATGTCCTTTTAATAAATAAAAACCGGATTCGTTTTATTACTATTTATTAACTATATTTGAAGCACTGTTTAATTACTATTGGTTATGGCAATATTTCAGAAAATTTTGAGTCGTTGTGGTGGCCGCTGCTGTTGTTATCTTTTGTTTTATTGGTACTTCATTGTCCACCGCGGTGGCCACACAGAGAGAAATATCAATGATATACATATTTAAATCAATCATATTTGGGGCCAAAGTTGTTTGTGATATTATTAATTGTGTACATAATTAATAATTTTAATAATGAAGTTTGAAAAAAATATATTATGAACATGACAATTATTATGGACGTATTGGTCCAGCGTATTGGTCCAGTAGAGTAGATTGTTGCAATCTGCAACCAACCAATTAAATCAATTTCATTAAAAAAATATATAATGGAAACTTACCCGATGAAAATGTAAAAATTTTTTGTTTTGTTTTTGAATTTTGTCAAATCATTAAAAAAACACATTATCTAAGGGATACAATGTTCATCATAAAATTTGTATTGTTTATTATTAATGTTTTTAATCATGTACATTGTGTAAATTTACAACGTTTATAATTGAAATATCCGTATTTCAGTGCTGTCTGTGCACTTTACTTTTTAACGTATTTGCCGACACCTTCGCGATAAATTTTAAGTGGCTGATTTAGACGCTTCTTTGTGGCCGCTGAAACCACTTCTTGCTCTTTCGCCTCCTCGGCGCGATTTTTAGACTTTCTTTAACCAATTGCTCCTCGGCCTCGGTGCAAATGTGCAGACACCGTTGTTGGGTGTAGTGCTGGTGGTGGAACGACGTGGTCAACGACATCAACTGCGTTTTTTTCCTGATATATTTGATGCAGGGCCACTAAAATGTACAAATAATATAAATTAAACTTTAATCGAATTAAAACGAGTAGAAGGTTCTCGAAACAAGTCGAAGCTTGTCGAAACGTGTCGAACTGATGCATGCAGTATATAAGGGAGCCGCATATGAGGTACAGCACTTCAGTAGTGATTGTAAAGTGGTCGAGTGCATCTCGTGTGATATATGTCAAGTTGAATTGCGGACATCCAGCAGTTGTTAGAATTTGTTATTAGTAAAGTTGTTTATTAAAGTGAATTAATAAAGTTAATTGTTATAATTTAAACCAAACATAAGAGTGTTTTTATTTTGTACACAATCCAGAGATACGAACTTGTAGAACAGTTTTCCGTAGACTGAATTTTCGTAACAATATGTTTATAATTTTCATAAATAAAATTTTATTATTTAATATACATTTTTTTTACAATGTTCATTGTAAATATTTACAACGTTCATAATTAAAAATTCCAATGTTCACTTTTCTCTGTGTAAGATGTTTAATTGATGGTTGCTATAAATAATCGTAAATTTGAAAGATAGTTGCTAGCAATATTTATCGTATTTGACGGATATTTGAGAGATGGTTGTCGCAAAGACAATCTATATAATTTGTAAATAACTTGATATTTAGTTCTGTGATATCTCTGGCATCATCTTTGTTTTCTTAGTGTAATTATTTATCACAACAATCGAAATTATGAATATTTATTCATAACTTGTGTTACTTATTTCATATTAATTTTGTAAATGCGCAATTCACGACAATTGTGAGAAACCACAGAGTAGCTTCAGTTAGAAAATCAGTTTAGTGAGTGAATAAAATGAAAATGTGTCATTTGCGAAGAATTGTTTCACTTTGTTTTTTCACTGTGTTTTGTTTTTACATCTGGAGGCTAGGCACATTTGGCACAATGTAGAAAATTTAAATCATGAATTATGAATGATAAATCGTAAAATATATTCCAGAACCTATTCCGATTACTCATGACTTGACTTATGAATATATTACACCACTCATAATTTTATTCAATTAATCATAATAATTGATCCTATTGACCAATTTTAATGGAATAAATTATTGTTTTTCTATTGAAATACTTTTAATTTACCATGTTTTTTTCTGGGTGTACATATTTTTGATACATAAATATGCCACGCATACAATTTAAAAAAGTGTATCTTTTATTTGTGGTTCCCTGAAAAATAAAACAGTATGAAGACACATTTAATATATTATTTCACTATCATTAAACAAAAACAAAACTTTTTTAATGCCACATATGGTCACATATTTTTATATTTTTCTTACATTTCATTTGCTAAACATCAATTATTTTATTAATATTCATATATTTATTTTGCATTTTTACTTAATTTATGAATTTCCTATTATTTGCCACTTGTGAAAATTATTTACGTTTTTTTATTTCTGCATGTATCTATAATTGTTTGAAAGAAACTGGAAACCAAACTGCTGATAGACATGAGGTTGCCGTTTGTCATTTATTGATACAATAACGTACTCAGTTGCCATAACAAATGCACAAACGTTAAATTTTGACAGAACGAAAAATGCAACCATGATGTTACGATAACCAAACGTGCAGCCTAACGTTTCGGTTAGAGTAAAAAATGGTACGTTAATTTTAATGATGTGAGGTTACAAGAATTGTATGTCGGTTGCAACAATGAAACGTTGGTTCAATTAACCTCAAGCCATAAGAGGATTTTTCTATGTGCAGAAAGTTACAATATTTTTGCCATAACACTAATGGAAATTGTGCTATTTACAATAGACTCTAGCAAATATACTGAGTTCTTGGACATTTGCAACAATACTGTGGGCTTATTTTGACATTTGACTATAGTTGTTGTAATATTTTTAGAGTTGAATTTATTTTACATTTTTTTAATTTAAAGAACATTTTTTATTGTTTTAACACTTTTTATTGTTTCAACACTTTTATTAAATATACTACCTCCACTTGAGGCTAACTAAACTACTATCTTTTAAATTGCAACGAAAGGTATTAACAATACCTTCGTTTCAAGCTTTTCTTAAATTCTATTTTCACTTTGCTCTAGTGAGTTTTCATTCTCACTCAATTTTGGTGTACGTGACTTTTGAAGAAAGTCCGACTTGCAGTTTTTGGCTGACACTAATTGCGAAATAGTATAATTGTTGGAGAACCACTGCTTTGCTTATTTTAACATAGACCCAAAATTATGCAATGGAAAATAATATTGCAAGAGGTGTGGTCTAAGTAAAGCTTAAGCTTGCAATAATTTATTGCAAGCTTCTGTTAAATGTGCAAGCTAACCTGGAAGAGGTGTGGTCTAAGCAAAGCTTTAGCGCTTTGCCAAATTATTGTCATTGTTGCCAACGTGAAGCGTTGGGACAATGCTATGAACATGTTGCTGTACAACATGATATATTTGGTTTGAGTGGTGTAAGAAATTACATGAGTGACTTTTATACGCCCTACTGTTGGACCAGATTTCTCCTCTTGTTGTTCTGTCTGTTGAGTCGGATTTGCCTTGTTCATCATCAATGGTTCGTTTTTTGTAGTGCGTTGGATTTCTTGTAGAATTTGCAAATGGTGCTATCTCCAATGGGTGTCGTCATGGTAATACTCTGGATTCTAAATCGTACAGGAGAGTTTTGTCCCGTTGACTCGGTTGTCGATATGTTCGAGATGAGTGTTTTATTTTTTTCTCTGCGATCTTGTCAAACAAATTTTTGAATCATCTTGGTGCTCATGTCGCGTTATGTAGGTTATTTTAGATTTCCGAATTTTTGCTATCAGAAAACCTCGTGGTTTGATATTGCATCGTTTCTTCTTTATGTATGATTGAAGACATAATAATGCGATTTCTCTTTTTCTTTTTTATTATATTTTTCAAGGTCCATTTTACATCTAGTATCTGAGTAGCATAACAGCTACAACATATTACAGACGACTCATGTTCCGAGGGGTCACAACGGGCCTACTTTATGGCCTATGTGTACTCTGTGCGATGCACAGAGGAGTTTTCCCCCCTCCTTCAATCAATCAATCAATATAAAAAATAGAATTGATAGATTAATAGGGAATGTAAAGATCGATGAATCATTAAATAAAGAAGAAGTTGCATCTTTGCAAAATATTTGCTTGTCATATCATAACGAGATTTTAGACCAGTTAGGTCATAGTCGGTATTTTTCAACACTAGATTTAGCAAGTGGTTACCATCAGGTTCTAGTTGAAGATAGTGACAAAGAAAAAACTGCTTTCAGTACAGGTCTTGGTTATTTCGAATTTAACAGAATGCCATTCGGTCTAACGGGTGCAAAGGATAATGAACCACATACTAACAGGCTTACAGGGTATTGACTGTTTCGTTTATTATCTGAGAGAACATAATTTGAAATTAAATACAGTAAAATGTCAGTTTTTGCGGCGCGAGGTTATATATTTAGGACACAAGTGTTCTGAGTTAGGTGCCCAACCAGACCCAGTAAGTGTGTAAACAGTAGAGTGTGTAAAAAATATTCCAGTTCCGAAAAATAGGAAGGAAGTTCAAGCATTTTTAGGCTTAATTAATTATTACAGATAATTTATAGGAGGAATGGCGAAACTGTCATTACCAATAAACTGTTTGCTTAAAAAGGACGCTAAGTTCATACGGAATGACAATTGTCAGAATTCGTTTTTAAAACTTAAAGAGGCAATTATGTCACCACCCCCAGCGAAGCAATTGGCGCGGTTCTTTCGCAAGATGAAGTTGGAAGCGACCGTCCGATCGCGTTTGCGAGTAGGTCTCTTAACGATGCGGAAACACGCTATTCTACTATAGAGAAAGAATTTTGGCAATTGTATGCGCAACAAAAAATTTTAGGGCATATCTTTTGGGAAGACCATTTAAAATTTATACAGATAATCAGCCCCTAAAGGGTACAGCAAACTTAAAACATCAGACATCACGTCTTGCGCGTTTCCGACACAAATTATCGGAATATGATTTCGAAATTCATTATAAACCGGGAAAAAGTAATTCAAACGCGGATGCGCTTAGACGCATACCGAATAATACTGAAAACGTAGTTGTAGGAGACAAGGAAGACGATAAGAAACAGTCAGAATGCGATCCTGACGATTTGATAACAAAAGAAAATGACAATATAATAATTCTAACTGAACCTCGGGACATAGAGACGGTAATTAAGGATTTTCACGATTCACCGTTAGGTGGTCACAAAGGGGCGTAAAAACATTTTTAAGAATTCGACAACAGTACCGATGGAAGGGTATGCAGGAGCAAATAAAGGATTATGTGAAAAATTTTTCAAAATGTCAGGTAAACAAGAGTTCAAGGCTGACGAAGATGCCAATGGTTCTAACTGATACGCCAGTCAGACCCTTTGACAAAGTGTACATGGATCTGGTGGGTATTCTGCCTGAAACCATTTCAGGGAATAAATACATCTTAACGTTTCAGGACGATTTTTCTAAATTTATGTGCTGTGTGGCTATACCCGATGCGGAAGCCAACACCGTAGCAAAAGCATTCTTCAACGAAATAGTTACACGCCACAATATACCCAAAGCAATGGATCGAACTTCGTTTCCAAACTATTTTCGGATAGATGTAAATTGTTAGGAATTAAAAAATTACATATAACACCCTACCATCCACAGGCTAATGGGTCATTGGAACAAAGTCATCGTCCACTAGCTGAATATTTACGTAGTTTTGCTAAAGAGGATGGGTCAAACTGGGACCAATGGTTAAATTCTGCAATGCATGTTCATAATAACACGGTGCATACGTCGACGGGTCAAACACCATTCCGTACGTTGTACGGGTTTGACTTCGACATGCCTACGAATTTAAAGCGTAAATGTTCACCAAAATCAATGTAGGGTGTCGGAGGTGTCGAAAAAACAATACGACAAGAACCTCAACCCCATACAATTCAAACCACACGACATGGTTTTAATGAAAAACCAAACTAGGAAGAATAAGTTTTCTCCAATTTGGAAGGGACCCTACGTGGTCGTAGAGGGAAGTGGGCCAGTAACCACGACGATATTGATCAAAAACAAAGATAAGAAAATTCACAATAATTTCACATATCACAAATAGTGTATTCCGTTAAAACTAAAAATATTATAATATTACCCTAGGTTAGAACCCATAAAAGTAACAATATAAAACCAATTAGCTATGCGTTGACAATTAAACTCGTAGATTGCAACGTTATGAAAACATTATACAACATATAGACAAAATTAATCTAACCATAAGATATAGAGTAATCATTAAATAAAACATTCAATAACTCGTCATTTGGAGGAAGAAATAAATATAAATAGTTTAGGAAAATAGTAAGTAACAAACAAAAGAAAAAAAAAATAATAAAAAAAATAAAAAACTTAGGACATATTAAAAACAATAATTTAGTAATAAAAAATATATATATATATATATATATATATATATATATATATATATATATATATATATAACTAACTATTTTAGAAAAAGAACTTATAATTTTAAAGTTAGTTAATCATCAATTGAGAAAAGAAATAAATTAAGCAAAGGCAACAAATTGCCTTTATTTAAAATTAAATGAAAATTCCATAAACAATGCAAATAAATATCATATAATATAACTTATATAAGTACACGAAAATAATGTAATAACATATTAAACATGTTTAAAAAATAAATCGAAACCCCAATTATATTTAATTGCATGCAGAGAAATCATAGGTACTTTGTACATTAATATAATTCAATTTGAATAAGCTTAAATATAACAAATACATTTTAAATGAATTTGAAGAACTTACTTAAAATAATTTAAATTTTAAAGAAGAAAAAAAATATCAGTTAGTATTCAAATTAAAAAAAAACAGAGATATATAAATATTTAGTACAGTTAAAATTAAAAAAGGGAACAGGAAAATTTAATAGTAGAATAAATAAAATAAAAAAAAATAAAAAAACAGGTATTAAATATTAAAGTTATAACAGACATAAAAAAAACAAAAACAAAGAATTTAAAATTTAAAAAAATAGGGATTTATGCATTAAAATATTTAGTGCAGTTAAAATTAAAAAAAAAGTTTTAATAATTGAAACAACAACAAAAATAGTTCAAATAATGTACCATACTTTAATTCAAGTAATTTATATATCTTAAAATCAATCCTTTTCTTGTGACGAATGTACATAAACCAGTATATAATTTACAAAAATTATATAAAGTTTATATAAATTAGTATCACACCACACATTTGGAAGAGTTTAAAAACAAAATTAAATTATTTGTTTGTAAAACATTCATGTAAATTTGAAATATCCGAGTGCACAAAAATTGTTATTTAGAGTGACCAATAGCGTTGGATACTGACTCAGAAGACGCATAGATAATCGTTGGGGTCTTGGGACTTTAATAGGGACATGTGGAAGGAGCTCCTGGTGTTATCAACAAGCAGAAGTAGTAAAGCGGAGCCCCAGCAGATTCGAATAAAGAAAAATGAAGAAACGAAGCAGAGTGGCAGCATATTGGAAAACGAAGCAGTACACACTAAATGCAAATTTGTTCTTATTTCAAATACAAGTAGGCTGCAATGATTGAATTTTTACAATTGCCAAATACAAGAAGCAAATAACAAGATGCAAAATGGACCTTGAAAATTGCCACAATTGCCAGATACTAGATGTAAAATGGACCTTGAAAAATATAATAAAAAAGAAAAAGAGAAATCGCATTATTATGTCTTCAATCATACATAAAGAAGAAACGATGCAATATCAAACCACGAGGTTTTCTGATAGCAAAAATTCGGAAATCTAAAATAACCTACATAACGCGACATGAGCACCAAGATGATTCAAAAATTTGTTTGACAAGATCGCAGAGAAAAAAATAAAACACTCATCTCGAACATATCGACAACCGAGTCAACGGGACAAAACTCTCTTGTACGATTTAGAATCCAGAGTATTACCATGACGACACCCATTGGAGATAGCACCATTTGCAAATTCTACAAGAAATCCAACGCACTACAAAAAACGAACCATTGATGATGAACAAGGCAAATCCGACTCAACAGACAGAACAACAAGAGGAGAAATCTGGTCCAACAGTAGGGCGTATAAAAGTCACTCATGTAATTTCTTACACCACTCAAACCAAATATAAAATCAATATATTAATTTTAAAATACCAATAAACACTCAAAGATTCAATACACATAAAAACACGTATAAGTAAAATAATTTGAACAAGTTTATCTATATACATATATATATATATATATATATATATATATATATATATATATATATATATGTATATATATATATATATATATATATATACTTTTATATATATATATGTATATATATATATATATATATATATATATATATATATATATATATATATATATATATGTATATATATATATATATATATATATACATATATATATAAAAGTATATATATATATATATATATATATATATATATATATATATATATATATATATATATATATATATATACATATATATATATATATATATATATATATATATATATATATATATATATATATATATGTATATAGATAAACTTGTTCAAATTATTTTACTTATACGTGTTTTTATGTGTATTGAATCTTTGAGTGTTTATTGGTATTTTAAAATTAATATATTGATTTTATATTTGGTTTGAGTGGTGTAAGAAATTACATGAGTGACTTTTATACGCCCTACTGTTGGACCAGATTTCTCCTCTTGTTGTTCTGTCTGTTGAGTCGGATTTGCCTTGTTCATCATCAATGGTTCGTTTTTTGTAGTGCGTTGGATTTCTTGTAGAATTTGCAAATGGTGCTATCTCCAATGGGTGTCGTCATGGTAATACTCTGGATTCTAAATCGTACAGGAGAGTTTTGTCCCGTTGACTCGGTTGTCGATATGTTCGAGATGAGTGTTTTATTTTTTTCTCTGCGATCTTGTCAAACAAATTTTTGAATCATCTTGGTGCTCATGTCGCGTTATATAGGTTATTTTAGATTTCCGAATTTTTGCTATCAGAAAACCTCGTGGTTTGATATTGCATCGTTTCTTCTTTATGTATGATTGAAGACATAATAATGCGATTTCTCTTTTTCTTTTTTATTATATTTTTCAAGGTCCATTTTACATCTAGTATCTGGCAATTGTGGCAATTTTCAAGGTCCATTTTGCATCTTGTTATTTGCTTCTTGTATTTGGCAATTGTAAAAATTCAATCATTGCAGCCTACTTGTATTTGAAATAAGAACAAATTTGCATTTAGTGTGTACTGCTTCGTTTTCCAATATGCTGCCACTCTGCTTCGTTTCTTCATTTTTCTTTATTCGAATCTGCTGGGGCTCCGCTTTACTACTTCTGCTTGTTGATAACACCAGGAGCTCCTTCCACATGTCCCTATTAAAGTCCCAAGACCCCAACGATTATCTATGCGTCTTCTGAGTCAGTATCCAACGCTATTGGTCACTCTAAATAACAATTTTTGTGCACTCGGATATTTCAAATTTACATGAATGTTTTACAAACAAATAATTTAATTTTGTTTTTAAACTCTTCCAAATGTGTGGTGTGATACTAATTTATATAAACTTTATATAATTTTTGTAAATTATATACTGGTTTATGTACATTCGTCACAAGAAAAAGATTGATTTTAAGATATATAAATTACTTGAATTAAAGTATGGTACATTATTTGAACTATTTTTGTTGTTGTTTCAATTATTAAAACTTTTTTTTTAATTTTAACTGCACTAAATATTTTAATGCATAAATCCCTATTTTTTTTAATTTTAAATTCTTTGTTTTTGTTTTTTTTATGTCTGTTATAACTTTAATATTTAATACCTGTTTTTTTATTTTTTTTTATTTTATTTATTCTACTATTAAATTTTCCTGTTCCCTTTTTTAATTTGAATACTAACTGATATTTTTTTTCTTCTTTAAAATTTAAATTATTTTAAGTAAGTTCTTCAAATTCATTTAAAATGTAATTGTTATATTTAAGCTTATTCAAATTGAATTATATTAATGTACAAAGTACCTATGATTTCTCTGCATGCAATTAAATATAATTGGGGTTTCGATTTATTTTTTAAACATGTTTAATATGTTATTACATTATTTTCGTGTACTTATATAAGTTATATTATATGATATTTATTTGCATTGTTTATGGAATTTTCATTTAATTTTAAATAAAGGCAATTTGTTGCCTTTGCTTAATTTATTTCTTTTCTCAATTGATGATTAACTAACTTTAAAATTATAAGTTCTTTTTCTAAAATAGTTAGTTATATATATATATATATATATATATATATATATATATATATATATATATATATATTTTTTATTACTAAATTATTGTTTTTAATATGTCCTAAGTTTTTTATTTTTTTTATTATTTTTTTTTTCTTTTGTTTGTTACTTACTATTTTCCTAAACTATTTATATTTATTTCTTCCTCCAAATGACGAGTTATTGAATGTTTTATTTAATGATTACTCTATATCTTATGGTTAGATTAATTTTGTCTATATGTTGTATAATGTTTTCATAACGTTGCAATCTACGAGTTTAATTGTCAACGCATAGCTAATTGGTTTTATATTGTTACTTTTATGGGTTCTAACCTAGGGTAATATTATAATATTTTTAGTTTTAACGGAATACACTATTTGTGATATGTGAAATTATTGTGAATTTTCTTATCTTTGTTTTTGATCAATATCGTCGTGGTTACTGGCCCACTTCCCTCTACGACCACGTAGGGTCCCTTCCAAATTGGAGAAAACTTATTCTTCCTAGTTTGGTTTTTCATTAAAACCATGTCGTGTGGTTTGAATTGTATGGGGTTGAGGTTCTTGTCGTATTGTTTTTTCGACACCTCCGACACCCTACATTGATTTTGGTGAACATTTACGCTTTAAATTCGTAGGCATGTCGAAGTCAAACCCGTACAACGTACGGAATGGTGTTTGACCCGTCGACGTATGCACCGTGTTATTATGAACATGCATTGCAGAATTTAACCATTGGTCCCAGTTTGACCCATCCTCTTTAGCAAAACTACGTAAATATTCAGCTAGTGGACGATGACTTTGTTCCAATGACCCATTAGCCTGTGGATGGTAGGGTGTTATATGTAATTTTTTAATTCCTAACAATTTACATCTATCCGAAAATAGTTTGGAAACGAAGTTCGATCCATTGCTTTGGGTATATTGTGGCGTGTAACTATTTCGTTGAAGAATGCTTTTGCTACGGTGTTGGCTTCCGCATCGGGTATAGCCACACAGCACATAAATTTAGAAAAATCGTCCTGAAACGTTAAGATGTATTTATTCCCTGAAATGGTTTCAGGCAGAATACCCACCAGATCCATGTACACTTTGTCAAAGGGTCTGACTGGCGTATCAGTTAGAACCATTGGCATCTTCGTCAGCCTTGAACTCTTGTTTACCTGACATTTTGAAAAATTTTTCACATAATCCTTTATTTGCTCCTGCATACCCTTCCATCGGTACTGTTGTCGAATTCTTAAAAATGTTTTTACGCCCCTTTGTGACCACCTAACGTGAATCGTGAAAATCCTTAATTACCGTCTCTATGTCCCGAGGTTCAGTTAGAATTATTATATTGTCATTTTCTTTTGTTATCAAATCGTCAGGATCGCATTCTGACTGTTTCTTATCGTCTTCCTTGTCTCCTACAACTACGTTTTCAGTATTATTCGGTATGCGTCTAAGCGCATCCGCGTTTGAATTACTTTTTCCCGGTTTATAATGAATTTCGAAATCATATTCCGATAATTTGTGTCGGAAACGCGTAAGACGTGATGTCTGATGTTTTAAGTTTGCTGTACCCTTTAGGGGCTGATTATCTGTATAAATTTTAAATGGTCTTCCCAAAAGATATGCCCTAAAATTTTTTGTTGCGCATACAATTGCCAAAATTCTTTCTCTATAGTAGAATAGCGTGTTTCCGCATCGTTAAGAGACCTACTCGCAAACGCGATCGGACGGTCGCTTCCAACTTCATCTTGCGAAAGAACCGCGCCAATTGCTTCGCTGGGGGTGGTGACATAATTGCCTCTTTAAGTTTTAAAAACGAATTCTGACAATTGTCATTCCGTATGAACTTAGCGTCCTTTTTAAGCAAACAGTTTATTGGTAATGACAGTTTCGCCATTCCTCCTATAAATTATCTGTAATAATTAATTAAGCCTAAAAATGCTTGAACTTCCTTCCTATTTTTCGGAACTGGAATATTTTTTACACACTCTACTGTTTACACACTTACTGGGTCTGGTTGGGCACCTAACTCAGAACACTTGTGTCCTAAATATATAACCTCGCGCCGCAAAAACTGACATTTTACTGTATTTAATTTCAAATTATGTTCTCTCAGATAATAAACGAAACAGTCAATACCCTGTAAGCCTGTTAGTATGTGGTTCATTATCCTTTGCACCCGTTAGACCGAATGGCATTCTGTTAAATTCGAAATAACCAAGACCTGTACTGAAAGCAGTTTTTTCTTTGTCACTATCTTCAACTAGAACCTGATGGTAACCACTTGCTAAATCTAGTGTTGAAAAATACCGACTATGACCTAACTGGTCTAAAATCTCGTTATGATATGACAAGCAAATATTTTGCAAAGATGCAACTTCTTCTTTATTTAATGATTCACCGATCTTTACATTCCCTATTAATCTATCAATTCTATTTTTTATATTGATTGATTGATTGATTGATTGAAGGAGGGGGGAAAAACTCCTCTGTGCATCGCACAGAGTACACATAGGCCATAAAGTAGGCCCGTTGTGACCCCTCGGAACATGAGTCGTCTGTAATATGTTGTAGCTGTTATGCTACTCAGTGGAGTTTAGAAATTCCGTTGATTTGACAAATTTTCTTAGTATTTTCCAGTCCAAGCTTCCCAGTTGTTTCAATGATGAAATAAGCGGAGCTCCGAAGTGGATGAATCTAAGTCTGGCAAAAGCCGGGCAGTTACACAAGTAGTGTTCAAGCGTCTCTGTCTCATCCTCACAGGCCTTGCAGAAGTAAGAGTCGACTCTTCCCAATTTGAAAAGATGACCTCTTAGCTCATTATGGCCCGTGAGGATGCCTGTGTATTGTTTTAACTCCTTTTTATTAAGCGTTAGAAGTTTGTTTGTTTTGGATTTGTTCGGGGGGCCCCATAGACATTTAGTTGCTTGGCCCTTGCTCGATTCTTCCCATGATTTTTTGTGAAGTCGATAAGCCCATGAGCTCATCTCGTTTTTTAGAAATTGGAAAGGTCTGCCGGTTATGACTGAGATTGTGTCCATTTCTGATACATTTCTCGCCAATTCGTCGGCTATTTCGTTCCCCTCAATGTTACAGTGTCCTGGGACCCAGATAATGTCCACAGTGTTAACAAGTAAGAGATCAGCAAGGGCCTCTTTACATTGTAGAACCACTCTGGATTTCACCTTGTCCGTGGATAAAGCTCTAATGGCAGCTTGACTGTCAGAGAAAATTTTAATACACTTGTCTACACAGTGAGTGCTTTGTATAAATTTAGCCCCTTCTGTTATATCCACTACTTCCGACTGAAAGACGGTGTTGTGGTCATGCAGACGAAGGCTTTCTTTTGCAGAGAAGGCTTCACAGAAAAAGCCCGCTCCAGTGTGACCGTTTAATTTTGATCCGTCAGTGTAGAGGTGGATCCCCGGATTGCTAGACAATACTTGGCCGTTGTCCCATTCCTCCCTAGTCGGGAAAGCGAACTTTGCGGCGGTATGATTGGTTTCCTCCGGGATGCGGTCGCAGTTCCAATTACCTGTAGAAACAGTATTAGGAATTGAGTTAATTATGGTTTGGTGATTGGTTAATGTCTCAGAATTGAGCCATCCCCCAAGGATGTTTAGTCGAGCCGCTGCGACCGCGGCCTCATATTTAACTTGAATTTGTATTGGGCGTATGTTTAGAACAGTCTCAATAGCTTTGGTCGAAGTGGTAGACATCGCACCTGAAATGCCGAGACAACACGCCCGTTGCACTTTCTCGAGAGGTTTGATGTTACATTTTCGTCCCAAAGCTGTCCACCATACAAGTGACGCATATGTGAGTATTGGTCGTACAACGCTGGTGAAAATCCAGTGGGTCATCTTTGGTCGAAGTCCCCATGTAGGACCAATACATCTTCTGCAGGTTGCCCAAACCCTAACGGCTTTTGTGGCTCTGCTAGCTATTTGTGCCTTCCAGTTAAGTTTAGAATCCAGGATAACTCCAAGGTACTTGACTTGACCTGTAAGTGCCAGTATCTCTCCGTTTACCTGTGGAAGAGGATAGCTAGGTAGCTTCCATTTCCTAGTAAAGAGACAGATTTCAGTTTTTTGGGGGTTTATATTTAATCCCCTAGGTGATGCCCATTCAGCCGAGATATCCAAGGCTTCCTGGATTCGTCTAGAAGGGAGAAGAGGATGTGTCCCCGAGGCAAGGATGGCGATGTCGTCTGCGTAGCAGACAGCATGTAAACCAGCCTCGGTTAGTCTTCTTAGGAGACTGTTTATGGTGACGACCCAGAGTAGCGGTGAGAGAATACCACCCTGTGGGGTACCGCGAAACACCCTTCCCCTTACGGTAATATTGCCCTGCTGACAAGTGATGGATCTGTTGCACAACATATGACGTACCCAGTGTAAAATAGCCGGGTCTACGTCAAAGGAGGCAAGGGACGAGATCAGTGTGTCAGTGTGAACGTTATTAAAAGCACCCTCAACATCTATGAAGGCTGCTAGAGTGAGTCCTTTTAGATCCATAGACCTTTCAATTTTGTTAACTACCTCGTGTAAGGCGGTTTCAACGGATCGCCCCTTTATGTATGCATGTTGCTTAAACTTCAGCTGCTCATAAGGGATTTTTTCCTTAACCATGGTGTCGCATATGCGTTCCATTGTTTTCAGTAGGAAGGACATTAGACTTATAGGTCTATATGCCTTAGGGGTTGAGTAGGTTTCTTTACCCGGCTTAGGTATGAAAACTACTCTTGATTCTTGCCATGTGAGGGGTGTATAGCTCTGATTAAGGCATGCCTCATAAAGCCTGGATAGACGGACGTCCAGGAGATCCACTGCCCGTTGTAGTAGGGCTGGGAAAACTCCATCTTGCCCTGGGGCTTTATATGGCTGGAAGCTATGAATTACCTTCCCCACCATATCGGTGGTGATGGCTAAGTTGTGGGAGTATTGAGAAGTTTCCCATAGCCTCGTCTCATCTGAGTTGACGAAACAGTTTGGGAAGTGCTCCTCCATTAGAATCTTTAAAGAGTCCTCAGAGTTACCTGCTCTAACCCCCTGCCTGTCTATCAGGAGTTCCGGTTGGGAGTGGGTTTTCGAGAGGAATTTCTTAATTCTTGCGGTTTTTGTAACACAATCAACTTGTGCACAGAAGAATCGCCATGACCCTCTTTTCGCGGAGCGCATATTCTTTTTGTATACACTGAGTTTTTGGTAGTAGAGATCCCAATGCTCTGTAGTATTTAATCTTTTAGCTTTATTGAAAAGTCTCCGAGTATCCGTTCTTAGGTTTTTCAAAGCCCCTGTCATCCAGGGTTTTTCCTTGAAAGACTCTCGGGTGCGAAGAGGGCAAGCCTCTTCGAATGCTCGTATAAGGCTATTTGTTATGGTTTTGACCTCCCCGTCAATGTTATATATAGAACTTAAAAGGGGTGCGGGAGATACGTCTAACGCATTCTTTAAAAGTCTTCTGAATAGAGTCCACTTAGTTTTCGATTTGTTGCGAAACATAGGTGGGGGAATGTTAGGAATGGATAGTTTAAAACAGACGTATCTATGATCCGAGAACGAATGTCTGCTAGAGACATGCCAGTCTTGGACCATGTCAAGTATGTTTTTAGAGCAAAGAGTTATGTCAAGAACTTCCTTTCTGACTATAGTGATGAAGGTGGCAGAGAAACCAACGTTTAGGGTCAGAAGATCATACGCATTAATAAATTCAAATAGGACATGTCCCCGAGCATTACAGTTGGAGCTTCCCCATTTTGTATGGTGAGAATTGGCATCTGTACAAATTATTAATTTCTTACCTTTTTCGGCAGCAAACCTTGTAATCCTCAGCAGTTCCTCGGAGGGTGGAGGTTGCGGGAGATATACTGAAGACAGCATGAGTCCACCGCTCCCGTCAAAAATTGTGGTGGCGTCTGAGGAAGACAGTTCTGTGGAGAAAGAAATCCTTTTTACAGATAATACAGGTCCTAATGCGGCCTGCATTGAGTGTATAAAATATTTGGTATCGCGTGTCACCCCAACCAGCAACCCTGTCATTTACAGTCCAGGGTTCGTGGATCAGTGCGATGTGCGTCTTACCTTCTTCCATTCTCTCCATAAGCGCAGCCGTCGCCAGTCGACTCCTATGGAGGTTGATCTGCGTAAGCAGAATCATTGGGCGAGTAGCTCGTCCTCCTGAGAGGGCGTAAGGGTATCACCAGAAAATTCTGATAGGCCCTCGTCCTCTCCTCCGCTCGTCCCTTCTTCTTTGGTCGGGTAGACCTGAACCCCCATACTGCCCGCGGCCTCGACCTTATCCTTACTATCCTCCACGACCGGGCTGGGAAGATTGCCCTTGAATTGCTGTTTCCCGGATTGGGCTCCAGCTCCGACAGGTTTTCCGCCCAGCTTAATGGTCACGGATGACGTAAGGAAGAAGGCACGACCCCCAGACTTCTCCAGTGTCGTGATGGAGTTCTAGTCAATGCCCACAACGATAAGGTTTCCATCGGTCATCTCATCCCTGTGGAACACCTCCCAAAGTTCCACTCTCAGCCCACGGTTCTGCCTCGCCAGAATCCTAAGGATATCACACGTGGGTCGCTTCGCCCCGTTTGCTCTGATGAAGAAGGTTGCCTTACGCAGAACGGGTATGTCGCTCATAGCCACAAGCCGTAGCTTAGCGTCTGCCCATGGCTCAGGCAACCTTTCCACCAGATCGCGCAGGGTGTCGACACAGTCCAAAGACACCACGGTGATCCTGTAGACTCCGCGGACAAATCAGTATTCCAGATGGATTTCGGGGGTGCTGTCAGAAGACTCGATAATCGAGTTCGCAAGTGCGTCATTCCACACTTCCTCCAGCAGCCCCTTTTATCCTCAGCAATCTTTCCACAGGGCTGGCTTTCATCGATGATGGCAAACTTGCGTTTGTCATCAATCGATTCCCGTGCCACCCCCGCATACGTTTTGCCGTCCGCCTTTGACCTATTCGCCGTAGACTCCCCATCGCGACCCTGTCTTTTTGTGGCGCGGGCCCCTGCATTTCGCAGTACAGGCCGAAACGCTACGTTGGACGAGCACGACGGGATGTCATCGCTGGGAAGAGACCCCTTGATTTTAGACACCATTGTCTTGTTTTTCTTCGCCAATCCAACCTGGGTCACCTCCTCAGGAGAGCGCAGTCGCTTGCCCGGTCCTTGTGAACCAAGTGTAGCGGCTGGCTTCAACTGAGGGTCCCTGTTGTCAGCGGTTTGTTGACTGTCCGGGGAGGGGGTCCCAGTGATGTGAGAGGCAGCTCTCTGGAGTTGTTTGGCTTTTAATCGCCTAGCCGCACCAGAGAGTCGCCTTTTCCCATCCGGGTTCCTCTCTCCATGACCATCTGGAGTTGCGGAAGGACGCACGACTACCGTCCTGTCCGAACTCTGGGAGGAGTTCATAACTCCAACCCTCTCTCCACCTGCGGAATTTACATCGCAGGCCACCACTGGCGCCCTACCAGCCGAGCTGAGTCGGCCTGTCCTGCTGGGAGGGCATACGCCTGGCTGCATGGCGACAGCTGCAGACGCCGGGGCAGATATCCCTACCCCTGGGTCCGTAGACCCGGTATCTTGTTCCGTGAACGACTTCATAATTTGGTTTTAACGACCCCGCAAGTCGAAGTGTTTCCAGACCCTTCGGTTGTATGTGTTTAACGACCCTTCGGTTGCACAAATGGCCGCCCCACAGGGAACAGACGCCAATAAGTGTTTAGAGACCCTACGGTCGGAAGAGGAGGCCGCCCCACAGGGAACAGACGCCTACCTTTTAGGCTTCTTTCTTTTTTATATTAACCGGGTTTATTGTAGAACTCATCTCTGTTGTTTCTTTATATTTGTTAAAATTTGAAATTGTGCCTTGAAATTGCTATCAATGGTCACCTCCTTATCGGTCGCATTTAAAATTGATGCATATACTCTATTTATTCTAACGTTTGTTAAACTCTCTCCCAAATATACTCCTGGCTGAATTTCCTGTTCGTGCAACAAAACTATAGGAATTCATGTTCTTAACGGCAGTGATACAACCATGGCTGTTCAGGGCTGTACCCTGATTTGTTGATTAAAATTTATATTTTCTATGTCTTGTAATGATTTTAATGGAAATTTAACAAGATGATTTTTGTCTTCATCAAAAAATGTAATTTTTTTATTTAACGCATTTATTATAGATCTGTTCCAGAGATTATCACGCCCGACTATTTCATCTGCTGGTACCCCTTGTTCAAGTGACACAACGTATAGCGTTAAACTCAGGTTTTCTATATTTGTGTGCTGAATCTTAGTGGAGCCTAAGGCTCTAACGCATCCACCTAAAGCACAAATCAGATCTTTCTATTTCATCCTATTTTCTTTAATCAGGCTGGCCTCAGCTCCAGAATCCACTAAAAGAGTAAGTTTTCCATTTTTTGCTCCCTCGCAAGTTACTTCAATGAACACATCACTCGTATCGGATATCTTGAAACACTCTTCATGCCGATTAAATATTTTACGATGCATGCCTAATTGTGAAACTAATTTCATTTTCCTCGAAATAAATTTACTCTTAAAATTATTAGCAATTGAAGACAATTTAATTTTAAAAATCTTGAATTTATTATACATTTCTGACGATAAAACGCACATAGCGCTAATAATAAAAAGAAATATTGAAATTACTTCATTGCAAATTATACTCGCCCATGTACGGAATGTATCCACAGTCTTGGCAGACGTTTGATCTACAATTCCCAAATTTTCAGGGCAGTTAATTACAACTTTCTTTTTATTTGATCTACTTTTAATTTTATTAATCTTGATTTTAATATTTTTAACTTCCGATTCAATTGGTTTTACTTTCTTTACTTTATTTGCTTTCTTTATAATTTGCTTATTTTTAATTTCCTTAATTCCTATATTCTGTTCATTATTCGCGTCAAGTTGTGTCTTATTATTATTTAGTTCATTATATGTTTTTGTTGAAAGATTTCTATATTCATTAATATGTATTTTTACTTTTTGTTCTTCATTTTCTGCGTTAATAATATTCGCTGTTTTATTTTGTTGTAGTGTCCTCTTTGGAACTTCTACAACTACTGGCCTTACTACACTATTTGCTAAGGGTCCCCAGTTTAGTGGCCTTAACTGGGCCCCTGGTAGTTTCCCTGTGGACTGCTATTATTGTTCCATGCATCATATTTGCGTTTGGCATAACAATTCATAATAACATGTCCGTCCTTTCTACACCAAGTGCAATATTTAGCGGGCCTGTTTGCAAAATTCCCATTACCATTATTTCCTTGAAAAACTTGTGTATCGCGTTTAACACGACAATACCCTCGACGTGTCCCCCTCTATGGCACCAATCGCATCTCAATCCTGGAGCACCCCCGCCTTGGTTCTGGATACCACCTTAACCATTTACCTTAGGTACGGGCTGACTTCCTGGGGAGCAGTATGTCCTGGAAAAACATTCCGACCCGAACGATCTGCACACTGTTCATGTCCATAAGTACGACAGTCGATGCAATACGGAGTGTTTCTCCGTGTATGACATTCATCCCTCAGATGTCCCTTCTTCTTGCAAAAAGAACATGTAGTAGGCTGCTTCATACCTACATTTTGTGTTTTCTCTTCCGTCTCCTTTTTTTCATTGCCTTGGTTACCTGATGCATTACGATTATTTGGCATGAAGGCCGATGATGGCTCATTGAAATGGACTCCAAACTTGTCTATGCCCGTTAACTCTGCTGACTCCCTTTGTATCGTCGCATGATCCAATGACTCTTCCACCAATTTCTCCAGTGTGGTTTGCTTGTTGCTCAACATTCTAATGTCATATTGAATGGCATTTACTGACCTAGATTCCAAGTACGTATTCCTTAACAGATTGTATAAATCATTTATTGTGTCAAACTCCTTTGAACTTACTAAGTCAAAAGCATCCCACTGTAAACGAATCCTAACGCCTTTAATAAACTCCTTCATTTGTTCAGCCTTCAGTTCCGCCCTCACCACTTCACATCCTTCAATAAAACGGTGAAGATCCGTCCTCAGCGATGGTGAGTCTGCACCTGCAAAATCTGGCACCGCATTTTTAACGAATTTTGCGACTTCGCCTAATCCCATGTTGCCCTGTGTTGTGATGTCGTCACTTTCTATGGTATCCTTGTGGTATAAGGGTGTCTCGTGCGCTGTCTTAACCTCCTCGTTCAAATATCTAATACGCGCGTTCAACTCCTGTATTTTGTTTTTCGCTTCCTGCAACGTCGCGTGCTTCTCCCTAGCCTGGCGTTTTAACACTTTTATTAAATTTACTACCTCCACTTGAGGCTAACTAAACTACAATCTTTTAAATTACAACGAAAGGTATTAACAATACCTTCGTTGCAAGCTTTTCTTAAATTCTATTTTCACTTTGTTCTAGTGAGTTTTCACTTTCAATCAATTTTGGTGTATGACTTTTGAAGAAAAGTCCGACTTGCAGTTTTTGGCTGACACTAATTGCGAAATAGTATAATTGTTGGAGAAACACTACTTTGCTTATTTTAACATAGACCCAAAATTATGCAATGAAAAATTATATTACAAGAGGTGTGGTCTAAGTAAAGCTTAAGCGCTTTGCCAAATTATTGCAAGCTTCTGTTAAATGTGCAAGCTAACCTGGAAGAGGTGTGGTCTAAGCAAAGCTTTAGAGCTTTGCCAAATTATTGTCGTGAAGCGTTGGGACAATGCTATGAACATGTTGCTGTACAACATGAGTACAACATGATATAAACACATGATGCGCTCAACATATGTACAGCAACAAAACTGAATGAATAGTGAAGAACCATAAAGAAAAGAAAAATGTGTGCGCTAATTCACAACATAGTCTTATATAGTATACTATAAAAAAGGAAAATTATCCATAATAATTAAGTAAATCCAATAGTGTAAAAAAGTGTCAACTTAAATATTATATTATAATTATAAAAATGAAAATTTCCTGGAATTGAAATTTTCAACGTGACGGAAAATTATTTTTTCAGAACTTACTTTGATGACAGCAGCACCAAGCTTGGTTTCTTGGTTCTTTCGCGAAGAAGTCTTGAGCAAGTCGTTCTAAAATTTTTCTTTCGAAGGTTTCATAAAAACGATGGCGATATATATCAAGGATACTATTTAAATTCTAGAATAATAAAAAACCTTTTTATCATTTCAATAAAAATTACTCTGCGAATTCTAATGGAGTACACTCAGAAGAAAATGTACCATTAAGTACTTAATGATACGACCATTGATCTTATGGTTCATGTATTAATAGTTTTTTCTTTTTAAATCAAAAGTTTTCTAATTAATTGAATAGTATTTGAAAAATTCACTACCATAAATTTAAATATTTCAATATTATTATTTTAAATAGAAAAAATACTGTTGTTTTAATGGTTTCCTCCTATTATAATAAACATGGTGTAAAAAAACATAAAAACTAATACAAACGTGTTCGTTTTGTACGTCATTCTGCGTGTTTACTCAAAATGGTAGCATGTATTTTTTTGTAATAATCCACATTATTAAACGCGACATTGGTAAGGACTCAATGTATTTAATTATATATATATATTTATATTTTTATTTATTACAGAAAATAAATAATACATCAAACTTCTATTATGGCAACGGACTCAAAAATAACTGCAGACTCAAGTACTACAATCAATTATTGAAAACCAAAGCAAACATTAAATGTTTTATAACCTTTTGCAGCAAGAAGTGTCTTTTTATGTGTGTATTGTAAAAGTGACCATCAATTTCGACATTTAAATAAAATATATACAATAAATTAACTAAAATACATTTTTGTTTTAATAAATTATTAGGAAAATGTAATTCGACTTTACCATAAAATTAATAATACGTATCATTAAATTTGTATAGGTCTTTCTTATTGTAATTAAAATATCACATTGTAAAATTTATGGTACAACCACACATTGTATTAACAGTTTCAATATTACTGAACTAATGGGACGCATCCTATTGACCAATTTTAATGGTATAAATTTTTGTTTTTCTATTGAAATACTATCAATTTACCATGATTTTTTTCTGGGTGTACCTTTTCCAAATCTTCCTCAACTATATTCATATTTGTAAGATGTTTAATTGATGTTTGCTATAAATAAACGAACATTTTAAAGATATTTTCCATGAATATTTATAGTATTTGTCGGATGTTTGAAAGATGTTTGTCTCAAAGCCGATCTAAATAATTAAGTGTATATAAGTGTATATTGAGGGCTGTAATATTTCTGGTAAACGTCTGTGTTTTCTTAGTGTACACATCTTGCAAATGTGAAGATATTTGATGAAAGTTTGGAAATGGTAATCCATAAGTATTTGCGCAGTAATTTTTATTGAATTGAAATAAAAGATATAAAATGTATTTTTATTTATTCTAGAATTAAAACACTGTCTTGGTTATACATCGCCATCGTCTTCGAATGTAAAACAGTACCACGACTTGAGAACCAAGTTCGACCGGCGATGCTGTCGTCAAAGTAAACTCCGAAAAGGGATATTTTCCATCAGGTGTTCATAATTTCAATCCCAGGAAATTATATTGTCACCTTTACCATTAAAATGTAATATGTGAGTTGACACTTTTTTACACCAGTGGATTTACTTAATTGTTGTGGATAAATCGATCGTAAGGAAAAAGTACGCCATTTTTCTTTTTTATATGACAACAGTTTTGCAGTAAATGTCCAATGCTATCAGTCAACTGTAAATATCTCAATTTTCATTGCTGTTGTGGCAAACATCTCGTACTTAGCTGCAACTGTAAATATATTAATTTTCATTGCTGTTGTGGCAAACATCTCGTACCTACCTGCATATATGTCATATTTAAAAAATATTAATAGTTTTACTGCAACTTTGTTAAAATTTATGAGATTTTGAATATATGCTACAAGGCGTAAATTTAAACAGATAGTTGCAGCAAGACTTTCATAAAAATCTTGTTTTCTTAGTATACCACCAATTTAAAATTTAATATTTTAGAAGATCAGCAAATGGGTTTAAGCATTAAAATTGAAGGAAATGAGGAATTTTTTGACAATTTAGAGCATATGCTTCAATTTTTGAGTAAAGTCGATGCTTATTAATATTGTATAAATTAGTAAGTATTCTCATAGAAAATCATTTATACACACAGAAAATCCTCTTTTGGCATGAGGTTAATTGAACCAACGTTTCAGTGTTGCATCCGAATTACATTTGTTGTAACCTCATGTCTTTAAAATGAACGTACCTTATTTTTCTACAACAGAAATGTTAGTCCGCGCAACTGCACGTTTGGTTGCCGTAAGCTCATGATTGCATTTTTTATTCTGCCACAATTGACATTCGTGCATTTGTTACAGCGATTGAGTAAGTTGTTGTATCAACAATATAAATGACAAACGGCAACCTCATGTCTATCAGCAATTCGGTTGCCAGTTTCTTGCCAGCAATTATGGATACATGCAGAAATAAATAAGCGTCAAAAATTTTCACATGTCGAAAACAATAGGAAATTCGTTAAGTTACATTGCGAAATAAATATACAAATATTAATAAAATAATATATTTATTCAATACAAACTGCTCATTAGCTAGTGAAATATAATATAAATAAAAATATGTGACCATCCAGGTAGAAAATAACAACTGGACCAGCGTTGGCGCCGTACTGGCGCCAGTATTTCCGATTCTGGCATACAATACTGGCCCCGTTGTTCGCCAGTACTTTGCCAGCGTCGAAATGATAACGTCGGCAGGAGCTGGGCCCAATTGGCCTACCAGTACTGGCACAACGCTGGCAAACACTAACGCCAGTGCTGGCCCCGTAATTCGCCAGTACTGTGCCCGAGTCGGAATGATAGCGTCGGCGGAAGCTTGGTACCTAGGTAGACGAAGTCTTTCACAACTTCGAAGTAGTGGTTGTCAATAGTGACGTATTGTCCAAGACGACGGGACTCTTTGTTTGTGGACAGCAGATACTTCGTCTTATCCTCGTTCACCGTAAGACCCATTCGACGCGATTCCCTTTCTAAACTGGAGAATGCTGCACTGACTGCTCGTACGCAGCATGGAACTCATGTTGAAGATAGTGCCATTGTGATGGAGTTGTGCAGCTTTTACAATCTTCTCCATTATTAGGTTGAAGAAGTCACACGATAGGGAATCGCCTTGTCCGAAACCTCGTTCGGTATTAAACGTATCGGCTAGGTTGTTCCCAATTCTCACTGAGCAACGTGTGTCGCTCTAGGTCATCCTGCAAATCCTTATAAGTTTCGTAGGTATACCGAACTCATACATGGTGGCGTATAGGCGACTCCTTATCGTCGAAAGTAGCTTTGTAGTCGACGAAAAGGTGGTGGGTGTCGATCTGCGTCTCTTTGATCTTTTCCAGAATTTGGCGCAATTTGAAAATCAGTTCTGTAGTGGACTTGCCAGGTCTGAAGCCACACTCATAAGGTCCGTTGACGATGGGCTTCAGTCTTTCACATAATACGCTCGTTAGAACCTTATACGCAATATTGGGGAGACTTATCCCACGGTAGTTGGCGCGTATCGTAGGATTCCCCTTCTTAGTATTGGGCAGAGTATACTGAGATTCCATTCGCTGGGCATACTTTCCTCTGACCATATTCTGCTGATGGGCTGATGCATGCTCGTTATGAGCTCATCGCCTCCGGTCTTAAACAACTCAGCAGGCAGACCATCCGATCCTGAGGCTTTGTTGTTTTTCCGCCTGTTGATGGCTGTGCAGACCTCATCAACGCCGTCGTCAGCAATCGGCGGAGTAGTTGTCATCATCGTCTGCTAGAAGATCAGAGAAGTGATCTCTCCATAATCTCAGTGTACCCTGGACATGCTCGTAACACTAATTACCATGTTTCGTGCTGCGGCAAAATCGATCATCCTCATTTTATTGTCGGAGGTGTTGTCGTGAAGGCTGAATTGTCCAACCGTTGAACCAAAGATACCCTCATGGCCCACCTTGGCATTAAATTCGCCAATAAGAATATTGATGTCGTGTCGGGGGCGGCGCTCATAGACTTCGTCGAGGCGCTCATAGAGGTCTCTTTGGTTTCATCGTCCTTCTCATTCGTCGGAGCGTGCGCACAAATAAGGCTGATGTTGAATTATTTAGCCTTGATACGGATTGGTGCCAGTCGTTCGTTCACGGGTGTGAACCTAGAGACAATGTGGCGGAGTCTATTGTCGACCACAAATTCACAACCAAATTCATTGCCCTCCGCATGGCAGCTGTAAATGTCACAGGATGCCTGTTTCGAGCAGCCCTGTCCTGTCAATCGCATATCCTGGATTGCGGTGATGTCAGCCTTATATCTTTCGTTGACAATAGTGGCACCTTCCCTATAAGGGGTTCGGACATTCCAGGTGCATATCCGTAAATCATGGTCCTTTATTGTTAATATATGTAAAAGTTTATACAATTAAATATGTTCTAAGTTTATGTTTATATACTTTGTTAAATTAAATCAAGTATGTTTATTTAAATCTGTTTGAATATGAAAAATAATTTTAAATATTTTGTTCACACAATACAAAAATCTTTGAACTGTAAACTCATTTTATCTAAAATAATAAATATCTTTTCTTGAACAATTAACTGGTTATGGGCCCAGAAATGGCGGAAGAGAAGTTCTCAATTGCATTGTTCGAGGGGCGGAATTTTGATAACTGGAGATTTCGTTTGGAAATTGTTTTGGATGAACATGGATTGCGGAAATTCGTTGAACAGGACGTAGAAACCATTGTAACAGCAAAAACAGTTCCAGCTAAAGTGGATGAACATCGGAAGCATGACAAGAAAGCAAAATCCATCATCATAAGAAGGATTGCTAATTCCCATTTGGAATATGTTAAGGACAAAAGTAGTGCGTTTGACATTTTCTTCAATTTGAGACACTAAATCCGGAACAGCTTGAGTTGGACTTTGTAAAAATTAGCTGCTAGATGAAGTAAAGAAGAGTATGTCCGGAAAGGAAGATATACCAAGAGAAAGGGTAGCCATGAGTACTGTTTTTAAATGGAAATGTCACTACTATGGTAAAATAGGCCACAAGAAAAGAGTCTGCTTTAAGTGGAAGAAGGAGCGCAATGGTACAACACAGAAGTCGGCAAATGTGACAGATCATGAGGAAGTCTCGTTTATGGTAGAAAATATAGAAGCTCAAATTGCGTCATCGAAGGTGTATGTTAAGTGGTATATTGATTCTGGTGCCACTGACCACATGGTTAATAACGAAGAATATTTCTCTGACGTCTCAGACTTGGAAAATCCTGTTGTCATTGGTGTTTCACTTGATGCAAGCAAAGTTGGTACCATCAAAGGAACCGTGTTGGTGAATCGACAACATTTGAGATGCGATGTTAAGAACGTTTTACTTTGCAAAGACCTGAAATGCAACTTGTTTTCAATAAGAAGATTAGAAGAAGCTGGTATGAAGACAATATTTGATGCAGGTATGGTGAAAGTGTACTGTAATGACAAATTAGTGCTAGAAGGAACTAGAAAATGCAAGTTATACGAATTCTGCTTGAAAGTTACGAATGGTGCAAATGCTAATGTAGTGAATGGGCTTGACCAAATTGATCTGTGGCACAAACGACTTGGCCACTTAAACTACAACGATGTCTAAACGCTTTCTCAAATGGTTGATGGAATTGGTAAAATCGAAACTAATTCAAAGAATTTTTGTGAGTCATGTGTTCTTGGAAAACAAGTCAGGCAGCAATTCAAAACTCAAATTAAGAAGACTACGCGCTGTTTGGAGTTGATACACAGTGATGTCTGTGGACAAATAACGCCAATGTCGTGGGATGGAAAAAGTTATATAGTAACTTTTATCGATGATTATTCACATTTCACGTCGATCTACATAATATCTAACAAAAACAAAGTCCAACTGCATCATTGAAATCGAACCAGACACCAGCCGAAATCTGGTTTAAAAAGAAGCCAAATCTTTCAAAATTAAAAATTTTTGGATGTGCTGTTTTCTCACACATACCAAAAATCAGTCGAAATGAAATCGATGAAACTTATTATGATTGGTTATAGCGGTAATGGTTATAGACTTTGGAATGCTAAGCGAAGAAAAATTGTAATATCTCGAGATGTTATTTTTAATGAAGAAGACTTTGGAAAAGAGAAAACTAAGATTCAAGAAAAACTATTAGTTCATGAAATTGAAGAGCGGACTGATAATGAAATGTTGAGTGAAAATATTCAAGAAAATGGAAATAATCATAGTTCGGAAAAAGATAATGAAACCTGAAGCCAAAACATTAGTTGATTGTAAATGGGTATTCAAACGGAAGCTGGATGTCAATGGCAAGCATAACGAATATAAAGCGCGTCTTGTAGCAAGAGGATTCACTCAGAGGGAAGGATATGATTTTCAAGAAACATATTCTCCAGTGGCACGTATTGGAACATTCAGAATACTTTTAGCAATTGCCAGATGAAGTACCACATGCATCAAATGGACGTGAAGACCGCGTTCCTAAATGGCTTCTTGTGGGAGGAAATATACATGAAGCAACCTCAGGGTTTTGAGTCTGGAGAACATTTGGTATGTAAATTTAATAAATCTATTCATGGCTTGAAGCAAGCTCCTAGAATGAAAGATTTCATTATTATGTAACAAAACTTAATTTTATGAGATCTAAACATGACTATTGTCTATATTCAAGGACAGTTGAAGGATGTATTGTTTATCTATTGTTATATGTTGTCGATCTAATACTTGTTGGTAGTAATTTGAGAGAAATTAATGTTGTAAAATGTCTAATGATGAACGAATTTGAAATGAAAGATTTAAAAGAAGCAGACGTTTATCTCGGAATTGAAATTAGCAGAAATTTAGAAAAGAGTTAATTAAAAATTAAAAAAAAAAATATTTTTGTTGAATCTTTTGAAGCGTTTTTAAATGGAAAATTGTAATGGTGTGGATACACCAATGGAAGTAAAAATAAATTTAAAGAGAGATACTTCTAAAAAACTGACCAAGGAACCTTAAAAAGAATTGATTGGTTGTTTGATGTATGTCATGTTAACTTCATGACCAGATCTTAGCACATCTGTAAATTATTTAAGTCAATTTCAAAATTGTGCATTTGCTGAACATTGGCAACATCTAAAGCGTATATTGCGATATATTAAAAAAACCATTGATTTGGAGTTACTATTTGATGCAAAATCCGATGTTTTATGTGGATATTCAGATGCGGATTGGGGAAATGATACGCATGATAGAAAATCAATTACTGGCTATGTTTTCAAAGTATTTGGATGTTGTGTGTCCTGGGCGACGAAAAACAGCCGACGGTGTCATTATCTTTTACCGAGACAGAATACATAGCTTTATGTACAGCTGCATGCGAAGCAATATCCATTAAGCAAATTTTGGAAGATTTAAAAATTACTTTTAGATCGCCAATTACTTTATACGAAGATAATATGTCTTGCATTAAAATAGCAGAAGATCCAAAAGAACATCAACGCATGAAACATATTGATATAAAATATAACTTTGTTCGTGAGCTGGTTCAAGATAACAAGATACAGATAATATATAAATGCAGCAAGGAACAAATGGCAGATTTCTTCACTAAATCTCTGCCTAGAATTTCTTTCATAAAATTCAGAGATATACTAGGATTTATTTAATTGGGTGAGGGTGTTAATATATGTAAATGTTTATACAATTAAATATGTTCTAACTTTATGTTTATATAATATAATAGTTTGGCGCTACAGTCCTGTATAGAACTTCGGACGAGCTCTCTCACCATTTTGAGCTGTGCGTGTTATATTTGTACTCAAAGTGGTGGGACCTACAGTTTATTGCCGAATCCGAACGGCGGGTGAGAGCTTTTTCATAGGCAATGGTTTTACTCTCGTAGGTTTGCCATTTCCTGACGAGAGGTAGCGCGGTATAGAAAATGTTTCTATGAAAAGATGTTGTTAGCCCCAGTCCAGTCTTGAACCTGGGACCTTTCGGCTCGCAATCCAACGCACTAACCACTGAGCTACCGCGGTTTATATACTTTGTTAAATTAAATCAAGTATATTTATTTAAATCTGTTTGAATATGAAAAATAATTTTAAATATTTTGTTTACACAATACAAAAATCTTTGAACTGTAAACTCATTTAATCTAAAATAATAAATATCTTTTCTTGATCAATTAACTTTTATACCCCAAGCAACCACGGCTCGACAATTGCCACAAACTATTGTGGCATATGTGTACCTTTTAAGTTACCTCTGACACCAGTGTTGTAAACTAATAATATGTAGTCTCAAAGAGGTGATTATTAACATGTATGGAACATACGCAATAATATGTCGCAATTCTGTGATATATAAGTCATTCATTCTAATAATGGAACACATACAATAAAGGGCGGAGTTTATCCCAAGCAACAATTTACTAGGCAGCTCAAATACTGCTAAGTTTCTGGTAGGATTTTGAACAGTATTTACTCGCCAGTAAAAACTAGTCAAAAACTGGTAGGTTACTTGTAGGGATTTGAAGAGTATATCCCTACCAGTAAAACTAGTCATAAACTGGTCGGTTACTGGTAGGGATTTGAAGAGTAGATCCCTACCAGTAAAACTAGTCAAAACTAGTAGGCATTTGAAGAGTAAACTGTATTTCCAAAAATATGATAAAACAAAACATAGCAGCTTTGGATTATCAAACTACAAATTTCACTTTATGAAAAATTATATTAAAAACAAAATTATTTTCAAATTTCTTTTCAATTCAATGCAAGGTTTGTAGAGTTAATATGTAATATATGTATATTATATTTTTCAAATTTTCGTTGCAGACTCTCCTTGGTCAAGTGTAGCAGATATTATGTTTATGAACGCAACATTTGTCAAGCCAGCGGTTGCTACCTAATTTCAGTGTCGAATAGCGTCTGTGTGTGTGGCAAGAATCGCGGGACGTTCGTGTTTGCATTAGTACGCAAAGCTATTCACGAAAACACCGTCGGAGCCGCGTTTTTGTGTTTTGTAATTCATGTTTTATATTTTTATTTATGTAGATTTTTTTCTTTTAAATCAATAGAAACTAAAATTTTACATATATTTTTATTGTCCAGTTTCCAGCCAGTTTGTGGCAAGTTTTTGGCCAGTTTCTGGCAAGTTTTTGGCCAGTTTTTGGCAAGTTTTCGACCAGTTTGTGGCAAGTTTTTGGGCAGTTTTTGGCAAGTTTTTGGCCAGTTTTTGGCCAGTTACTGGCAAGTTTTGGCCAGTTTCTGGCAAGTTTACTACCCAGAAATCGAAGAGTTTTACTGGCTGGTTTCTCGCAAGTTTTTGGCAAGTATTTGGCCAGTTACTGGCTAGTTTACCGCCCAGAAACCGAAGAGTTTTACTGGCTAGTTTCTGGTAGGAAAGTGCGTGACATCGCTTGCCAGTAACTGGTAGGGTTCTAACCAGTTTTGGACAAGTTTTTGACCAGTTGTTGACCAGTTTTTGACCAGTATTTGACCAGTTACTGGCAAGTTTACCGCCCAGAAACCAAAGAGTTTTACTGGCTAGTTTCTGGTAGGAAAGTGCGTGACATCGCTTGCGAGTAACTGGTAAGTTTACTTGCCAGAAACTAGACAAGTGAATAGTTGTACTGGCTAGATACTGGTAGGAAACTGGTAGGAATTGTTACTTGGGATTTTGTTGCTATTAGGTGGAAAAAAGTGGCAAATTATTAAAAATATTATGTTCCATATATGTGGCAAGTATAGAATGAAGAACCTAATAGGAACATGTCTATATATAATGTAACTAATTAACTTTAAAATTTAATAAATGTATATTATTATATTTATAACATACACTACATATGTTTATGGAAAGTTGTGTTGCAAAAATATACATCCGCAAAAGCATAATTTAAAAAATTAAGAAAATCACAATTTTAATAAATTTTCACAAATTGCATTTTTTTGTGTGCGCGTAAAAATTAGAGGGGGTAGAATATAAGCTTTAACCTGAAAACTTGAACCGTTTGTTAAATTAGAGTTGTAGTTTGACGAAAACTTTGTTCGTAAAGACTTCTATTATTATGCCATTCATATTTTTTATTACAGGACAAACATTCACGTTAACTGCACTGCGTAGGATATTTATTATTTTAATCTACACATAAATTCAAGTTCCAAATAGGTGAACCGAAACTTTAATGGATCAAAATTTGTGGCAACTAAGCCTCGCCCCGTAGCCGCGGTAGATCAGTGGCTAGTGCGTTGGATTATACCGCGCTACCTCTCGTCAGTAAATGGCAAACCTAAGAGAGTAAAACCATTGCCTATGAAAAGCTCTCACCCGCCGTTCGGATTCGGCAATAAACTGTAGGTCCCACCACTTTGAGTACAAATATAACACGCAAAGCTCAAAATGGTGAGAGAGCTCGTCCGAAGTTCTATACAGGACTGTAGCGCCAAACTATTATTATTATTTAAGCCTCGCCCCGGGGCTTTTTGACTGGCAATTAGGTGGCAAATAAGTATTTTTGCATGATATAGAACAAACACTTTATTGGCAATTGTGTGGCTACCACTTAAGTTGCCATCAGCTTTTTTATACGACGGGACACAACGCACAACCCCCATTTCGGAGGGCCAATATCCCTGTTCCCCGACCAGGGCTCTCATCACGTTTGACGATAATCGTCTAACGATATCGTTTAGACGATAGTTTTGCTTCATGAAATCACAAAAACGATGTATCGTTTGCTCAATATCGCTTTGACGATTCAACGATTGCTTCACGGAACAGCAATTGTTGTCAAATACTATCGTTTGAACGATTGACTTTGCACGATAGCAAATTTGGTATCGTTTCATACATATAATTATAATATATTGTGGTTTTTTTGAGTTGTCGTTTTAAAATTACATTTTAAAAAATGTTTCGCCATTATTACTGGACACAAATGAGAGAAATAAAAAATGGGACAATTTGCGAAAACGTCGTACGTTAAGAGATTCGTCGAACCCTCTGTCTCTTCCAACAAAAAGTAAGAAATTTAATAATTTTAGTTTTATTCAACGTTTCCGCTTGTCCAAGGAGGCATTTCAATATGTATTGGAAAACATAAACCGAAACAACGGGACTCGCTCTACTTATATTCCTTCAGTATGGAGGCTGGGCGCGACCTTAGAAGTTCTCGGTGGAGGTGGGTACCAGTGGTTGACGGGAAACGATTTCGGTATTTCTGTTGCTCAAAGTACACTTTCCACTGTTGTTTCTGAAACTGTAAATTTCAATTATTTATGGTTTATTAAAAGTTTGTCTTTTGACAAAATTATCAAGAAAATTTGACTTTGATTTGGAATATCTTCTCAACTATTAAAGATAGCGGGTTTAGTTTGTTTGGTACATACATTTATGCACGTTAATCCGTATATAGACTATTTAATAGTATTTAAGGATATAATGCTCAAAAAAGGACTACTTTTGAAAAAACCTATATTTTCGCACATGTTACCACTAATTATGACCCATAACGGTGGACAAATTATGTGAAATTTTTATGGGTTATTTGAGTGGCTAAAGTTAATAGTTTGAGCAAAAAAAAAGAAAAAAGTTATTTTCAAAAAAATATTTTCAAAAAAACCGCACAAAAAAAATTGAAACCGCGATATTTTAAAAAACCTGCCTACGATTTTTTTTTTATTTTAGTCTTAAAATACTCGGAGGAGATGTCCGAAACAAATTTTAACGCCGTTCACGCAAAGGCAAGAAACATTGTTGAAAGATGTATTGGTGTTTATAAAGGTACTCACACTACTAACAATTTTAAACCTTTAAAAGAATTTGTTAAATTTTTTAATCTTTAACAAATAAGAAATTATAATGCATTTTATTTGCATATACAAAAAAATCAACAGATTAATTTACAAGAAAATAAACCAGTTGGGAAGGTTAGATCACATGGGAAATTTTAAAGTAAGTGTTATTATGAAAGTTAGGATTATCAAAATTATAGTCGGTCTAAGCCGACTATAAATACCCTACACATATGTGTGGTTACCATTCAAAGTGGTATATAGGTCACCAGGGTATACGAAACCTGAAAATAACTACAAACTTTCCATCGCTGAAGAATTTCCATTCATTTGATACCCATATTAATAAATGGGTAGGTGTAGCGAATTTCGATTTTTTTTTTGGGAACCACAAGTCGTTTCGCATGAAAACATTATTTTCATGTATTTAAGCATGATGTTAATATATATTTGACCAAAAAAAACTTTACCTAAGCACGTATAGAGTAAAATTGATCTGTAGATGTACATTTTGTATGAGGTGTTTGAACATAAGTTGTCGGTTCTCAGATCACAATGGACCGATCATGCCAATTTGCTTGTTCAGACAGCTTAGATATAAATAATCTAAATCTAAAGTTTCATTGATCTAGCTCTTCTACTTTTCAGGTAATCGTGATTTCAACAGACAGACGGACATCGCTAAATCGACTCAGGAGGTCATGCTAATCAATAATATATATACTTTTCCATACCGGAGATGCTTTCTTCAGGGTGTTACAAACGGCGTACCAAACTGAATATACCCTTTCACTCTTAGTGTAGGGTATCAAAAATGTATATTATATAGTTTTTTTTTTTTGGTAAAGTTGTTTCACTGCTATTTCATTCCTTTCTTTTAGCAGTGCTAAAACGTTTGCATTTAAATCCAATTGATTTTGGTTTCGCTTCTTTAATAGGGTTAAAACCTTTTCTTGAAACTGTCGGTCCATCTCAATTTGGATTCTTAATAGTTCGTTGGTTCCATTCTCTTTATAATTCGTCATTCGTCTTTTTGGTGTGCTTGATAGAGTTGAAATTCTAAAATAAAGTAAGCATTAAATATTGCACTTTAAATAACACTTTACAATAGCAATTCTGCGCAGCAGTGAAGACTATATAATAGGGTTTAAAAAATTATCTTTGGATATGTTTAAAATATATCGGCCAATAACTTTTTAAAAAGCTTTCAAAAAAGTGGTATATCTCGCGTTATAAATAACTGATATGTTCAAGTGATATATCTGATGAAAGATAATTAAACGCCATTTTTAAATTGGTTCACTAGTTAGTATAAGAGAACTCAATAGGAGAACTTGGAAAAAAGTATTTTTTATTATTATTCATAGGGGCCTTTTATGATTAGCGAAGCGAATGTACTTGGCGAAGCGAACGCTTTGGCGAAGCGAACGCAATTTGGCGAATGAACTGGCGAATGTACTAATTTTTATGGTTTTAAAAGAGAGCAACACTTACAACATTGACGGATAGAATTATCATTTCAGAGTTGAAAAAAATAGTATCATGTTGCGTACTTTTAGTACTGCCTTTTTTTTAGAACAGATACTATTTTATCTTAATATCTATTTTTTTATTATTAAAAAACCATTTAATATTATTTATGGTATAAAAAACATTAACTCGATTCAGAACAATAATACTTTTTCGGTTTTTTGTTATTTTTTGTCTATAAAAGATTAAAAAGTATCCAAATAAACTTCGGAACAATTCAAATTAGTTAAAATGTACAGTAAAATATGTTTTTAAATGTTAATATTGGAATTATTTTTACATAAAAATAAATACTTTTTATTAAAAAAAGTAGTTTTTTTATTTGGAGCAAAACTTTTTTTATTTTAATTTAAAGAAACCCTAGAGTTTCAAAACAGCTGATGTGAATATACTAGTTTAGAAAAATAATAAAAATGTTCCAAAAAAACGATGGGCCCAAAGCAATCAAAGAAGAGCGTGTTAAACAGAAGCCAATGCGGTGTGCAGAAAGCTGGAGCGACGACGAGGAGGAAGACTACAATAAGTTACAGTGATGGTGGTCTGTCCTCCTCTGTGGCACAAATAACTTCGCGCGATGAACCAAGCTGCATCCTCAGCAGCAGTCGGAGCAGTTCCAGACATTTCTTTTATTAGTGTTAAGTTTAAATTCAAAATAAAAAGTGTGAAAAAAAATGTTTTTTTTTACGTTTATTAGTTAGGTCACAAAAAACTCAAAATTATAGACATCCTTCTATAAAAACTAAAGGATAAGATAAATTGAAAATCAGAAAAAGCCTAATAAACAAAAGCACAAAAGAAAAAAAAATTAAAAATCAAAAGAAAAACTGAAAAACAATAGATAAAGATACGTTCGCCGATTCGTCACATGAACTGTTGATTCGCTTGATTTTGACACTTGAAGCGAATGAAAATCGGTTGAGTGTTGCATGTTTTTTTACGTTCGCTTAACTTTTCCCGTTTTTTGGCGAATGAAGTCTGGCGAATGTAACCGTAATAGCTTTTTGGACGTTCGCTTCGCCAAAACCATTCGCTTCGCTAATCATAATAGAGGCAATATATTCGAAATCTGTAGTTAATTCCGCATAATACAAAAATAGTGCCATTTTATGCGCAAACTTTTTTCTCCTTTTGTTGTGTAGTGTAATTTAATTAAATGAATTTTACTTTACTGGACGGGTGACAAAAAAAGTCACCACGTCTTTGAAATGATCGGAAAGCAAAGCCCTGTAATATTTAAACCGACCGTGGGAGTGTGCTACAAAAATGTAGTTTTTTTTTCTCTTTTTCCTATTTAAATTAAATGTTAATTTGTTTACCTTTAACCTGTAGAAGCTATTGCAAGTTCTTCGATTGGCTCCGGTTGATTGTCAACGTATTCCATAGACAATTTTTCCAAATATGCATCTTCTATATCGTGCGCTACCGAGATTCCAGGCGCTCCGAAAGAATTGCAGTCGCTTCCTGCGACTACTTCTCGTAGGGAAGCCAACTGAATTGCTTTTTCTCCAGCTCTGTAATAGGAACCTGTTCGGAGGTCCCCCGCCCGTCTAATTCAACGACATCAAATTATTGCTGCATTTTTTTTTTGCTCGGTATTTAAAATCAGTCTATACCTTAAAGTCATAATGAATATTAACTTTTAATATAAAATTTTCTACTAACTTTTCTCCATCCTGACACGGACTTGTTAGGAAGTCCAGTTGCGTTCAATTTTTCCGTTAAGGCGATCCAAAGATTATTCACAGTTTGCCTTCCCTGTACGGTCTTGGAGACATAATTCTTTCCCAACTCCGGGTTCTCTTCCATAAAATTGACCATCAGATCCAATTGTTGAGGTGCAAACGACATTTATAAAATAAATTTGTTTTATAAATAACTTTTAAAAAAATATGCTAATTACTTACATCTTCAATTGCTAATTTCAAAATTACAGATATAAACAACTTTTTTTTTTTTTGACAGAAATGTCTTTGTTTTCATGTTCCAGTTGCTTTAAAACAGAAATAATGAACGACACGACAGTGCGGGGTTTACGTGAATCAACGCACAAACGATAGCGTTTTATGACTATCGTTTCAACGACGATCGTTTTAAAATTACGTGATGGATTTATTCAAATATATGGATTTTTACCGATTTCGTATAATATGTATATAAATATTGAATATGTAATTTCATATAAAAGCGATCCTGGTTATAAACGTAAATACAGTTTTCGGAATTTTAATTTTTATTGACATTTTTATAAACAACCTAGTTTTTACAAATATGTGAACAATTACAATGAATTGGACAACTTTGTGGCAAACATTTTCGAGAATTATGGGATCATGGGACTGGTAGCGCTTAATTGTCACGGGCACACATATGGCGAATTCTGCCAACGTCAACAGTATTGATGTTACTGGCTTTTATAAAACGATTTAAATATTTGCTTGTACTTTTTAATCTAAAATTGTGCGTACTATATTTACAATTTAAAAAAAAATTGTCAAAATAAATTACATTTCAACCGCTTTGTTTCACAAATTTTAATAATTATTTAATTTTTATTGTCAAACCAGAGAGTATACATTTGATATAGAGTTTCCTTCCGAGTTTGCTGGCGTCGCTGCCGAAAACATTGATTATGTGGAATTGGAATTTTACAAATTAAAGTTAACAGAGGAAAACAGTGCACAAAACTGGATCTGTCCGCGGATAATTTGCAACCAAACTTACCAAGACATATTGCAATCCAACGCCTTATGAATTTTAATTATTTTTCTGGCCAAAAATGTGGCAGAAAACATCTTTGAAAATGTGTCTGTTGACAACATTTTCGTTTCAATTTTCACATAACCAATGTTTGAATTTATTTGACAAAAGTGGCACCGAAACCATCTGTACGGAAACTCTATATGAAATATATACTCACTGGTCAAACAAATAAAAAATATGCATTTTAAAAATAGTACTTTTTTAATTCCTAAAAGCGAAAAGTACAAACATACATTTTCTCAACATTGTTCGCAACACTGCGTTTCCAGCCGGACTAGTGATGTAAATGTATGCAGTAAATGAGTCATCGACTACTCGGTATCTTATTTAAAGTGGTTATTTGAAAAGCAGTTGAAACTATTCGATATTTCATTAGGCGAAAAATATGAAAATTAAAAAATACAATAACTGTTAGCTAGCCTGTAGCGCGATTCCGTAACTCCATAACGATAATATTCGATATCGCTAACTACCGACAATTGTCGCTTGCGATAGCGATCGTTATGAAAAAAGTGATTCCCTAACTTTCAATGCATTTTATGTAGACAAATAAATTCGGAAATATTTTTAACAATAAAAATCGTTTAATTCGTTGAAAAGTAAGCTGTCTAACAACCAACAAATTTTCAACGCTATCGTATCGACAATTTTCGGTAAATTCTTAACGATGACAGCTGACGATAAATATCATAGCGAACTGTGTACTGAATACCTCTTAACAATATTTGTCGTTAATTGTGCGATATCGATTTTTGTCGATACGTAGTTAGGGAATCGCGATACTGGAACATTTTATTTCGAAACATTTTTAACTATAACAGTGGGCATACTAGTGATGCCACTACCCAATAAGCAATGAGTTTAAGGTTCGATAAATTTGGAGAATTTTCTTTTACAACCAGTGTGGATGTAATGTCATGATCAAGCCGAATAAATAAATGTTATTCCAACGTTAGTTTTCGAAGTTAAAACAACTTGAGACGAAATTCACTACACAAAATTACTCGGTGGCAATCCAGTGACGTGATAAATTAAATGTCAACAAGAAATTTTTTTTCGCCACTACATATGCGGCACTGCATTCGCACAATCAGTGAGATCATTGTTTTTTGCTTGAATAATCAAACAGACAGATCAATTAATATATAACTGTAGGTCCAAACACGAAAGTCATCCCGAGAATTGTACACTAAGAAAACAAGATGTTTATGAAAGTCTTCCTGCAACTATCTGTATAAATTTACGCCTTGTAGAAATTATTCAAACATTCCATAAGTTTCAATAAAGTTGCAGCAAAACTATTAATATTTTTTAAATATGACATATATGCAGATAGTTACGAGATGTTTGCCACAACATCAATGAATTGAGGAGATATTTACAGTTTACTTATTGCAAACATCCTGAGTTCTTTGAAATTTTCAGCAAAACTTTTGAGGTATTTTGACATTTGTCTACCATAAAAAAGGAAAATGGCGTACTTTTTCTTTACTCTCGATTTATCCACAACAATTAAGTAAATCCAATGGTGTAAAAAAGTGTCAGCTCAAATATTACATTTTAATACTATAAGTGAAAATAAAACTAACTGGGATTATCAACATGTGATGGAAAATATTTCCTTTCAGAGTTTACTTTGATGGTAGCATCGCCGGTCGGACTTGATTCTTCTGCGAAGAAGCCGTAAGTCGTTGTACAATTTTACCTTCGAATGATTTCTAAAGACAATGGTGATGTATAACCAGGATTCTGTTTTAATTCTAGAATAAATAAAAATACATTTGAATTATTTTCTTTCAATTTAAGAAAAATTACTCCGCGAATTCTAATAGAGTACCTTTTTCAAATATTTATCAACTATCTTCCTATTTGTAAGATATTTAATTGATGGTTGCTATACATAATCGTAAATTTGAAAGATGGTTGCTAGCAATATTTATCGTATTTGACGGATGTTTGAGAGATGGTTGTCTCAAATACGATTTAAATAATTTGTAAATAACTATTATATTTCGGGCTGTGATATTTCTGGCAATCACCTTTGTTTTCTTAGTGTACTGCACGGAAAATGCATACAATGTAAGTGGCTAAGGTTTACGAATACGTTTATGAAATATTAATATATTGAAACGCAGACACCATTGATATTTTGCGCAATCTGGCAATGTTATACATCGCAGTGGCACAATTGGATTCACTGGTTTGATCTTCGCGGCACGTCGTGGATTTTTCAAGAAGTTCCTGTACACTTCCACCGGCGCAGGTGCTGTTGCAGCTGTCCGTCACAGAAGCGAGAATCTAATGTAGGATATACTTGAATTTCTTTTAAAATATAGGGCCCTATTATGATTAGCGAAGCGAATGCTTTTGGCGAAGCGAACGCTTTGGCGCTACACAGATGACTACACACAGGACCTGGTGGCGGAGAAGGACTACAATAAGTTATTCTGGAAACTACCCGAACCCATAGAGCAGCGTGCAAAGAGTGCAGCCAAAAGGGTTAAAGAGCTCTTTCCGCTCGAGAGCAGAGTCGTCGTCAAACCCTAGGCAGAAGTGAAAAGGGAACCAAGTGATGGTGTTACAAATAACAACAACACGCAGCAGTCCAGCGAAAATCATAAAGATGCAAATATTCCAAAACGCATTGGCTTGCTCACTCCAGCCGATGATTTTGAAAAACTACTCAAACTACACATACTGCGTTTGGATAATAAAACGCTGCGTGATGCTAAATTTCAACTTTATGCCAAACAAATGCGCGATATCATCTGGCAACTTTTGTTTGCCACCAAACCTTTCAATGCCACAAAAGTCTCCGATGCTTTGAAGGTGCTGCGCAAGTGCAGTCTCGATTTTAATGCTTTTGGCGAGTACAACGATTGGTTGCCTGCCTTGAAGACGCAGGTTTGCAAGTAACATCTTTTTGATTTTTGGCAAAATCACATTACCAAATACGAGCTGGGTTTGTGTGTCATCGGTGAATTGTCGCTCGATGAGAAATTGGATTAGCAACAATTTTATAAAATTGATACAGGTGCGCTGCCGGATGATTTGGAAATGACTGATGAGTCGGTGGATGCACTGCTGGCCAATATGTAATTATTGTGTAAGCTTCTACGTGTTTTCTTTAGATGTTAAGTTTTCTTTCAAGTTTTTGTTGAAATCTGTTGTTTTAGATATGCTAAGAATTTGAAATTCGTTTCGTGCATTGTACGCGAAACATATTGAAAAATCTATTAACTACTTAAATAAAGAAATATTAATGAAACCTTTAAGATGATTAAGAGGTAAATTTTACATAAAAAAATCAATAGGTGACTTAATAAAGAAAAGGTTCTCCGATTCGTCACACGGAAATTAAATTTCAAATTTAGAAAACTCGGTCCTGGATTTTTAGAGCTGTAACGCTAAACTATTATTATTAAATTGTATATAAAATTTGTTGAACAATGTACGATTAACTCTATTTATAAGTTAGGGCACAAAAACCTCGAAATTTGAGATAAAAGGATAGAAAAAATTAAGGATAAAAAAATTTAAAAATCAGGAGAATCCCAATAAACAAAAACGCAGGAGCAAAAAAAATAAAAAATCAAAAGAAACACCTTAAAAATGATAGATTAGGTTACGTTCGCCGATTCGTCATATGAACTGTTGATTCGCTTGATTTTGACACTTGAAGCGAATGAAATCTAGTTGAGTGTTGCACTCTTTTTTACGTTCGCTTCATTTTACCCGTTTTTGGCGAATGAAGTCTGGCGAATGTAAGCCGTGATAGCTTTTTGGACGTTCGCCTCGCCAAAACCATTCGCTTCGCTAATCATAATAGGGCCCTTAGTGTTAAGTTTAAAATCAAAATAAAAAGTGTGAAAAAATTGTTTTTTTTTACGTTTATTAGTTAGGTCACAAAAAACTCAAAAATATAGACATCCTTTTCGAAAAACTAAAGGATAAGAAAAATTGAAAAAGCCTAATAAACAAAAGCACAGAAGAAAAAAAATGAAAAATCAAAAGAAAAACTGAAAAACAATAGAGAAATATACGTTCGCCGATTCGTCACATGAACTGTTGATTCGCTTGATTTTGACAATCGAAGCGAATGAAAATCGGTAGATTGATGCATGTTTTTTACGTTCGCTTGACTTTTCCCGTTTTTTGGCGAATGAAGTCTGGCGAATGTACACCGTCATAGCTGTTTGGACGTTCGCTTCGCTAAAACCATTCGCTAATCATAATAGGGCCCATAGTATTATAACTTAATACTAATAAATAAATTTATAAAATATTGAATATAGGTGCCGGGCAACAAAGGCCATTTTGCACCATTTTAATAATATAATTAGGTTATGAATAAAACACCGTGTTTTATAAGCGCGTTATTTAGAAACTTGATTGTTTTATGATTGGTACAATCTAATATTTGTTCGAGAGTCAATGCACTTCTGGTAAGAGGACATATCCGTAGAATGTGATCTACGGAAAGATTCACTTGACAAGTGTCACACTGCTTTTGTATTCCTTGATCAAATATGTGGTTGGTATTAAATAGCGTTTTGCCTACTCTTAGTCTTGCTAACTTTATACATTCATCACGAGTGAATCTTGTATTATAATTTGGTCTCGTGGTTTTAGGATTGTGATGCCGCATGAAAGACGTAGAGACATTCCAGGTATCCTGATATTCTTCTGATTGCATCACTTTGTGACAAATTATCATTATACTGTCCAGGCATGGGATCATGTTAATGAGAGGCATCGATATTGTGTTTTTTTGCGGTTTTATCCGCGTATTCGTTCCCAGGAATACCGACATGTCCAGGTACCCAAAGTAGTTTTATTTGCACATTTATATCAAGGCCAGCGATAGCAAAATAGTAAAATGTGCTTTTGCTTTGTAATGCCTTAACTACACTTAGGCTATCACAGGAAATGACCGTCCTGCATTTGGATGCAACTGCGAACTTAACAGCCCCTGCGATATAGTCATGAAATTTTCTGTAGATAATTGCTTTATCACTGCGAAAGATGTCGTGCCATCCAAAAAAGAACCATCGGTGAATATTGTCATTTTTGGGTCGAACTTTGTCATTGCTTCGAAAAAAATTTGTTTGTACTTAATTTTTTGTGTTTGCTTAATGTGCAATCAAAGCTTATACTTGACTGCTCCACGGACGGATCACCTGTCGGTTTCATTGGAATTGGTACATTTTTTGTACGCAGCAGCATAGAAGCCACTTTTTGGGATAAATCCCAAAAATGGGATTTCTCAATCGCAATGGGAATTGGGATTTCCCATGGGATATTCAATTGATTTGGGATTTTTTTTCCCAATATAAAAAAAAATCATTTAATTGCAATTTCATATGATTTTTTAGTATCTATAATATATAATTATATATATATTCTTTATAATAAATAAAATTAATTATTATGGATATATTAAAAGAAGTAACCGTTTTAGATCCAAAAAATATAATAAATAATAGCATTATACCATTAGTTTGTTTAGTTCCGCACATAATTAGCAATGAAAATATTAATAAAATTCATTTAGAATTTAAGAAAATTAAACAACACAAAGAAAACAATGATTTAAATTTTACAAAATTTTGGCAAGCCATTTTAAATTCTAAAAATGAAAATAATAATTTTCTGTGTCCTGAAATGCGAAAACTAATATCATTTATTTCATGTTTGCCGCACACTTCTGCAAATGTGGAAAAGAAATTTTCTCAATTTAGCTTAAATAAAAATAAAACAAGAAATAGACTTTCAACTGAAATGTTATCGTCAATAATGCATGCGAAACGACTGACCGAGTCAAAAAATTGTTTTGATGCAGTGTTAAATAAAACATATTTTGAATTATTTACATATGAAATGTATGGGTTTAAAAATAATAACACTGATGATAATAATGAAGATGGTATTTTGTAAATATTCTTATATTTTTTTAATAAAATTATAATATCGTTAAATGTATTTTTATATATAATCTAACAATTTAACTTAGGTGACAAAGTTTTATAATATTTTAATTAGGGATTTTTGGGATTTTAGATAGTATTTTCCACTTCAATTGGGATTTTTTCCCATGGGATTTAAGGAGGTATTTTTGTTCTCACTCCGTGGGAAAATGTGATTTTTTTTGGGAATTGAAGGTGGCTTCCCTGCGCAGCAGCACAATGATGTTTTTAAGACCACAATATTTTTTATAATTTGAATCAATATCTTCTCCCAACAACGACCATATTAGTTCATGAAGGGCATGTGTTGATATGGTAATGGATTTTGCAGCGAGATTTATTGACCTGTTTTGAAGCATCCAATCATAGCTGTGATATCTTGCTTCTATTCGTAGGGCGTCAACTGGTGTAGGAACCAGGATCCCTGCCTCTGTTCTGAAACACCTATTTAGAGCTGCATTTATTTTGTTTTTGTTCGTCTGGGATGTCCAACCGAACATTGTAAGACAATGCTGGATTACACCTTCTGTCAAAGCACGACAAATTGCAACGGCTGTGTCTATCTGTGGACCTTTTTTCCTTGAACGTATAACTTTAAGCAAATTGTTAATTTTGTTAAGCTTCATTACTATGTATTTAGTTTGTTCGTTCGACAACGAATTTTTTTGAAATATAACACCAAGAATTCTTAGTTTAGATTTTATTTGAATATTTGTGTTTCTAAGTGCTATGCATGGTAAAATACATTTATATCTGCCGCATATGTGAATCGCTTCACATGCTCCTGTTTTATTTGCCCATTGTCCAATTTTATTGTCTAAATGATTTAGACGGCTATTAATTTCTACTGCTGTACCTGACGCTAGCGCAAAGATATTATCTGCATATACACCAATAAAATCTATGCCGACTGTGTGCCTGATGGTTTTTATTAATGTGTTTGCATAAACATTATACAATACCACTGATAATGGAGAACCTTGAGGTATGCCATTTTCTAAATTGAGGCTTCGTGAAAAATATCCATTTACTTTTACCGTGATTCTCCGACGCAATAAAAAGGACAGAATTAGTTTTAGAATATTTTTGGGAAACCCCATTCATTTAACTCATTTATAACATGTGTTGCTATAACTCTATCAAATGCCTTTTCGAGATCTTCTGACAGAATTACACTATGTCTTTTTCCTAATATATTTTTTATTTATATTTGTCTCGAGAGTATGACATAATGTGTGGACATGGTTAGGTAAAAAAGCGCGCTGTTCTGCAAGCAATTTAGTTTTTGCACATGTCCAAATTCTCTTGGTAATTATCTTATCTAACAATTTAGACAAAACAGGAAGAAGCGATATTGGGCGGTATCCCTCGAGTAAATTTTGATTTTTTGCTTTTGGAATTGGTATTAGTCCCGCGTGTTTCCAGTCATGTGGATATGTCCCGTAGTTTAAGATGTTGCTGTATAATCTGCAGATTCGTTTCTTAAGTATTTGTGATGCATTTTTTAACATTAAATATGTGATTTTGTCTGTGCCGGGTGAAGTCCCTTTTGCAGATTTAAGTAAACTATTTAGTTCATCGAAGCTTACGCAATTAGTCAAATGATCGAACTCATTACCATTAACGGGCATGTTGTCAATGTCAATATTGTTTTTTTCTAAAATTAGTTCAGGTTTAAATGAGCTGTCAGAACCAATGGATCCCCATACACAGCAAATGCATTAGCAATACATTCCGGGTGGGCCAGCACAGCACCATTATCCAAAATAGTAGGAAAATTTGATATGTACCTGCATCTAATATTTTTTACTTTTTTCCATAAAGTTCGAATATCCATCGTAGGATTTAGTGAATTTAAAAAATTATCCCATGTTAGTTTTTTGGCCCATTTGACTCTGACACATGTCCTCCTATAGTTGATCGCATTCGATATATTTCTTGTTCTTTTAAATATTTTCCAAGCTTTGTATTTTAATCCTATTAGTTTTCCAATTTGAGAGTTAAACCAAACCGGACTGTAACGGTTTTCTACTTATGGGAATGGATTCATTTGCAGACATCCTTAAAACTTTCTTTATCACAGCTGCTTCTTTATTTATGTTTGAGGTTTAGAAAACATTGTATTGAAATCAGATGTTTTTTGCTCAAACAAAGACCAATCTGCCTTGGAATCTAAAAAACGGGAAATATACTTTTTTTGTTTTGGTGTATCATTATTGCACAAAATTATTGGTACATGATCACATACCTCCGGCTGTGGAAAACAAGACCAGGTCAACGTAGGGGCCAGATCTGTGCTGGCCATCGCTACGTCGACTGCTGTTAATGTGTTTCTGGTGCTAAATAGTGTGGGCGACCCATCATTTAATACAGATAGGTTGCGATCATTTGCAAAATTTTCCCATATTATGCCACTGTTGAATGTGGTTTGTGAACCCCATAACGTGTTCTGCGAATTTAAGTCACCAACCAATAGATGGTGACCTCTGAATTTATGAATTTCTGCGACTAGCTGAGGTGTTAGATAAATGTCTCTTTCTTTGTAAATGTTTGTTATGTACAGGTCGACAATACCGTGTATAGTGATTGATTGGAAAAGAAGATTATTTGTGGAAACTTTATGTTGTGATGCGTTTATAGTATTTTTAACAAAAATTGCTATACCTGATTTGGCATAGGAATAATCTTTATTAAAGTGGAAAACATTATATTGTGGAAGATACACAAATTTTGAATTTTTGTGTATGGCGTGTGTTTCTTGTAATGCGATTATATCTGGGTTGTGTTTGGATATTAGTAGTTCTAAGGCAAATTTATTATTCGTGAAACCTTGTATGTTCCACTGCAAAATTTTTAAATTTAAACCTATATCCATTTTTAAAATATAAATTAAAATAAATTTACTTGTGAATTTTAGTTTTGTTGTTGTTTTAGAATGATTGAAGTTTATGTAGTGAATTTGGGGTAATAATTGTATTTAATTGTGGAAATTTATCATATAGAGATGATCTAGGTGGTGAATTTAGATCTACAGTGTCCATAGATTCTATATTATTGGTTTCTGTATCTGCTGAAATTTGCAGCTCTGTTATTGTTGTTTGTGTGCGTGCATTTGGTGATTTTTGCTCGTTGCTTTTCTTTGTTTTAATATTGGTGTTGGTGTTGTTATTGTTTGAGTTATTTGTTTTGCTTTTGGAATTGGTTGGATTTTCGAGTGTAATTGGTGTTGTTGTTTTATTTTGTTGGTTGTTTTTAACTGTGTCCTTAGATGTTGTTGGATTTCTTACAATATCAGCCATCGATCTTGCTTTTGTTGAACTTTTGATTTTTTTTTTGACTTGATTTTATGTGCATCGGGGTTACTGTTGAACACCTGCCATGCCTCTCTAGCGTTGCAACGTCTGTCATTTTTATTTTATTTACTGCCTTATGTTTCAAAAAGGTGGGACAGTCTCCATCATAAGAAGTGTGTGTGTTGTTGTCGCAATTGACACAAAATTTGTTTGAACAGTCTACGCTAGTATGAGCGATTCCACATTCCCTACATGCCCTTACATTTCTGCAGCGATTCTTTGTGTGACCAAGTTTTTGACAATTAACGCAGCGCATCGGATTTGGGATGTATTCATTCACCCGTACACTTTCCCAGCCTATTTTTATTTTTTGTGGACGATGGATTAAATCAAAAGTAATCACAGCCGCCCCCGTAGGTAACAGCGCGCCGTTGACATTTTCCATAAATTTCCTGACTGCGATGATTTTTTGATTTTTTAAATTTTCTATCAGTTCATTCTCCGGAATATCAATTATGTTTTTTGAATAAATCCTGCCTTGTGTTGAGTTCAGAGTTTTATGGGAAGACACCTTAACCGGTATGGCATCCACATAAGAGGCTTTAAGGAAAAGTTCAGCAGATTTCACATTGTTGACCTTAATCATGAGATCACCGGATCGCAGTTCGGTAACCTCAAAGTATTCGCGTGAAAAGAAATTGAGACCTTTCTCTATACGAAACGCGTTATATGACGATAGAGGACGAACGTTGTCTGCGTCTTTGTGACCAATAGCAGATATTATTAAGTATCGTGGAATATTATCATCATTATTTTTAATTAGCGGAAGGGGAACAAAGTCTTCAGAACGAGGACGTTTATTTTTTTGGTTTGAGTGTTTGTTTAAATCCGGATCAAGTTCCGCGAACCTATTCCGGTTGGGAAGGAGAGGGGGTTCACCTCCTTTCATTTTATTAGCACTGCAAGCACTTTTTGAGTTTTTTGTGTTTTATATACAAAGTTTTTAAATAATTTTGTTATTGTAAAAATTACTGTTAACACTACACTAACACACTGTGAACACTAATCACACTCGACGAGTATTAAAAGAACAGGTCTATACGCGGCGATTGCCTGAACAAGACTGTGTTAATAGTTTAGTAGTTTAGTTTAAAAAATTACATTCAATTTAATTTGATCTTAAAATACTCGGGAATGATGTCTGAAACATTTTCTTGAATAATTTGGGGTGTGCATCAACTTTTGGATTGATATAGTTTTAGGCAGTAGTGCAGAATTTTACTTTGTACTAATAAAATGATATCTAAAAATATAAGTGTGATATATCATTTTATAGATAATTGTATGTGCAATAATACAAATATATTATCTTAAAATTGTTAGAATAAAACTAGAAAAATGTCGACTATTAAAATTACTATACTAAAAAAAAGTCTACATTTTACGTGTTTGGCAAGTCAAGAAACTGTAACGGTTAACTAAAAATGTATAATTTAAAAAACCATAATTTCAGTAAGAGATTTTAAATTAAATAAAGAAAGAAAATTCAGTAATATCTTTTTACACTTGGAATAATAATAATTTTATTGAAAATAGTCGTTAAAAGTTCAAAAATGTCCTTTAAGCTCTTTGCGCAACATCACAGGATCACTTTTTGTTTGGTTTTAAAGTTTCTTTTCAGTTTTAGAGGTCATAGTTTCAGAAAGTCGACGCTGACCAAAAGAAAATATAGTTCTAGATTTTTTTATACAAATTTGAATCAGTCTAATACACATGTTATACACTAACCCATATGAGCATTGCATAATGGCGGAAAATAAAAATGGTGCCGTTCATAATTTAGTGAAGTGAAAAATTAATACAAAGCAATAAAAAGTAACAAAAAAAAGTAGAAAAAAAGTATATAGGGCGATAAATATACTTAATTTAATTTTATTTTTAATTTAAATATGTTGAATTGAAAAGAATTATTATTTTATTATATTTAAATAAATAAACAACAACAAGTGAACAAAAAATGTAATTACCATATACGTAGTCAAATTGAATTCAATACAATGTGAATTATTTTGACTATAAATTTGTTTGAATGTATTTCATTTATTACTTTTTGATTAAAAACATTGTCAATACTACGTACGTTGTACATCAATTGATTAAAGAAGGTTGATAAACGTAATATTAACGTACACATTACTTCAAAATGTGTCAATGTGTTAGTAAATCTCGATTGATTAACGCAATACGTAATACTGATGAATGCGATCATCGGTTGATATTTATAAATTTGTGTGTCGTATTGATGTACAAGTTCGTTGTATTTACGTCACTAGCTGGTTTTGTGAACGATGAATTGTGATACACCCAATTTGTATTATAAAAACATTCATGTTGTTACAACAAGATTCTTATTAATTGAAACACATCTAGTCTTGTTGAATTACAACAGCATTTATAATATTAAGATATTCATCTTGCTAATACAAATAGTTTGTTTTTTTCATTTTTAAGCCTGTGACGCTGTCAAATGAAAAATTAATTAAATATAATATAAATAAATGAACGCATTTGAAGATAAACACAGGTAACGATTAAAAAAAATAAACGATTGATTCTTCTAATATTTTTATATTTGCATGTGTATTAAAAAGAAGAATCAAGCCATATAGCAACAAGGATCACAAACAACATGCAGCAACAATCGCCAAAATACATATATAAATTTCCCAGAGGCAACAGCCGTTTCATCCAGAGCTCTCGATGTCATACTAGTATTTCGTGTTCCCGGACGCTCGAAAGACCGTGGTTAAAATACCCGTAAAATTTGTTCGTCTGACCGTTGCTTTGTCCGTCCTTTTGATGAACTACACGGGTATTTCGAACAGTTAATACCCGGGTATTACTGGCACCCGGATAATCAAGAGCTCTGGTTTCATCACAACACTATTTTTCCATATTTTTCAATAAATTCTAGAAATGATAATTATGCCTTTTATGTAATAAAATAAATTGAAAGATACCGTTATTATCCAAACGACAATTATAAGTGATAAGTATCTTCTTGTGATTATATCTTCTTGTTAATATAAATACATTTTCGTTTATATATAACAGAATGTCTCTTGATATTAACAACACTGTGTTGTGTGTCAATTTAAAATATCTTAAAGTTTTACAATACTATTGTTTTTTTATTAACAAGATATTTCTTTGGACGTAAATTAGCAAGATGTATTGTTATATTAAATACATTTTTTTTTAGTACAATATTTTTTTTTTGGGTGTACGATGAATTGTGCATACACAGAACCAAAAATATAAATGTTTTTTCAATATCATGCTCATCGAATTACTGTCTGTCTTATATTAAATCGACTGAATGCAAACTGAAACAAAATAGTAAATACTTTTGGATTTTCGTAAATAGTAAAAAATCTTCTAATGGACTACCCTGTTTTATGTACTACCTTGACTCTTCCTCTGACGACACTGACTATTTGCAACTATTTTGCCGATTTCTTTAAATCAGTGTATTCTCCGAATACATCTCATAGTTTTAGATCTATATGAACTACTTGTAAATTAGACATTAGAAATATATCATTAACTAAATTTGATGTGGAAAATGCCCTAATTAATCTAAAAAAAAACTTTAGTGAAGGACCTGATGGTATTGCTTCTTCACTATGCAGTGTGCCATATCAGTGATATTCCCATTACTTTTGATATTTATTAAGTCCCTGGACTGTGGAGAGTTTCTTGATGTGTGGAAATTGCCCCAGATTGTTCCAATCCATAAATCCAAACCTAAACAAGATATGTGCAATTACAGACAAATTTGCAAACTTGCAGTCATACCCAAGCTATTTGAAAAAATAATATTTGGTAAACTTGTCATTTCTAGTAAAAAATATTTTGTCTATTCATAAACATGGATTTTTAGCTGGAAAATCAACCGTCACTAATTTAACCATCTTTACCAGCTACGTAATAAAAAAACTGTTCGTCGAAGTAGCAAACTGATGTGATATTCACTGACTTCGCGAAAGCCTTTGATAAAGTAGATCACAATATTCTTTTATACAAACTTTCTGCTCTCGGATTTAACTCTCATCTTTTGAAGTGGATTGAATCATATCTTTCTAATCGTACTCATTGGTTAAAATACACTCTAAAAAGTGAGTTTAAAATTACTACGTAAAAGTGTGTATTTTTTTGTGTAAATTAGTGTGTAAAAAAAAGATTTAGACAATTATTGTTTAATGTTACAACTATTTACGTTACAACTATTTTATTTGCATTTTTAAACCTTTTTTGTGTTAAGCACAAAATTTGTAATTTTGATATGCCGAATGTTTAAAATTAGACACGCGTAGTAAATTTACATATAAATTGTTTATTATTACACAAGCTTTGTTGAATTTTAAGCACATCTTGTTGAAACTTGCGACTATTAGACTGTAGTGAAAATGACGCCAAGCCATGCTTATTTATTCTAATTAAACTCGCTTGCTGTAAAGACATCTATAAACAGGGGACATCACTCAACTATAAACCAGAAGACAATGGTTTTATAAACATTCTTAAATGAATTTTTTATTCATAAACATTAAAGTGTTCTTGTTATTATTTTAACCAAATTTCTTTTTTTTAGGTTGTGAACGAAATGGACGAGTATCATTTTAGCTTTGTGTGCATGAAATACTGCGGACATCGATGCATTTACTTTTCTAATCTTCTGATTTTGATTATAAAAATAATTTAAATAATAAAGAAAATCCAAAAAGTTGATTCAACAATAAGAGCATTGATTTTCTCAGAGCTAAATTATACTCAAACATTTTGGAAACACAACCCCCGTACATATTAAACATTTTATGTTTAATTTTACACATATTTAATTTTAGAAATGATTAATTTTACACATTTCATGTTTAAGTTTCACACCAAAATAGAGTCATTTTCCACATTTTAATGTTCAATTTTACACACATATTGTTGATTCTTAAAGTTTAAATTTAAACTTTAGAGATTCAATTTTAAACGCGTGTTTAAAAATGCAACTATAAAGCGAGGAAAAAAGTTGCCTCGCTTTATGATCGTAAAATTACACAATTTTTCTTTTGTTTGCAGGTGATTTCCGCTCAAACCTAATTGGATTGACATCAAGTGTTTCGCAAGGTAGTCATCTAGGTTCGTTGTTATTTTTATTATTTATCAATGATCTACCTCTCATCATTCGCATTGACTATTATTTGCCGATGATTTAAAGATATTCAGGCACATTACATCAGTCTCTGATCAGATTCTTTTGCAAACATATATCGACTCTGTATCCCTGTGGTGTGAGATACATCATCTACCTTTGAACGTATCTAAGTGTCAATGTTTTAATCTTAGTAGATCTTAAACTCATCTTCAATGCGAATATTATATAAACTGGACATTACATGATAGAGTGTCCTCAAAAAAAGACCTTTGAGTATTATTTGATTCCAGACTCAACTTCAAAGATCATATTGACCTAATTACTTGTAAGGCTAACTCTATGCTTGGGTTTCTAAAAAGTAATGCGTCGGACTTTTCCGACCCTTACACCCTGAAATCCCTATATTCATCTCTCGTCAGATCTCACCTGGAATACTGCTCCATTATTTGGAATCCAGCATCTAATTTTCTCTCCATAAGGATGAATCCATTCAAAAAAACTTTACCAGATTTATGTTTTACAAATTGAATTTTTGCAATTTTAAGTTTTTTTTGTATTTCTTCATGCAATTAGTCCCCTGATTATCTGTAGTAATTTATGTTTATATAATTTTTATCATTTAAGTAGTCTGTAAGAGCTTTGTACTCTGTTTGATGAAAATAAACTAAACAATTGTATTTGAAAATTGTTTATTTATATCGCGAATAAAAAAATGGGTCAAAACAGAACCGTAACGCGATTTGAAAAAGTGTGCTGATGCGTTGGGAAAACAAATATCGTAACGCCTGAGCAAAGTATAGCCAAAGTCGATAAATGGACGACCGACCTAACGCAACGTTGCCATTTGGCCTTATAAGATAAATAAAATCAGTTACACAATTAATATTTTGTTTTTGTATAATAGAAATTTTAATTACGTATTTAGTTTGTGTCATGCTCATAATTGATTTTTAAAAAGCATTATTTAATATTTTTATTATGTATGTAATTAATAATACAACAATCAACTTTGGCGCCAAACATGATTGATTTAGACATGCATGAGAGGAAAACGTAGTTAATTATCTTCTAGTTTTCGTACTCAATTGAAAATTCTTAAAAAGCGACTACGTTTCAATTTAATAACTACGATGTAGTTCACAACAAATGTGACAGTTTAAAAATATTTAAAATACAATTTGTCACAATTGTTTGTTATTTAGACAGTCGCATTTTGTTGCATTAAAGGAACGTTGGTCTCAAGTGAGTAACATAAATAAATTAATGGGTGAATCTGAGATATAATGCTAATATATTTTCAGTGCTTTTATACAAGCGATTCCTGGAAAAGCAACCAAGATACCAATGAACCAACGAGCCGCTCGCAGAGCACACGTTGGTTGGTGGACGAAGTCTTTGTCCCTCCCATAGTAGTTGCTCAAAGATATATTTTAATAACTATTTCGAAGTTGAACTTAACTACGTCGAAGTAAATTTTAAAATTCACGTCGTAGTTGAAAATGTAGTTATGAATAACTACGTTTTGCTCTCGGTGTGTATATCATTGATATTTTTATTCTTAAGAACGAAAACTCACAAAATACATTTTTATGAAAAACTTAAATTTCGAGTTTGTTGATTTATATTATAAAAAGTAATTGATGAATTTTTAAAGTTGAAATAACAATTGATAGATTTACATTTTCTTATCATGTGGTAAAAAATTGAGATCATTGATTAGAAATTGACAAATATATATATAGATTTTTGTAACATTTTTGTCCATTTAAGTAGAATTAGTGTTATTGTACAAAAAAAAAAATTTAAAAATACTTCAATAAATCTCGAAATTCACAAGAAAATGCCTTTGTTTTAATTGTCATCAATTTTCTTTTGGATCATCTTTGGGTCGGCAAAAAGTCAGATTTCTCTTATCTAGTCTTTTTTACTGACGTTTTATTTTTTCTGATAGATTTTTTTGTTTGTTTGGTTAGATATTCGTCAGAGTAATACGTCATAAAAATGAAAGATAAAGAGGTCCCATTAAGTACGCTGGCTTTCCTATTTTGATCATCTTTCTGAACATAACTCTGAGACTGTGGTGAGAGATTCTGGGGGGTTACTCTGTAATGCGATTCGAAAGTGATATTACTCGCATTCTAATAAATGTACTTTGGTAGTGTGATTTTCGCATTCAAATTTGGAACTTTCGTTTTAAAACACACAAAGTGACAACACGGCTACCTTTTCAATACCGTTAGATTGTATAAATTTACCTTCGTAACGCTTTGTTCTTCCAATAAGTATCGCAATACATAGCAACCCCCCTGGTACGCAAGACTACGAGTCGAAAGGGTATGAAGACAGCAACTGTCAACATATTTTTCAAGAAAACATTTTTCTATACGACACACAGTGGTTTGTTGATTTGCTGCGGCAACCAACTAAATTGCCCTACCGAATTATTCGGTTCTGGAAACTTGCTGATTAGGAGGTTGTACTAACCTCCTAGTCAGCAAGAATGAGATTTTGCTAACCTCCTAGTCAGCTAGCATGAGGTTGTGCCAACCTCCTATTCAGCAAGCATGAGGTTGTTTAAACCTCCAAGTCAGCAAGCATGTCGAAACCTCCAATTGAAATTTTATTTTAAGAATATTTTTTTTATATAGAAAACTTATTTATGTAATGTTTTCTACATGTATTTTTGATGCGTAATTATGTCACCCGTACAATTCCAAAAATATATATATGAATTTCTGTTCCCTGAAAAACACAAAGAGTATGAAGACACATTTAATATTTTATTTCATCATAATAAACAATATGAAAAAACTATTTATAATGCCACATATGGTCACATATTTTTATTATATTTCACTAGCTAAACAGCCATTTGTATTGAATTCATTCATGATTTTATTAATATTCATATATTTATTTCGCATTTTTACTTAATTAATGAAATTCCTATTGTTTGCCACATGTGAAAATATTTGACGTTTATTTATTTCTGCATGTATCCATAATTTTTGGCAAGAAACTGGCAACCGAACTGCTGATAGACATGAGGTTGCTGTTTGTCATTTATTTTGTTGATAAAATAAAATACTCAGTTGCGGTAACAAATGCACAAACGTCAAATTTTGTCAGAATGAAAAATGCAATCATGAGGTTACGACAACCGAACGTACAGTAGCGCGAACTAACATTTCGGTTAGAGTAAGAAATGGTACGTTCATTTTAATGACATGAGGTTACAACAAATGTATTTCGGTTGCAACACTGAAACGTTGGTTCAATTAACCTTATGACAAAGGAGGATTTTTCTATGTGTAACTTAAAAATATTAAAATATAAAACAAAATAAATATGGAAAAGCAAGGTATTAGTTTTATTTCTAAATAATTTTAATGTTTTTAACTTGTTGTGTGCTTTTTATAAAATTAATGTTGCCCCAGTACCATTGTTGGGGAGAAGTTCACTTTACCGGCCGAAGCGAAAAAAAAAAAATGCCACCCCCTGTATTTGCAAAAAAAAAAAATCCAAAATTAAAAATAAGCGCCGCTCGGACCCGTGGTGACCTTGAAAAATCAAAAACTGGTGCACCCACTTAAAAGTACATATGGGTACTCAAATGAAAGGTAATTTCCTCACGATTCCAAATCTGTAATAATTAAGATCCGTCATTCCTAGCGGCCCCTACACCAATTTATGTTATTTCAATAATATGTATATTTTTTATGAGCCACTTGTATGTAATAATATGGAATTCCGCGTTGTCAATACATAAATGTACCTTCGAAAATTCGAAATCAGCTGTTCATGTCAAATCAGTGAAAATTTACCAACAAAAATTAAAACCATTTTTGCAACAAATTAGAGATGGGCATGTTAGCGTGATTCAGCGTGATTCACGTGAAATACGCGTGATTGTGATTGAATTCTAATTTTGCTCACGTGATTGTGAGTAGACCAAAAAATACCGTGAGTGTGCGTGAGTACAATTTTTTCGTGAGTGAGTGTGCGTGAGTCGAATATTTCATATAATAAAAAAATCTCAGTTATATTTTTTTGAAATTTTATATACATGATTTACTATACATGATAATTTTGTATTGATTTCCCGTTGTTTATTAACTTTAGTTTGTTCCAGAAGTTCGTGTGGGGTCCCAATTTTATTCGAGTTATAAATTTAGTAACCAAAAAACTCGTTTGAAAAATAGTTTTTCCCAAAGTCAATTTATCCCTGGCTAATTCTACCCCGAACTATTCTTTTATTGATAACTAACTGGACCCGTGCCAAGATTTTGTGAATGCAAGGATATGTAGTGATTTTATTAATATTGTTGCGATGAATCCGGCAACGCCGCATGGAATTTAGATATAAAACGAAACGTCAAATGTGAATAGAACAGAAGAAGAGCAGGGACTAAAAGAAAAATTATTGAAAGTAACGTTTATCTTTTTGTAGCCAAGTTGGGCACTTGATTTATTTAAATTTACTGAATATTATTGAAGTATTATTTGCAACCACGGCAGCGTTTGGATTGTAAGCGAGAAACTAAATATGTTAATCATTTTATTGTAACTTTATATTAATTTGTTAATTAATAAAGGAATTTTTTTAATGTAATAAATTGAAGTGGAAGTTTAACTATTGCTTGGCTTTTAATTCATTCAAAAAGCTTATTATCTCGTAACAAATATAAAGAACATTTTTATTATTTATATCTTCCCCGTAGAACGTTTTCCAGTAGAATTCCCGGTAGAATTCTTTCCCGTAGAATTCTTCCCCGTAGAATTTGATCAAAATTTCATTAAATTTGCTTTCCTAATTGCTGATATGTTTTTAATTTTTCGGATATATGGGAGGTGCCACGCCCAGTCCACCAATCCCACCCATATATAGCCTATACTCTGTCAGACCCAGCATACATATTGTGTCAAAATTTTATTCAATTCGGTTCAGCCGCTAAGATGTCTATTCGGAACATACAGACATACATACTTACATTCACAAATATATAGTAGATTCTTTTCCAGAGACAATTCGCAAAGATTTTACACGAATTCTTTAACGGAGAATTATTCTTTGAGGCAATTTTTACTTTTTTATACGAACAGCAGCACATCGAAGGCATTTCACATTTCCATCTCCTTTAAAAATTGAGATATATTTTATCAAAATCCCTAACATCATAACATCATTATTGCCTTTTAAAGATGTAGCAAAAAAAAAACACGTGATTTAGCGTGATTCACGCGTGATGACGCTTGATTGTGATTGAATCTTAATTTTACTCACGTGATTGTGAGTGTGAGTAGAGCAAAAAAGGCTGTGAGTGAGTGTGCGTGATTAGAAATATTCTTTCGTGAGCGTGAGTGAGTGTGAGTCAAAACTCACTCACGTGCCCATCTCTACTACAAATTGTTAAAAATTTAATATTTTGAAGAAAATTGTTTAATTTGCCTGTAAATATTGATGTATGCGATTTATTTAAATGAATCGATATGCCTATGGAGGAGTATCGGATCTTCGGCCAGTTCCTACTTGCAATTCTCGCGCGATACGGACGGACGGCTATAGATTTACCGGACACTGCTGCAAGAGATTCTTCGGATTGCCGGCCATCCAGTAAAAATATGGCCAGAGCGAAATCTCATAAAAAGTGTGCTGAACAGTGTAGGTTGGCTGGGCTGTTTGCCTCGGCCACCTCGTGCAGAACAAGCTCCAGCTGAAAATGTGGCAGCGAGCGACACGATTGAGCTATCTCACAAGCGTTGTTTCCCAGAATGGACTTGATCAACTTGTGCTCGAGCAGACAAAAGGGTAGCGCGTTGCATCATCCTCGCCGAGTCCACGCGCATTCCGTGCGCCACAGATTCAACATGAGACAGTCGCGCAGTGGACAAATAAACTTAACTAATTAACATTTTGTAATTTTTATACTTTTGTTATTCAAACACAAGTGAAATGAATTAATTCTATGCTTTAACATAAAAATACTTTTTTTATTTGCAATGTATACAGTAGTTTCTTGTTAATTCGTGAAGTTGAGATATTTGGCCAGCTACCACTGTCTGTATAAGTAGGTAGCTGGCGGACGTCTCCAGCACCTCGGACTTAAAGCATAAACAGAAAATTACACAACAATGTATTCGAGGAAAAAGTGTAAAAAATCTGTCAAAAAATCAGTTCCGACGAACCTGTGATGCAATATTTTCGAACTTCGAATTCGTATCGTATCATACATATGATATGATAAATCCGAATGAAAATATCCGCTACGACGGGCTTAATGATTTCCATGATATGGTTTTAAAACATTTTTATTTATAATTTTTTAAAAGTTTTTTTTATTATTTTGTAAAACGACACGAAATTAATAACTTGATAGATTAAAAAAAAAACAAATTTCCTACAATTTTTGTTTTTTTTTTTTGCTTCACAGGGTGGAAGGAGGTAACAGGGGGAGGGTGGGGAGTATTACAAAAACGCCCATTTTATCACAAAATAATTCTAACATTTCTATAAAGCCGTGACCGCTCACTCCATATAAGTCCGACCACTGCACTGTGGGATAAAAGTCAATTCTAGCTCTAATCTTAACGAAATTTTACACTAAGCATACATGGACTATGAATAGATTTCAATTTGAAAATGAACAAGATTGTTTCATTGCCACGCCCACCTGTCATATAATTGAAATGGTAAATTGACTATAACTTTTGTTTGGAATGAGATATTTTGTTTATAATTGGTATTTAGATGCATACTGTAATTGCACATGACCATTCTTAATATGGGCGTGATTGGCCAACTTCCACGCCTATAATTCTTCTTAAACTATATAATTTGACCATCGTAAGAGATATACCGCTTTAGAAAGCAGACATTATGCCTGTAAAAAGATTTATGAGAGCATTTGGAAGCTTTTTTTTCCATGTCTACTTTTTTATAAAAAATATGTAATTTTTGTTTTATGTTTTTGACAAATAATCAGATAAAACACGAATATCCATTTAAAATTTTTGATACACATGATGATAGTTCTCTCAATTCCCAATTACATAAAACTAGCACTCTGCATGTGGAGTTTATATTGAAATAGTTATGACAGTTTTAAAGTAACCCATTTTTATTTCTTGAAACGCACTTGTTTTAATATTTTGACTACAGAAGGATTTTTTTCACTAGGGTTTGTTTGTTCTCTAGGTTCTCATAAATTATTAATAAAATGACATATTTTAAAACTTTAATTTTCGATTTTCGGCGAGCTAGACTAAGCTTCTGTCCTATAGTGCACTGTGCCGTCGCACAGTCAATGGTAAACATACGTGAGTAAACATTACCCGCTGTGTAGTTCCGATTACTCTGAATACAAAATATAACACGCACAGCTAAAATGGTGAGAGAGCTCGGACTAAGTTCTATACAGGACTGGAACGCCAAACTATTATGTTCTTAATATTATAATACTTGTTCAAGTCAAGTTATAGTACATAAACACATTTCAATGTAATAACAGTCGTTATTTATTTGTTGTGATGCAAATACCTTGCAATAAAATTGTGAAATTTTCATGCAATTAGAACACATTATTCTGAGCAATAATGGTCATTTCGAACTAAATTTTTACTATTTACTCTGGCAGATCAATAATTTTAGCGACAAAGTGGGATATATCTGTGTTTCGTTCAATATGCTCTGCAATAAATGAATGTTGCAAAAGGTGCTCATAATTTGGACGTGCTGTAAATTCCTTTTGCAAGCAATGCGTAATAAACTCTTTAAATTCTTCTGAATAAACTCCCTGGCCAAGTCTAGGAGGATCATCTTTGACTACCTATCAATAAATTCATTGATAATGAAAAAATGAAGGTCCCTGAGTAGGCACTATTTACCTGGCGGAGCTGTTCAAATGGAGTTTTCCAAGATTGATACGGAAATTTACCAGTAGCCATTTCAATCATGCTTATACCTAATGACCACACATCCGACCTAATGTCATATTGTGCGGGGTTTCCAGTGGGATCAATACGCTCAGGCGCCATATAAGGTTTACAACCGGCATCTATAGTTTTTGCAACAGAATCTACCAAGTAACCTATACAAAATATATGTTGAAAAGTTTTATTTTTTCATAGGAAAAAAAAACTTGCCTGAAATGCCAAAATCACACATTTTAACCTCTCCGTTACGATTAATTAGTATATTTGAAGGTTTAACATCACGATGTATTACTTTAAGTTGAGCATGCAAATAATGTAATGCATTTACAACTGACATAGCAATCTAAAAACAAACATATTTAAAAGATTATAAAGAAATCATTGAAATTGTACTTTTCCAAGAACACTCTCCTCCATAACAAAATGATTTTTAAATACTTTAGGATAAAATTTATCTAAACTAGTGTCCATAACTTCCATGCAAATCCAAACGTCGCCTTCTCTGAAAAGAGCTCCAAAAAAATGAACGGTGTATGGACAATCACTAGAACGCATTGAGATATCGAGATCCATTAGCAAGCGTTTTTGCTCCTTCCGATTGACCGTAGCTGTAATGCGTTTTACAGCCATAACTGTTCCGGTTTGTTCATGTAGCATTTTCTCAACTATGCCATAAGCACCCCTTCCTAAATCGCATATTTTTTCCAAACTATCTGCATCCACCTGAAATGTTTTATCTCCAATTTGAATAGTTGTAGTCGAGTCCAAATTTCTTGGAGGGGCTCTATAATTAAATTAATATAAATACAATAATAAAATGTTCTTTAGTTACTAACAATTCTGGCTCTGTCTCTATTTGAATCTGCATTTTGAGGTTAGGTCTTTTCGCCATTGTTGGATACAATTCTTTCAGATAAATACACAAAATTTCACTTTTAAATGTCCACGCTATACAATAATTTACACAACTTTTAATTCGTACTGGATATTCATTTAAATAAAATTACAAAAAATATGTAAAAATCAAACATGTGAGTACGCAGCATTCGTTTATGTTTAATACATTGGAAGATTCTCGTATAATTATAAGTTAGCTCAACTTTTTTATATTTTACTTAATACTACATTAACTTTGATCGTATTTAAGAAAATATATATCATGATTAGCGGTGTCCACACGATGCAGCTCAGTTTCACAACTGAGTTGGTTGGCAAATAATAGCGGAATTCAGAGGGAAATAACGACACTTTTTGATTTGCGTCCACACGGTACAACCTGCTTGTCTGACTTCATTATTTCTCAGCATTCAAACAGTGCAGGACGACCTCAATGACTCATGCACACTGCTGCCAGATATACGGATTTCTCCGTATTTCTACGGATTTTTCATGTTTTAAAAATAAATACGGATTTTTATACGGATTTGATGAAAATACAAATTTTATACGGAATTAGCAATTCTGTTAAAATACTCTGACCTCCTGCATGACCTCCTGAGTCGATTTAGCGATGTCCGTCTGTCTGTCTGCTGAAATCACTACTACTTGTAGAATTGAAGAGTTAGATAAATGAAACTCAAAATTTAGATTATTACCTATACCTATGCAGTTTTTGGGTCCATTGTGACCGGTGATCTGACCATTTATATTCAAATAACTCACATAAAATGTACATCTACAGTTCAGTTTTAATGTATACGTGCTTAGGTAAACTTTTTTGTTCAAATATATATTGACTTCATGCTCAAAAACATGGAAATACTATTTTCCCGCGAAATGGCTTGTGGTTCCCAATAAGAAAATCGAAGTTCGGTACACCTACCCATTTGTAAATATGGGTATCAAATGAAAGGAAATTCTTCAGCGATTGAAAGTTTGTAGTTATTTTCAGGATTTGTATAGCCTGGTGACCTATATACCACTTTGAATGGTAACCACACAACTATCATAATAACACCTACTTTAAAATTTCCCATGTGATCTAACCTTCCCAACTGGTTTTATTTTTGGCTTGCTTGATCCGTAACATTTGAATTGATAGTATTGACAATTTCGGAGCAAAACTGTTTTCATTTATAGAACGCAGTTTCAAAGATCTCAGGATACTTGATTTTGTGGACTATGTTTACTTCAAAATTTTTTTTTGTTGTTGTTATGATGTCAATATCGTCAAAGAGGAATTCAATATACCAAAAAAAATTTATTAAAACGAGACAGTTTTGGATAATATCTCGACGGATCTACGGAATTTCCGTTGTTCATAAAAATGGTTGATCGAGTAGTTGTTCTTCCAAATTCATCGGCTAAATGCTAAAACACTTTGGATTGTATTAATTTGAATAAAACGAAAGTTAGTAGTAGACGGGTTACACCGTTTTCTTTCCTTTAATACTATGCTACGCAGGTACCGATTTTATTCCGTTATAGCCAAATGTTTGAAACATAAAAACCAAAATTTATTAATTTTGCAAACAAATTTTATATATGTGTATAAAATTTTTTTAATGTTCATTAATGTTTTATTATAGTACAAACTTTAATCTTATTTTTTTTTTATTAAACATTAAAAACTTTAAAAATAATAAAAAAAAAATCAAAGTATAAACAAATGGTACATTAAAAAATCATACGGATTTGTTTTTTAATCAAAAACTCAGTAAAAACGGATTTTCCTGAAAAAAATCTGGCAGCCCTGCTCATGCATTAGTACAATACACAAAAAAATCTCGCATTTAATATTTGAAATTTTTCTATCTGCGATGTGCACTCGTCAAAAACTGCGCTCGAATGAAAAACACACGATGTTAGACAGATGCGTGCGTACCCACGATACAACCTGCTTGACAGACCAGCGAAAAAAGTCAAAAATTTTTGACTTCGTCCAACCTGTCGTCAAACGAGTATTTCGTATCATCCACACAGTACGATTTCCGTACCGTCCAAACAAGTTGTACAACTTCTAGTACCGTCTGGATGCTACTAATGGCAGATTGGGAATTTACAATGCGTGGTAATTTTTTATGACTGGAAATTTATTTATCACATTTTGTTTTTGTTTGTTATATATCGACGCCCCTTACGAAAACTATCATATATTTTTTCCCTTACGAAAATAAATACGTTATTTTTTGAGGTTCAGAATAAAAGTATGTCATTGTTTTTGATGAGAAAAATAATACGTTTTATGGTTTTGCCAGGAACTCTATTATGTTTTTGATATTTCTGAGAATATGCATATGTATATCCGTGGGGAGAAGTTCACTTTACCGGCCGAAGCGAAAAAAAAAAAAAATTGCTACCCCCTGTATTTTCGCAAAAAAAAATACCAAAATTAAAAAATCGCGCCGCTCGGACCCGTGGTGACCTTGAAAAATCAAAAACCGGTGCACCCACTTACAAGTATATATGGGTACTCAAATGAAAGGTATTTTCCTCACGATTCCAAATCTGTAATTGTTTTTCAGATCTGTCAATCCTAGCGGCCCCTACACCAATTTATGTTATTTCAATTATATGTATATGTTGTATGAGTTATTTTTATGTAATAATTGAAGTATATAAGAATGTATAACCTTAAGATTTTTAAGCTTATATATATATTTTTTTCTTTTTTTGGTTTTTTTTATAAAAAAAATATTAATTCATTTTTTTTTTTTTTAATTTTTTTAATTTTTTTAATGTTATTTTTTAATTTTTTTTAATGTTATTTTTTAATTTTTGATTTATTATTGAATTTATAAGGAAAATGTCGGGTTTTCTTTGTTTTTAGCGCCGTAGGCGAAAAATTTTTCAAAAAAAAAGCGCGATATTTTTGAAAAATTTTTCATTTTTTAAGTAGAAGGTATATATCTACTTTTGATTAAATTTTTGATATGAAATAGTCATTTTTGTATGAATGTAGCGGCGCAGGCGAAAAAGTTTTCAAAAAAATCGCGCGATTTTTTTGAAAAATTTTTCATTTTTTCAGAAGCACATAGATATATGTGCACATACATTCTAAATATATGTACATACATTCTAATATACTTCAATTATTACATACAAGTAGCACATAAAACATATACATATGATTGAAATTACATAAATTGATGTAGGGGCCGCTAGGATTGACAGATCTGAAAAACAATTACAGATTTGGAATCGTGAGGAATTCCATTTCATTTCATTTGAGTACCCATATGTACTTGTAAGTAGGTGCACCGGTTTTTGATTTTTCAAGGTCACCACGGGTTCGAGCGGCGCGATTTTTTAATTTGGTATTTTTTTTTTTGCAAAAATACAGCGCGTGACAATTTTTTTTTTTTAATTTCACTTCGGCCGGTAAAGTGAACTTTAGCCTATCCGTGTATCTAAGAATATAAAAATGATTCAAATTTTGCGAAGAAGATTGGAATCTTTTGTTGAACATGAATAATGCATTTATGATTGGGGCCTTCATATAAAACCTGTACATCAGCATTTAATAAATATATGTAATCGTTTTATAAAGACCACAGACCATTGGAAACTCATATCAGTCCTGAAATTAAACCTCAATTTTCTGTAACAGTCTAGATTTCTTAGGAGACACGAAATCATAACTTTTCATGGGTGATATTTTAACTCTCGAAGGTCATCTACCAAGAGGTAGCGCGGTGAAGAAATATATTTTCTATTTATTTTTTTGATGTTGCCTTCGCTGGTGTTTGAACCAACGACGTTTCGGCTTGAATTCCAACACACTAATCTTCTGAGTCACCTACATAGTATATGGTAATGCATATTTTATCTCATTATAGCGTAATTATTTTGAATTTTGTCAAACAAATTTTACAAATGACATATATCAAAACATAAAAGCAACGCAATATTATTGAAAAAAAAAATCTTTGAGAACATTATAATATTCGTTATTTAAGTAAAAATCAAATCGTATTCGTTTAAAAGTGATATATACTTTTTTTCGTAAGACAATTTTAATATAATAGTTTTCGTAAGGGGCGTCGATATAATAATTTAATATGCGTGAAGTTAACAACACGGCTTCAACAAAAGGAACCTGTGGATTCAACATCTGCCACCAAAAGTAGGCAGATCTGATTTTCACTTCGTTCTCTTTGTAAAGAAGTGTAGTTGTGTCAGTGTTGCCACTTTTTGTGTAATTCCACAAATCAGTGCATTTTTGATCTCATTGTGTATTTTTTGTGTAATTTAATTTTTGTGTATTTTTTGTGTAATATAGAATCAAATAAAATTCTACTACAAAAGACAAATTTAAAGAGTTTCAAGAATATTTCCAGATATATATAAAACACTATCGCCTACTGGAATTCGGAGGCAATCAAAAAAAGTTCTGTAGCGGTACGAATCGCTACGTGATTGAAGTATTTGGGTATCCGTCGTCTTTAGACAGTATATATGTACGAATTTATTACCTATGTATTTGAATATTCACTAATTTTATTACATTATTTCAATCATAGAGGCCTCTCTAAATTGTGAAAAAATAAAAAAATGTTAAACAGAATGTACTTGGATTATTAATAATAGTGATATCAACATACACACAGAAAAAAAAGTGTGTAAATATAACTAAAATGTTAATCAATCCAATTAATTTTTAATTGAAACTCAGCCGATGTAACTTTTAGTAGCATTGAATCCCATATTCGTAATAATGAGAATATGTTAATTGGAGAAACATTAATTAATTTTTTTGTCATATTGATTATATTTTTTTATTGGGTATTTTTAAATCATTAATTAATTAATTAGTAACATCAATTAAAAATTTCATTCGATAGAAATTTGGATCAATTAAATATTTTGTTAAATTAAATAAAATATTTGTCGAATAGATAACATAAAATAAATATTAAATAAGTATTTATACTGTTTGATATGTTTTGTAAAATTCTTTTAACCTAACGAATGTTTTACCGAAGTCAGTTTTCACAACTTCTACAGGTGGGCCAATTAATTAAGTCAGACATAAAATTTGATATTCGCTTTTTAATGATTCAATATGCAACAAAATGAGCATCATAAGCTGTTTGTTCAAATTCTTGACCTCAAAAATAAATTGAGCCCTTTAATGCTTTAATAACATAACATACACTAAATAATATAATATTCTGTTTTAAAATCGCAACGTAGAAGAAAATAATGTTAGAAGAAACTGAACGACGCCGCCGACCCACGAGACGCACAAACAAAAAACAAAATGAAATCCAGAAGAAAAAAACAGTGTTGCAATTTAAGAAAATGAATAAATCAAAAGTAACAAATAAAAGTAGTTAATACTATTAAAGATTTAGTTGTATTGAAATTATATTAAATTAATTCCTATTAATATTTTAATTAAAAAAATATGTAAATACAATTAATTAATTAGTAAATACATTCATATTTTTAATTGGAATATGACTTTGTTTGCTATTAATATCAATTGTTATATATACGTACAATATTTTTTTCTGTGTATTTAAAAATTTTGAATTTAGATTAAATTTAAATTTATAAAATTCGAAAATGAGAAACGCTTTTGTATTCCGCAGAACCAGTTCAAATGATGTTTTATCTCAGGAAGTAGAAATGACAAATGATGTAATATTTTAGATATAGTTTGTTTAGACTTTGCCCAATATTTTCAGTCAAAAATATAATAATAGTGTGGCACAATTTCCAAAATATCCAATACTTGCAGAAAAATGTAGATGTCCCAATTTATTTCTAACAATTTTTCAAATCATGAATTTTCGGAAAATTTTGATGCAAACTTTTATGTTTTAATGTATATCAAATAAAATACTTATTAAAAAGTGGTTAAAAACGTTAAATTCTGACATTTTTAACTTTTTTTGTTACCAAAAATCTACTAAGTCTTTTTGATTCTCAACGGCACATTTTTTTATATTTGTTAATGTCATAAAAAATTGTCTAATTTTTTTAGCAAAACTATTGTATGTTTAGGGTTTACCAAAATTACTTCAACAATTTTTAGTACATATAAACGCAAATGCAGAAAATGGTTTTAATATCGTAAAATCAATATAATATAAAATCTTCACCGTAGAATTTATTAACCGCATGGGTCGTTTTCAAAAAAACGATACAGAAGATTTGTATAAATATTCCTCCAAATCCTCATAAATGCTTAAAATTATTAAAAATAGTAAAGAAATAAAAATTGTTTTTTTGTGCATTATGTCATATTTACGATATCGTTTAAAATCTTAAAAATATAATTGAGTTTAATGGAAAAAATACTTGAAAGCAAATACAGTTTATGTTTTTAGTAAAAATTATTTTAGGTTTTTCTTTTTTTTATTATTATACTCAGAAGAACATTGATCATCAAGTACTTAATAGTACGACCATTTGGTGTATGTATTAATAGTTCCATGTATTAATTTTCCAGGTATTGTACCTTTAGTTTTATTCGTTTCATACTGTTTTATATGAAATATCGTAACTGTTACCAAAATTATGGCAATGAACGATTACCGTTCCGGAATTAAAATGTTACCGGTAAAATATCAGTATGAAAAGTTTTTCAAACTGTAGAAATTGTATAAAAATATGAACATTTCATATTTTATAATTTTTTATTTTTTTTTTGTGAAGATCCAATAATAAATTACAGTCCAATTAGCAATGAGTTTAAGGTTCGATAAATGTGGAGAATTTTCTTTAACAACCAGTGTGGATGTAATGTCATGATCAAGCCGAAGAAATGAATGTTATTCCAAAGTTGGTTTTCGAAGTTAAAAAAAACTTGACACAAAATTACACTCTGGCAACCCAGTGATGTGATAAAGTATCAGTGAGATCATTGTTTTTTGCTTGAATTAGCAAACAGACCAAATCAATTAATATATAAGTGCAGGTCCAAACACGAAAGTCATCCCGAGAATTCTACTGCACGGAAGGTTTACGAATACGTTTATGAAATATTAATATATTTTCATTCATACGCAGACAACATTTTAGGCGAACCTGGCAATGTTATACATCGCAGTGGCGCAATTGGATTCACTGGTTTGATCTTCGAGGCACGTCGTGGATTTTACAAGAAGTTCCTGTACACTGCCACCGGCGCAGAAGCTGTTGCAGTTGTAGAACATACTTTAATTCCTTTTAATATATAATATTATAACTTATATGCGTTTTCTTTTATTTTATATTTAAACCTTTAATTAGGGAAATATATGGGCTTGAATTCAAGTGTAATTTGAAGGTCGAATCACATTTTATTTATAGCTTACAATTAAGTTAAACCTCCAATTTATATTGAATGTCGGAATTCACGCTTAGGTAAAGGCTAGATTCAAATGGATAAAAAGCTACCAGTTTTGCTGGAGAACGATATGGTTTTCAAGCTTACGACTAAATAACTTGAACGCTTTTCTCAACACAAAGAATTACATTCCGACACAACAATGCATTCGTAGAAAAGTGTCAAAAATCTGTCGAAATATCCGCTCCTACTGAACCGGCCATAAATCCGAACTTCGAATTCGATTCGGATCCTATGATATATAAATCCGAATCCGAATGAAAATATCCGCTACGATGGGCTTCATGATTGCCCTGTATATTTACTTTAATTACATATCAGACTGTGTACACTGTACCAAAAAAGTACATATCTACAATGAAAAAGTACATTATCACAAAGAATATTTCGTTAAAATTGGTCCAATGTAATTATTCATTGTCAAAACGAATTTCCGGTAATACTTCAATGTACAAATTCATTGAATTACAATGTACGGATCATGAAACAAAATGACAAATATTCATAATTACAATGAATATTTCATTAGCTATATTGAATGCGAGAGTTCATTGTCGCAATGAATCGAATACATACTTTAATGAACGAGATCATAAACAAAAGTGAATTCAGAAAGTTTTTTCATTTTATTATTTTAATGTAAATTCAATTAATATATACATTAAATATAATAGTATAATATAAATTAAATGTAATTTCGCACTTCATTTCACTTCATTTCGCAACTACTTCTTACATTTGTCGCAGCTTTCTGCGAATTAATAGCAGCAGAGCGCAGCTAACGCTACTAGCAACGAACACGAAAAACGAACATGCAAAATGTCTACTGCAGTATTTCAATGAATATAATTCATTAAAGTATGAAAAAAATCATTAAATTTATTTGTGCGTATTTTGAACACTGATTCTTACTGAAAATGAACTGATCATTAAATTCACAAACAAGTTACAGGACAATGTACATTGTCACAATGTATCTTGCATTAAAACGTATGAATTTGCCTCTATGAACAGCATTCGTTAATATTATGAACCCGTTTATTTTCTGTGTACAATTGTGTTGGTGGGTTGGACTATTGAGGGAAATAATGTAATTGCACAATCTCTTTGATGACCGTTAGACGAAAGTTGCACACGTGTTCGCGCTGCCCGAGAACCGCTGTTAGAGCTGTCGGCGTAATCAACGTAAATGGTAGGTTTATAAAATTGTTCGTAAGATTTCATCATTATCAAATATTATTTTTCAATATTTATTGTGCTGAAATTTCTACCAATCTTCAGCGGCTGGACTTGAAGATATTTGTTGATATTTCTTGTCAATCATTTTTATTTTTTAGGGTAACAAATTGTTAATAACAACGTTATAAAACTGCAAATATTTAATATAATTAATTTATTTATAAATGCGCCATATTCAAACAATACGACTTTCCCAAATCTTTGCAGATAAAAATTAAAAACATCAAACTTGATGCACTACTGCAATGAATTCGTTAATCGGTGATAATGAAGTTGTGACAACCTCCTATCGATGAACATGAGGTTGTGGTAACCTCCAAATCTGTGATCATGAGGTTGCGACAACCTCCAAATTGGTGAGCATGAGGTATTCGCAACCCCCTAGTAGGTAAGCATGAGGTTTTCTAAACCTTCAATTGAAATTTTATTATAAAATAGTTATTTATGTATATAAAACTTATGTATTCTATATGTAAAAAAACTATGAAAAGATACATGTATCTGCATGCATTTATTTTTTTCCTCATAACCAATAAATAAAAAAAAAACTGTTTCCATTAGTCACATATTTTTTATGTTATATTTCACTAGCTAATGAGCAATTTATATTGAATAAATATATTATTTTATTAATATTTGTATATTTATTTCGCATTTTAACTCAATTAATGAATTTGCTATTGTTTGCCACTTGAGAAAATTTTTGACGGTTATTTATTTCTGCATGTATCCATAATTGTTGGAGAGAAACTGGCAACCGAACTGCTGATAAACCCCAGCAAGTCATGTGAGCTGTAATATTACTACCCAATATGACACAGGGTAAGCGTTTGAAAAAATTATTATAATTGCCTTTAAGGTGTTTTTCAAAACAGTTTCAAATATAAAATAAGTGCTATTTTTATGGCTTACTCTGAATTTGAAAATGATTTGATAATAACATTACCGAAAAGGGCTGTGAAAATTAGGAGCACAAATATTGTGACGCTAAAAACAGTATGTTTTTTATGATTAGAATAGAAACCCTGACAAAAAATATAACATAACAACGCCCGTCCAAATCTAATAGCTTACCGAAATCTATTAGTGTTTGGACTTCTGTGAATATTTAAAACAGTACACCGACCGCCCCCGCAAGTCTTGAATAGGCTCCAGAATTATATTCAAGAGCTTGAAACATACATGCTTAGATAAAGACGTTTACCGCATTTTGGATGATGGCATCGATTTTCTGAAGTTGTCTTGGCGCTCGGGCTTGAAGTGTACGATATTGGTTTCAAGTTAAAAATAAGGCTACATCTTGATTTGAAGTAAACGTTGAAATTAATATAAGATTAGTGTTAATATTGATTTGAATATAAGGGAATTTTCAAGTTAATGTTAAGTTACGAGTTTTTATTGAAAAAGCTACACCCAGAAAAAAATAATGGTAAATTGATAGTATTTCAATAGAAAAACAATAATTTATACCATTAAAATTGGTCAATAGGATGCGCCCCATGATACGTATTATTAATTTTATGGTAAAGTCGAATTACATTATATATTTATTAAAACAAAAATGTATTTAAGTTAATTTATTGTATAATTTATTATATTTAAATGTCGAAATTGATATTCACTTTTACAATACGCACATAAAAAGACACTTCTTGCTGCAAAAGATTATAAAACATTTAATGTTTGCATTGGTTTACAATAATTGATTGTAGTACTTGAGTCTGCAGTTATTTTTGAGTCCGTTGCCATAATAGAAGTTCGATGTATTATTTATTTTCTAAATAAATAAAAATATAACTATAAATAAATATATAAATATAATTTATTTACCATAAATACATTGAGTCCTTACCAATGTCACGTTTAATAATGTGGATTATTACAAAATAATACATGGGACCATTTTGAGTAAACACGCAGAATGACGTACAAGAGGAACATGTTTGTATTCGTTTTACGTTTTTTTTACACCACGTTTATTATTATAGGAGGAAATCATTAAAACAACAGTATTTATTCTAATTAAAATAACAATATTGAAATATTTAAATTTATGGTAGTGAATTTTTCAAGTACTATTGAATTAATTAGAAAACTTTTAATTTAAAAATAAAAAAAACTATTAATACAAGAACCATAAGATCAATGGTCGTACCATAAATTACTTAATGGTATATTTTCTTCTGAGTGTATGATTCTTAAATTTAGGTTAAAGGTGTTTCAAACGTTACGAACTCTACGATTTGAAAGTAATGATTGATTTCAAAGCATTCGCAAGTTAATATTAAGTGCAATGGCATATTGGGTACCCAATAAACCAAAAAGCTGGATATTAAGTGATTATTTAATGTATATTGAACATGGATATCGAAGCTTTCACTGGAGAAAAGCGTTCAACTTTTTGCAATTGTAAGCTTGAAAACCATATCGTTCTCCAGCAAAACTGGTAGCTTTTTATCCAATTGAATCTAGCCTTTACCTAAACTTGAATTCCGACATTCCATATACATTCGAGGTTTAACTTAATTGTAAGCTATAAATAAAATGTGATTCGACCTTCAAATTACACTTGAATTCAAGCGCATATATTTCCCTAATTAAAGGTTTATATATAAAATAAAAGAAAACGCATATAAGTTATAATACTATATATTAAAAGGAATTAAAGCATGTTCTACAGCTGCAACAGCACCTGTACCGGTGGCAGTGTACTGGAACTTCTTGTAAAATCCACGACGTGCCGCGAAGATCAAACCAATGAATCCAATTGCGCCACTGCGATGTATAACATTGCCAGGTTCGCGTAAAATATCAATGTTGTCTGCGTATGAATAAAAATATATTAATAATTCATAAACGTATTCGGTAACTTTGGCCACTTACATTGTATATCAGCTCATCGTGCATTTTCCGTGCAGTATAATTCTCGGGATGACTTTCGGGTTTGGACCTGCACTTATATATTAATTGATTTGTCTGTTTGCTAATTTAATCAATGATCTCACTGATTGTGCGAATGCAGTGCCGCATATGTAGTGGTGAAAAAATTGAACAATTTCTTGTTGACATTTAATTTATCACGTCACTGGGTTGCCACTGAGTAATTTTGTTTAGTGTATTTCGAGTCAAGTTTTGTTAACTTCGCAAACCAACGTTGGAATAACATTAATTTCTTTGGCTTGATCATGACATTACATCCACACTGGATGTCAAGGAAAATTCTCCAAAATGATCGAACCTTTAACACATTGTTTATTGTGTAGTAGCAAACCTGAAAGTTTCAGTAAAAGTTTCTATGTTTTTAAGTGCGTCGGGACATAAATGACCGAAACTTTTGTGTGCGTGTGAATTTTTAGCTCTTTCTCACTCATCTACAATGACATACAATTTAATATATGTTTGTCACTGTTCTTTTGGTAATAAGTGACGATTAAATTATTGGTAAATTTATGAAATATTTTACGTAACATAAACTGTTTTACTTTTGAGGTTAGTGACGGTTAATTAGTAAACTAACCAAAATTAGACCAAATAAAACTAAAAAACCCAAAATTCTATAGTTTTCATTATATTATAGTTTTCATTTATTGCGTTGAATGTAATGTTTGCTTTGAGATTTTCTATTAAAACGACTTTTGTTTGCCGTTGTTTTGCTTCCTTCCATGCATTTGTTAAAGCAATATATAAAAATATTCTTTTCAATATACTTTCTTTTAGTGTTTGTCAATTGTTTATAATTTGAGTAACATCTTTTTTCAACTCCTGCTGTAGCGGCTGCTGTTGCAAACGTAATGAATAACCTATAAATAAAAAATGGTGGCAAATCAACGCGTAAAAAATATTAGTTTTCATTACTAGTAAAATTTCGGGTCATATATCTATCATTGATCCAACAAGGATGTATTTAAAATTATTTATGTATGAGTGAGAAAATATAATATTGTCTTTGTGTTGGAGTTTCGGTAAGGTATGTCTTGCTGGGACATGAGGTTGCCATTTGTCATTTATTTTGTTGATACAACAACTTACTCAATCGCCGTAACAAAAGCACGAATGCCAATTTTGGCAGAATAAAAAATGCGGTGAGGTTACGGCAACCGAACGTGCAGTTGCGCGGACTAAAATTTCGGTTGTTGAAAAATAAAGTACGTTCATTTTAATGACATGAGGTTACAACAAATATATTTCGGTTGCAACACTGAAACGTTGGTTCAATTAACCTCATGCCAAAAAAGGATTTTTCTGTGTGTATGGAATAAGAAACATTATTTTATATTAATACTAATTAAATGCATTAAAATTGTATTACTTACATTGCTGCAGAATGATATCTTCAATAGTTGAAAAAATTGTGTCATCTAAAAATTATTTCTTTTTTGACGAGTCCTGACAGTTGACATAGCAACAATTTAAATTTACGAAAAGCATAATAAAAGAATTCAAAAGAGGCAGCTTCTGAGAAGAGAAGAATAGCAGGAAATGGATTAAATGACAGAAAAATTAGATACGGAATAGTCAGGGCAGGCCTGAGTTCACACTGGGTATAGATAAGAGTCCCAACAAACATTTTGAGTCATCGTCCGATGTGAGTCAAAACTGAGAATATACGCAATGTGTACACTCCAATATTGGTTTCACTAAGGGAAACTCGTCTGCGACAATCACACTTGCGTATATCATGTGGGTAAACCTGCGATATTAATTTACATGTTATCGCAAGAATATCCATTGCGAGTACTCTTAGTATTTACGTAAAGCGGAAATATGAGTCCTACCACTGCAAAAGATGTCTCCAAACCAATTTCGTAAAAAAGAACAACCATGTTTAATACAATTGGTACATATTAAATTGTTTGAATCAAATTTTAATTTTATATATATATGCGATTAAAATGTAAAAAAATGTAATTAATTTTATGTTGGGCTTGAAATCCCCAAACACAAAATCCCCAAATCAAAATCCCCAAACACCAGATCCACAAACACAAAAGCGCCAAACACAAAAGCCCAAAACACAAAAGCCCCAAACACAAAAGACCCAAAACACAAAAGCCACAAACACAAAAGCCGCAAATACAAAAATCTTCAAAAACAACTTAACATTATTAAAGCACACTTAGCAAACCAAAGATTGAAAAGTATGGTTTAAAAATATTTGAGCCTGTTAGGACAAGAATTGTGGACTTCGAGGGAAAATTGTCACTGACGGTTTCATCAATAAAAGGCAAGTACAAAAGGTCCCCTGGAGCCCGCAACATTTTGGCGCATCCGGTTTTTCAAGAATTTACAAAAATTACTGAAGGACGAATTTGAAGGACCAGAAAAAAAATAATGAAGAAACACAGAAGTTGAAAGGAAGGTATATTTAAATATTGAGTCAATTTTAGTGAGTATGAGTGAAAGTAGTAAATAAATAATGAAATTAAATGATAGAAAGAATGAAATTAAACAAATTTATAAATTTTAATTGATTATTTTAATGATTATATGGCGAACTTTGAGGAATTGGAAGTAGCATATAGAAATTTATTAGGACAACTTGGCAGATTTACTGAGAAATTGTGGAATCAATTAGTACGGAAGTTAACAATAAAGAAACTTTGGAATTAATAAAAAAATAAAGTCAGTACCACAGGGGTATACTCAGAAGTCGAAAGAGTTGACGTAGTTTTTGAACAGTTCTTGGAACATAAAAGTGCTCATAAAATAAAAGAATTAGAACAACGGCAGGAGTTGTTATATCAGGCTAGTGGAATAGAGGAAGAAAACGCAAAATTAAGAAAAATCATGAATGCTGAAAAATAAAGATATTTTGGTCGAATCAATTGAACGAGCACTGAGCAGCCCAGACTAGAATTCGAAATATTAGAAGAAGCCAATAATAATGTAAGGGAATTAGATTCCAAAATCAGATTTTTAGAATCGGAAGTTAAGCTAGCCCACGAAACATCATTATATCATAAGGAGGTATTACAGATTGAAGGAATGTTTGATAAAATAACAGCACCGGAGATAACATTAGAAATGTAGTTAGATACACACAAAAAAATATTAGCTTGGCGTTCAGTTGTTTCATCGAATATTCATTTGCATCTACCAAATGTAGTCAGCCTCAACTGAAATTAATTTATAGTGAACAATAGTATGAAGCGAAACCAACTATTAGTTGAAGCAACTGCAACATTGATTGGGGAAACGAACTTTTTATCCATTTTCAATTTTTTTATTTCCATTGCTACGGCAACTAAATTCAAAATGAGACATAACCAATATTTAGTTGACTTAACAGACAGTTCGTTATCTTAGGTTGTAGCAACCAAAATTCAGCTGTGAAATCAGTTGTCTTGTATAAAAGCAATGCCAAAGCAGGACAACATCAGTCGCACAAGCTTCAGATTTTTCACTAGTTTTTTTGTGTGCGACGGACAGTGCGTTTCACGTGTAAAACAAAATTTGGAATTTTTTTAAGACTTGTTCGTTTTTACTGTTAAGCTTTTTCATGCCCAAATACACTTTCGTCAACAAGAGACATGCTATTCAACAGAATACTTGCTTTTGTGTTTCTATATGTTATATTTATTTATGCAGCCCTAGCGCTCCAACGTATTGCAAACACGAAGTCAGCAGCACAACAAGTCATCGGCAATTTCCGATCTCGGGAACGCTGTTGTGACGCTGACTTCGAGTTTGCAACACGTTGGAGCGCTAGGACGAGGTATAATGGCCGATTTCTTATAATTAAATTGGCTACCACAACTAAACAAATTGGTTGTGTCAAATGTATTCATTAATTGTGTGAACTGATACGCGGTGTTGCAACAACTGAATCCGTCGAATGTTGACAGAACTAATTAAATCGGTTGGCAAAAAAAGACGGTTTCCCAAAATGATTCGTTCTTTGGGTGTACTGTAGCGAAATACGTAGGAAGTGTGGTTCCATTTTTTATGGGATCGGAATCAACGTCCGTTAAAACTGAACATTATAGATTCATGGACGGTTGTGCGTTAGCAAGTCTGAAAATTACAGCAGAAAACAGAGAAGAATTCATTAGCTGTGTTAAACTGCATCTTCTTGGTGACGCTTATGATCTAGTCCGCACAAGAAAGTTCAATGATTTAGAGGAGTTATTTGACGTTCTAAGAAATACATAAATGACTACTTTAGATTCGGTTCAGGAGAGTATAAGAAAAGCATATCAGACGGATGGTGAGAGTCTGAGGACATGTGCAAGAAGATTAGAATGATTATGGGCAAACGCTAATGAAATATCAGATTCAAGGTACAAAAAGAAAAATCTACCTACCGACGTTTTTAATACGGAACTAGTAAACTTAGTTCTGACAGCATTCAAGGTAGGTGAAAAAGATCCGACAATAAAGGTTCTATTATTAAGTAGCAAAGCAGAAAATTTAAATGATTTAGTAGATGAAGCATTAAAGGCTCAGATAACAATTCAAAGGGGTCCGAGATTCCCCGAGGAAGTGTACAGTTTCGAACAACGATCTGTAACCAGTCCAACGAATAGTATTCAAAACAATCATTTTCAAACTACCCCACTGAATCACAAAATATCAACATAAAATAAAACGGAAGGATCAAAAATACGACCAACATGCTCTTTTTTTTTGCCAGAAAAATTGACATACACGAGACGAATGTATTACGCGGAAAAACACACCGTTTTGTGTAGAGTGTGAAAAATATGGGCACGAATCTAGTTCGAGATGTGCTTCCATTAGATTGGAAGCTCAAAATAAGGAAGGGTTTGGACGTACACAAAACCATCCAGTCGTTAATAAGGAATTTTAAAACAACAATTTGCAAACAGGACATAACACTACGTACCGTACCAATAACAATAATAGAAATAATAACAATAACAATGGGAATAACCTTAAAAATAATTTAAAATGTGATTGGTGTCGTAGACTTGGTCATGTGGAAACTAATTGTTACGGTAAGAGGAAGAATAATGCTCAAATCAAGGGAAACTACAGGGGCCCAGCCAAGGCCTGTAAGCTGGGACCCATAAAAAAAGGAAAATTAGGTCAAAAAGGATAGAAATAGTAAATCATAAGGCTGAAGAGTCTGTGATCACATTGCAAATCAGACGTCGGCAGTGACCGTTGATACGCATATCGATCCACCGTGGTTTGATTGTGAGGGAGTGACAATGGTAATTTTTGCATTAATACATTTCTTTATTTATTGATAATAGCAATAGGGGAAAAAATGATTAAATTAGTAGCAGATGAAACTAATCGGCAAAGATTTGTATGAAAAGAAATACAATTAGGTCAAAAGGTGAACAATATGTTTACAGGAATGTTGAAAAAGTTTGAAAATTTTATAACATGTTATGATAAAAAAAGTTGAGTGGATTAAATAAAAAGAGAATTAACAAAATATACAACAGAAAAGGGGGACTGCTTCAAATTGTCTAATGTAAATGATGTGTTCATTGAAGTACCTTGCGAGGCAGCTAAAAATTGAAAACTCATATTACTAGTAGACTCAGGAGCAGTAGCAAGCATAATAAAAGAAAGTGCAATGAATAGTAAGAAAGATTTTAATGGGGCTTTTGGTGAATGCGTAAGGACGTTAGGCACGACCAATATACAACACAGTAATATAAAGTGGTTACATTTAATATTGCATGTAGTATCTCTTGAACAAGGAATACCAGCAGACGGAATTATAGGACGGGATAACATATGGAATAGATCCGTAATAAACGCAATTAATAAGACCATAACATTCTATGATAAAGGAAAGAATCACACTATCCGATTACCAATGAAAACGCGAGCCGACATAGAAAGTATTTATTACAATCATGAAATAAAAATCATGCCGAGAACCGCAAAAATAGTAGACATTACACTAAAAACAAAAATTCCAATTGTATTAATACATAAACAAGAAATTTATCCTGGAGTATATTTGGAAGAAAGCTTATCGAATGTTAACAAAAATAAAGTTTATGTCTCAGTATTAAATGCTACAGAAAATAACATTATAATAAACAACAATTTTAATCAGTATAGTGAATCAGATATAAACAATTCTACAATAAATACTATAAATTCAGTGGATATCAAAAATAGGATTAATAGATTATTAGAAAAAATTAACATCGATGAATCTTTAAATAAGGAGGAAATCACATCATTAAAAATTCTTTGTATTTCTTACCACGATGTTTTTCACTTAGAAGGTGGCGAACTGTCATACACGCATAGTTGCCAGTTCCGTGGGAAATTTCCCATTTGTGGGAATTTTTAGTCGCTGTGGGAATGGTAATTCCCATGGGAATTTTAATTGGCTGTGGGAATTTTTTTCCCACAGTTTTTTTTTATGTAACTCAATTTAAGATCACACTAAATGTAAATTTAATGCTATCAACATTTCGAACGCACCGATTTGCAAAGTGAAAATAGGATTAGTGAAGGCGTTAATTCAAAAATAAGTGCGTGCCTATTTTAAAATAATATAAAGTGTTCGTTGTTTAAGGTAAAAATGAGTGGACGTAGAAAGATTCCCAAGACTCCACAACCTGAAGACATTTCAGGATTATTTTGGAAGTCGTGGGAAATTGTTGAATACTTTTTAATAAATTAAAAAAAAAAGACAAATGTGAAAAAATAAAAAAAATGTGTATTTGTGTTTCAACATCAAAATCTGCACAAGATGCAACAAAAATATTGCTGTTGTAGAATCTTTGGCAACAGCACTCTCTGCGTTAGCACTTTTGGAACTAACAGATATCCATTATAATGAAGACAGTTCATCCGACAGCATTGTCGAGTTGAAAAATAGTGAACTGCATCGCTTAAATATGGAAATCGATACATCTAACGTAGTTGACGATGATTATTTGCAAGAGATTCCGAAAAAAAAATACATAAACATTTTAAATAAAATGATTTAAAATAAATTGATAAACTTTATATTATTTTTACAATTAATTTAGCATTTGCAAATAATAACACTCTTTCGAGACCCTACATTTGTTCAATATTACTATTTGGATTTTTATTAATTTTGTGGTAAATTTTAAATGTATGCAATAATTTTCCAAGTGTTTTTTAATTGCCATGTGACTTTTATTTTCATATTTAATTCATTTAAGAATTTTCTTGGTATTTATAAATTGATCTTGTATTTTTGAGTTAATTTTACTTTCTGTGGCATTTTTGTGGTAATTTTTAATGACTGTGGGAATTTTGTGGTAATTTTCATGTGCTATGGGAATTTTTGTGGTAATTTTCATGTGCTTTGGGATTAAATCAACCAAAATTAGCACGTGGGAATTTTTAATAAGTCGTATGGGAAAAAGGTATTTATTTTTATTTTTCGTTTGAATTTTGGTTGGCAACTATGCATACACGCCGATACTTAACCACGACATAACAACACAATGGAATCAACCACCAATTAACCAAAAGCAATACAAACTTCCACACACACATAGAGAGGAAATTAATAGACAGGTTAACAAAACGTTAGATGCTGGCATTATATCGCCAAGCATATCACCCTGGAATTAATGTATGGGAAAAATATAAGCGACCATGAAAACAGATTAAGTAAAGTATTACAGAAACTAAGAGATCATAATTTAAAATTAAATACCGAAAAATGTCAGTTTTTACGTCGTGAAGTTGTATATTTAGGACATAAATGTTCAGAACTTGGTGCGCTGCCAGACCCCGCTAAGATCGAATGCGTAAAAAATTTTCCAGTACCAAGAAACAGAAAAGAAGTACAAGCATTCTTGGGATTAATTAATTATTACAGAAAGTTAATAAGCTATATGGCAAAGTTATCTTTACCAATTAATAATTTACTTAAAAAGGACGTTAAATTTACATGGGCAGACGATTGTCAAAATTCATTTATTAAATTGAAAGAATCAATAGTTTCACGTCCAATATTAGCATATCAAGATTTTACCAATACTTTTTTAATAACAACAGACTCAAGTAACGAAGCAGTAGGTGCAGTCCTATCTCAAGGTGAAATAGGAAGCGACCGACTGATCGCGTTTGAAGGTAGAACTTTAAATGGAGCAGAAAAACGATATTCTACCATTGAAAAGGAATTTTGAGCAATTGTTTGGGCAACAAAGAATTTTAGAGCATACCTATTAGGATGACCATTCAAAATTTTTACAGATCATCAGCCTCTAAAAGGTATTGCAAATTTAAAAGATCATACATCCCGCCTTGCGCGTTTCCGACACAAATTATCAGAATATGATTTTGAAATAATTTACAAACCAGGGAAAAAGAATTTAAATGCTGATGCTTTAAGCAGAATACAATATATAGAACCAGATTTTAGCCGTACAAACACGATCCAAAACTACACATTATATTTTAGATCAGCTAATCACAAAAATAAAACCACAAATCTGTACACCAGTCGTAGATGAAACAATAATAAATACAAATAATGTAACGAATTCAGCTCAAATATTAACTGATCCAGATGAAATTAAAACCGTGATGAAATATTTTCATGATTCAGCACTAGGAGGCCATCAGGGCACACTTAAAACATACTTTAGGATTAATAAACAATTCAAATGAAGGGGAATGCAGAAACAAATATAGGAATATGTTAGAAATTGTCCTAAATGCCAAATGAACAAAAGTTCAAAGTTAACAAAAATGCCAATGGTTTTGACAGATACGCCAACACGTCCATTCGATAAGGTTTATAAGGACTTGGTAGGAATTTTGCCCGAAACATTATAGGGAAATAAATATATTTTAACTTTTCAAGACGATTTTTCAAAATACATGTGATGCGTAGTTATCCCAGTCGCGGAAGCAAGCACAGTAGCCAAAGCTTTTTACGAGGAAATTATCACGCGTTATAATATTCCGAAAATTTTAATTACAGATAATGGTGCAAATTTTGTGTCAAAATTATTTTCAGACACGTGCAAGTTATTAAACATCAAAAAAATGCATATAACACCTTATCACCCGCAGGCGAATGGCTCGTTAGAATGAAGTCACAGAACTTTAGCGAAGTATTTGAGATGTTTTGCAAAAGAGGATGGGTCCAACTGGGGCTAATTGTTGAATTCGGGCATGAATGTGCATAATAACACAGTGCATATGTCAACAGGGCATTTGACATGCCAACCAACCTGAAACGAAAATGTTCACCAATTTATAACAGTGAAGATTATAATAAGGTATTAAAATTCCAAATACAGCGTACACATGAGATAGTCAGACAAAATCAAGAAAAAGCTAAGGAAAGATCTAAACGAAGTCACGATAATACATTAAATACGGTAGTTTTTAAGGAAGGCGATAAAGTTTTATTAAAAAACGAGAATAGGAAAAACAAATTTTCACCAATCTGGGTAGGACCCTATGAAGTCCTTTCGATAATAAGTCCTGTGACAACAGTGATCTGTATCAAGGGAAAAGGAAAAAAATTCCATAATAACTTATTAAAAGCATATAACTCTTAAGTTATACTCAATCGAATGAACAATTTTCGTAAATAAATTTTAACAATAATTGAATGATAAGAAAAAATACAATGCACAATCTGACAAAATTAACAAAGTTTTAAATGTGATCATTACACGTATGAGGACACAAATTTGTGTGTCCCAAATTTGTACCCACATATTTTTTATCTGAATTAAATTAGATTAATAATTTAATTAATTGCAGTTATTGCTAAGTACGACAACAACAATTCTACGTACGCGCAACAATACCACAAACAAGAACAATTCCACGCACTTGCAGCAATCCCGCAAGCAACAACAACGCTACGCATAAGTTTCCAGTATACGCAAGCATAGGCTGTAATACAACAACATCAAATGAAGCAACAACAACGCTACGCATAAGCATCAAGTATACGCAAGCATAGGCTGTAATACAACAACATCAAATGAAGCAACAACAACGCTACGCATAAGCATCAAGTATACGCAAGCATAGGCTGTAATGCAACAACATCAAATGAAACAACAACAACTGCATAGACTACGCAACAACAAAGTACACGGCGATCGACACAAGAAAGAGTATAAAAGGAGACACAATTGCAGTAGTCAGGCAGTTCGATGCTGGCGACGACCTCGTACACATCAAACTCGTAGTAATAGTGGTTGGAGGCATTAACTCCCCAAATGTAGTTATAGCGGATCGAGGCATTAACTCGCCAAACTAGTATTAAGTTACTTTAAGATTGCATAAGTATTTTATCATAGCGGCTGGAGGCATTAACTCCCCAAATAGTAGGAAGTAGTGGTTGGAGGCATTAACTCCCCAATTGTAGTTATAGCGGATCGAGGCATTAACTCGCCAAATGTAGTAGTAGCGGTTGGAGGCATTAACTCCCCAAATGTAGTAGTAGCGGTTGGAGGCATTAACTCCCCAATTGTAGTTATAGTGGTTGGAGGCATTAACTCCCCAAATAGTAGGAAGTAGTGCTTGGAGGCATTAACTCCACAATTGTAGTTATAGCGGATCGAGGCATTAACTCGCCAAACTAATACTAAGTTACTTTAAGATTTAATAAGTATTTTATCATAGCGGCTGGAGGCATTAACTCCCCAAATAGTAGGAAGTAGTGGTTGGAGGCATTAACTCCCCAATTGTAGTTATAGCGGATCGAGGCATTAAGTCGCCAAACTAGTATTAAGTTACTTTAAGATTTAATAAGTATTTTATTATAGCGGCTGGATGCATTAACTCCCCAAACGTATTAATAGCGGATCGAGGCATTAACTCGCCAAACTAGTATTAAGCTCGAATAAGTATTATAAAATAGCGAATAAAATATTAAACCCACTGAAGGGACAATAAAGAAACTGAATAACAATACTTAAATAAAACTAATCTTTTCATTTATCTATTTTTCTGTAAACGAACCCTGGACAAAACCGTCGAGTATACCTCAGCCCGAGAAACTTCATTACAGATGGCGCCCGAGCAGGGACATTAATAAGTTTTGGAAAAATTATAAGTAAGTAGCTGTAATTAAAATGGACACTTCGAGTCCTCGAAATATGATTTGCAACAACGAAATCAACGAAAATGAACTCATCGTAACAACATTGTGTAGCCATAATTTTCATCTGGATTGCTTCAACGATTATTTTCTAGAATCTCAAATTTGTTCAATCTGCAACGAGGACGTAATTGTTTGGTTCAGCGAAATTAAAGAAGAAAATAGTAAACAAATAAAATACTGAATTTAAAAGTGAAGAAAACTGTGAATATAGAGTACAATAAATAATAGAAAAGGAAAATATCAAGATGGTAAAGACTTCATGGATTAAGGATCTTAGTAAGGACAAACTTATTACTTACGCCGAAGAGTTCGGATTTGAAGATGTAGGCACCGTCGATGAACTACGAAAACGCTTTTCGACATTTGTGAAAAGTGAGGAACTGAAGCCAGAAATTATCGCTCGCATGGAAGAGTTAGAGGCGCTACACCCAAGAAGTAGGTCACCAAGCCCACTTCCGATACCACCACAGCTGCAATTACCATCAACTTCGCAACCATCAACGTCAACATCAGCCGCAGCACAACAGCAGTTAAACGTTCCAACGACATCGACTGGGTATAATCGTTTCTTGGTGTCAACAGTTCGATCAACAGAACAGACGCGTCCACAGTTCACCACAGAACCAACTCAAGGTACACCAGCAGGATAGTGGCAGTAGCCAACGATGATGCAGCAGCCAACGATGATGCAGCAGCCAACGATGATGCAGCAGCCAACGATGATGCTGCAACCAACGATGATGCATCAGCCTACAATGATACAACAGCCAACGATGATACAACAGCCACCGATGATACAACAGCCACCGATGGCGCAACAACCACCGATGATGCCTACGACAAATGATGCGTTCATGCGAGACATGTACATGCAGTCTGTTATTGACAAGGTAAGGAGATGGTCGGTAAAGTATGAGGGTGGCCGAGATCCGATAGCATTTATCGAACACGTAGAAGAACTGGCCCAGATGTATAACGTTTGCATCGACCAGCTGCCGCTTTACATGGCCGAATTACTACGCGATAAGGCTTTGATATGGTTTCGCAGAAGCAATCGACAATGGGTTGAATGGAGAACCTTCAAGAGTGATTTACTTAAATTTTTCCTGCCACCTCACTACTTTGAAAGTATAGAAGATGAGATCCGACAGCGACGCCAGCGACAAAAGGAGTCGTTTAGTGACTACGTGGTTGCTATGCTAGACGTGATGAGCCACGCAGATTACGACGCTACGCAGCAGCTAGACAGAATATATCGCAACAGTCTGCAGGACTATCGATTGTACATTCGGCGAAAAGATTTTACAAGTCTAGAGGAGTTAACCGAGATGGCAAAAGAATATGAGGTACTTCGCGACGAAAATGAGCCCACCCGAGCCGTCCCACAGCCAAGGCAAAAAGAGCGACATTTTCAAGTTCGAGAAGATCCGATATCAGAAGCATATAATAGTCAAAGGCACGATAATCCGTTCGCGCCAATAAATCCACGGACGGCGTGTCATCGATGTGGTAGCAGTGGACACATGTCACGTGGTTGTAGAAATCCACAGGTGATGTTCTGCTGGGAGTGTGGTCGGCGCAATGTCCACACGTTTGATTGTTGTCGCCGTCCGGAAAACACCCGGAAAACACCCGGAAAACACCCGGAATTAATCAACCCTTTTGCCGTAAAACACAGTCGCATCTTCGCTACAGTATACCTGGGTGGCGAAGAAACAGAAGCGATAATAGACACAGGCGCAACGAGAAGTTTCGTAAACGAAAGATTCGCTACGAAAATCACCGATATGGCAAGGACGCGTATGGTACGCACAACAGTACAGATCGCCGACGGAGCAGTACAGCATGTTAATAAAGAAATGGAAGTAGAAGTCACATTCGGAGAATATCGCTGCGTAATCACGCTACTGGTACTGAGAAACGCATGTGACCAATTAATATTGGGTGTTGATTCACTAGCATTGTTTGGAATGGAGCTGCGATATGGCAACTATTCCATTCCAGTCCATTCAGTGAGAAGAGAAAATGAAGTATGTACATGTTCCATCGCGGAAGCCAGCGAAGGCGCGTGCAACAGCCGGGATGAGCACGTGGCCACAGAAGATGTTTGCACTGCCACATGTAACAACATTAAGGAACAGATAAATAAATACGAAAGTACAAGCGTCTGCAACAGCCCAGATGAACACGCTAGAAACAACGAAGACGAGAGGGTAAATTCAGTAAACAGGTACGACGAAGTTAATGTCGCCTGTACAGAACAAAAACATAAAGAGGATGCAAGCGCGCAGATAGGCACTCCGATGAAAGTGCGACGTGGAGGAAACACGCTGAGTAAAGATAGAGATCAGCGTGTGCAAGAATTTTTGAAACAAGAGCTGAAAGCATTTGACGAATTAAAAGGAGTCACCGACATAGCGGTACACAAGATGATGCATGATGATCGCCCGATTAAGCAGCGGTACTACCCGAAAAATCCGGCAATGCAGGTGATAATAGACAAAGAAATAGACGAATTGATCAATAAAGGATGCATAGAACCGTCACATAGTCCTCATAGCGCACCAATCGTCTTGGTGAAGAAAAAGACAGGACAATGGAGGCTCTGCGTTGACTATCGTCAACTTAACGCACGATCAGTCCCCGATGCTTACCCCCTACCGCGCATACAACATATTTTAGACCGTCTGCGCGACGCAAAATTCATCAGCAGTTTAGACTTGAAGAACGGTTATTGGCAAATACCCATGGAGGAGAGCAGCAATCAGTACACGGCGTTTACCGTACCTGGACGTGGTCTCTTTCAGTGGCGCGTGATGCCGTTTGGCCTACATTCGGCCCCAGCTACGTTCCAACGAGCTCTCGATCAAGTAATTGGGGCAGAGATGGAACCGCATGCATTCGCCTACTTAGACGACATTATCGTGACAGGGCACACGTTCGAAGAGCATCTGGAGAACCTAAAAGAAGTATTCAGACGACTCAGGAAGGCAAACCTGAGACTCAATGCCGAAAAATGTGAATTTTTCCGAAGTGAGCTAAAATACCTTGGTCACGTGGTGAGCGATCTAGGAATACACACCGATCCAGACAAGATAGCAGCGATTAAAGAACTGCAGCCACCAACAAATGTACGAGAACTACGACGATGTCTGGGAATTGCGTCATGGTACAGACGCTTCGTGCCAGAATTTGCAGACGTCGTGAACCCTTTGACGTCACTGTTACGCAAGGGTAAACACTGGAAATGGGGAAGTGCACAGCAAAAAGCATTCGAAGCGCTTAAGGCGAGACTGACGGAAGCACCTATACTGGCGTGTCCAGACTTTAACCAGCGATTCACATTGCAGACAGATGCGAGCGACTACGGGCTAGGCGCAGTCCTTACCCAAGTCTTTGAAAATACAGAACGAGTGATTGCTTACGCTAGCAGGCGTCTGAGTAAAGCCGAGTCAAATTACTCCGCCACAGAAAAAGAGTGTTTAGCAATTATTTGGGCAATACGGAAGATGCGTCCATACTTGGAGGGTTACGCATTCACGGTAATAACTGATGGAAACTGTGTGTGCCGAGTTATCAGAGGGATAGAGTACTCAGAGAGAATCACGACGGACCGACCGCAGGGCATCTTGGGGTAAGGAAGACGATCGCACGCATAGCTAACCGGTACTACTGGCCTGGAATGTTCCGCCAGGTTAGTAAATACGTGCGGTGTTGCGAGTTGTGCCAAAAGTATAAAGCAAGCCAACAACAACCGGTGGGGAAGATGTTGACGAAAATAGCAGAAGAGCCCTGGGCCATGCTATGTGCGGTCTTCGTTGGACCATTGCCAAGATCAAAACATGGCAACACCATGATGCTGGTCATGTTCGACAAGTTTTCAAAGTGGACGGAGATGGTACCGCTACGAAAAGCAACCAGCGAAACACTCTGCAAAGCCTTCAGAGAAAGAATACTGGCGAGATTTGGAGTACCGAAGGTGCTAATTACCGACAACGGGACACAATTTACAAGTCGAATGTTTCGAAAGATCTTGGCTGAAATGGGCGTGAAACATCAATTTACGGCGCCATACACTCCGCAATAAAATCCGACAGAAAGAGCAAACAGAACAGTCAAGACAATGATTGCGCAGTTTGCAGGAGAAAATCAAAGACTCTGGGATGAACTGCTCCCAGAGCTGTCACTAGCAATAAATACGAGCGATACGATACAAGGACGCGAGCCCCGTCTCCCAAAAGCATTATATGATGGGTGCACGTTTGGCACTGGTCATGATCATCAAACACCTGATGGTAAAAGTGAGCGATTACGAGAGTTATTTACAATTGTACGCCGAAATATGGAGCGAGCAGCACAGGACCAAGCCAGACATTATAACCTACGTCGGCGACCCTGGTCACCTAAGATCAGTCAACAGGTGTTAGTCAAACAACACAACTTGTCCTGCGTTGACTATCGCAGTTGACAATTTTGCGGCCAAACTAGCCGCCAAATACGATGGACCATTTCGGGTGATAAATTTCGTATCACCGGTAATCGTGCAGCTTAAAAGAGCCGGCAGCAAGAAGATAAAAACGGCGCAAGTGAATGAGCTGAAATTATTTCACACCGCAAAAGCTGACAGCGCAAAATCAACAACGTTAGAGCAAAACGGTGAAAATACCGTACGCTCAGACAATGAGATACACGCGCACTGCAGCAATATTACGCATCGGCACGATGATTTATACACAAATGGCATAATTTCGCACGATAAAAATACAGTAAATAAACATTGCCACAAAATACGTTACAGAAATAAACAGTACGGCGAAATCACAAAAGACAAGGATCAGAGGTCAAAACGCGTCCGAACGCGAGTATGGCAAAACAAAAATGTTTCGCGATACGCAGATGTTCCTAAAAAGAATATCAAGTCCCCATGAAAGTTACGATGAAATTACCGGGAGGGTTGTCCAAAATATATTGAAACGCGAAAAGTATAAGAGTTGTCATCATTAATGGCGGTAGGTACAAACGCCAAGAAATGGTAACACCGCTAAGAAAATGGACGTTACGGGGAAAAATTACCGTTCATAAACCTCCACGTGTTATTTTTAAACTACAGGTAGAAGTTCACGAATAAACGCCCTTGTGTGGAAAATCGAATGGCCAAAAATGTTCATACGGCAAATCATATTTAAATTAACAAATTTTGAGTTTTCAGATCACCCTGTCATTTTTGGAAGTGTTCCGAAACTGTAGAAAACTATCAGTTAAGCCAACATGACGATATAGATCAGCTGGCACCACGTCCTGATACGTCACCCACGCCAAAATGGAGAATCTGCTACTTAACGATGGGACACACTCAGCAAAATAAATAGGGTTGCTAACGTATCAGTACAGAAAAAGACATTTTAATTATATTTTATTATTTAAAATATAGATCGACCACGTATGTAACAAGTAAGGGGAGGATGTGAGGACACAAATTTGTGTGTCCCAAATTTGTACCCACATATTTTTTATCTGAATTAAATTAGATTAATAATTTAATTAATTGCAGTTATTGCTAAGTACGACAACAACAATTCTACGTACGCGCAACAATACCACAAACAAGAACAATTCCACGCACTTGCAGCAATCCCGCAAGCAACAACAACGCTACGCATAAGTTTCCAGTATACGCAAGCATAGGCTGTAATACAACAACATCAAATGAAGCAACAACAACGCTACGCATAAGCATCAAGTATACGCAAGCATAGGCTGTAATGCAACAACATCAAATGAAACAACAACAACTGCATAGACTACGCAACAACAAAGCACACGGCGATCGACACAAGAAAGAGTATAAAAGGAGACACAATTGCAGCAGTCAGGCAGTTCGATGCTGGCGACGACCTCGTACACATCAAACTCGTAGTAATAGTGGTTGGAGGCATTAACTCCCCAAATGTAGTAGTAGCGGTTGGAGGCATTAACTCTCCAATTGTAGTAGTAGCGGATCGAGGCATTAACTCGCCAAACTAGTATTAAGTTACTTTAAGATTGCATAAGTATTTTATCATAGCGGCTGGAGGCATTAACTCCCCAAATGTAGTAGTAGCAGTTGGAGGCATTAACTGCCCAATTGTAGTTATAGTGGTTGGAGGCATTAACTCCCCAAATAGTAGCGGTTGGAGGCATTAACTCCCCAAATAGTAGGAAGTAGTGGTTGGAGGCATTAACTCCCCAATTGTAGTTATAGCGGATCGAGGCATTAACTCGCCAAACTAGTATTAAGTTACTTTAAGATTTAATAAGTATTTTATTATAGCGGCTGGAGGCATTAACTCCCCAAACGTATTAATAGCGGATCGAGGCATTAACTCGCCAAACTAGTATTAAGCTCGAATAAGTATTATAAAATAGCGAATAAAATATTAAACCCACTGAAGGGACAATAAAGACACTGAATAACAATACTTAAATAAAACTTATCTTTTCATTTATCTATTTTTCTGTAAACGAACCCTGGACAAAACCGGCGAGTATAACTCAGCCCGAGAAACTTCGTTACACACGGTAATAAAAATATATATGTATCTATTGAATGTACAAATGTAGTTATGCATAAATCTTACCATTATTGAAAATTGGCAATAATGATTAAATTCATAAATTAGTGTATAAAGTTTTGAAAACAATTAGCATTGATTCATGTGCTAATGACATTATAAATAAAAGAATTTCTATATATTAAGAAAAAAATTAAAGATTTTAAAGTTCAATAAAATATGTACATAGTGGTAAAAGTAAAAAGTAAATTGTTCAATTTAAATATACAATTAAAATATAAAATTTTAATACTATGATGTAAGGTAATATTAACAGAGATCATGAATACTGAAAGTAAAAATGATGTTAAATATGAATTATTTATAAAGTTATAGTAAACAATACAAAGTAATAAGTATTTTTAATAATAATCCTGGCTCTGGAAATGCATTTCAACCACGATGAAACATAAAAAGAAATAAAATATGCACGAAGAAGAAGATGAACTTGCAATCCACCAAACAATTAAATTCGACGCAGAAGACACTAAGTATTAAATTTTAATTGCCAAAGAAGGTCGTTTAATTTTGTTGGGAAGAGTTCTCAAATGGTAACATTATGTAATGAAGTACAAGAGAAGAATGATAAAACAACATGTGAGAGTCATGGCATGGACAACAACAATTCGATAACAATAACATGTTTAATTAAAAGAAAGGAGCTCACTATAAACATGGATGTGGAAGTTCGACAAATCAGCAAAGTTGTGACTATTATACCATAAAGAAGCAACAACATTTTACATCTTTACGTACATATAATTAAAAGATGACAATTTTATCACTCAAAGAACACGCTAATATTTTGTAAATAAGTTGAAGGAGCTTCCATATATACTTATTCAGCCGTCAATGCGAACCTGATGGAAAAAGAAATTTAACACGTCAACAATGTTACCATAATTGTACTAAATCAACAACTTTTCACACATTATGCTGACAATTTCTTCAACAAAAGAACATAATTTTTTAAAGGAGAAGACAAAAATTAAAAACACTAAGAACCATGAATATATGTATTCAAATAATTTTACAAGTGAAACATAAAAGAACAACTTCAAATAACAACATGTAAGTATAATTAAAGATGATTTCCGAAGATGATAATTTCGCTACAAGAACTCGCTAAAAGCAGAACATTTCTTTTAACATTTAAAGAAGACAAATTCGTATTAATATCCAGAAATATAAAATTACAAAATTACCAATTTTAGTATCTGCTCTCAACAAAATACGATTCAATTTGACTGAAAAAACAACGCAACATAGAAGACATTAAATTTAACAAAGCTAAGAAAATGTAGACGAAAGATGAGAATAAATGATGATAACAATGTTTTTCGAAACAGTGACAAATACAGAACAGAAACAAATAAAATGCAGAGAGCCAACCTATACACGTAAACAGAGAGTACCAGAACTAGTAATCACAGCAGTTTATGTTTTAAATAAATAGAAAACGCAATTATATATATTTTTTTTGTATAATTAATTTAATAAATTAGAAATATGCAAAGAATAACTTGAAGAAACATTGAAACTATGAAAACTATAAATATAAGCAATAACAAAATATATACTCAAGAATTGAAACATAAACGAATAACAGTTTAGTTTTCGGTTTTTTCCGCGTTTCGGTTCCATGTTACGGTTTCGGTTTTGATTTCGGTTTTTGTATAATTTTTTTCCATATGTTTCAAATAATTTAACATTGTTTATATAGTGTCAAGTTATTTCAAATTATGATAAAATGGGGGTAAAATGGGAAACGTAATTTAAACAATGTTTGTTGTTATTTTAGTAAAAATATTGTGTTATATGAATTATTTAATTGATTTCGCCAAGAAAAAATTTTAATTTAAAATTTCACCTGAGATATGATCTGATTGCAAAGAAGAAGAATTTTGTACAATTTCCATCCATAAAAGCCAAAGAAATTAAATTTCAACAATTCAGTGAACTGCAATATATGTAAACTAGTGTTGATCATTTGTAAGGGCAAGGCAAGAAAAGGTAATCTTGTTCTTGCACGCTGAATCTTGCTCTTGCTTAGATACATCTTGGTCTTGGTCTTGTTCTTGCAATACCTTTTTTGCTCTTGCTTGCAAGAATCTTTCA